>CM053624.1:183977076-183999581 GCA_028646595.1 Phalanger gymnotis | reverse complement strand
CCATTACCTTCATATACCACAGTTTGTTCAGCCATTCCCCAATTGATGGGCATGCCTTTGATTTCCAATTCTTAGCTACTACAAAGAGAGTCGCTATAAACATTTTTGTACATATGGGTCCTTTTCCCACTTGTGTGATCTCTTTGGGATACAACCCTAGGAGTGGTACTGCTGGGTCAAAGGGTATGAACATTTTTATAGCCCTTTGGGCATAGCCCCAAATTGCTCTCCAAAATGGCTGGATCAGTTCACAACTCCACCAGCAATGCAACAGTGTTCCAATTTTACCACATCCTCTCCAGCATTTATGTATATTCCCTTCAGCTCCCCTAATACTGAGGTTTCATGAATCATACACATCATCTTTCCATGTAAGAACGTAAACGAACGTAAACAAGACAGTTCAACAAGTCCCTTACGATTTCTTTTTCTTGATTATTTTTTCATGCTTCTCTTTTTTTTGGGGGGGGCAGGGCAGTTGGGGTTAAGTGACTTGCCCAAGGTCACACAGCTAGTACATACGTCAAGTGTCTGAGGTCTGATTTGAACTCAGGTCCTCTTGACTCCAGGGCCAGTGCTCTACTCACTGTGCCACCTAGCTGCCCCTCATGTTTCTCTTGATTCTTGTGTTTGAAAGTCAAATTTTCTATTCAGCTCTGGTCTTTTCACTGAGAAAGCTTGAAAGTCTTCTATTTTATTGAAAGTCCATATTTTGCCTTGGAGCACGATACTCAGTTTTGCTGGATAGGTGATTCTTGGTTTTAATCCTAGTTCCACTGACCTCTGGAATATCATATTCCAAGCCCTTCAATCTCTTAATGTAGAAGCTGCTAGATCTTGGGTTATTCTGATTGTGTTTCCACAATACTCAAATTGTTTC
This sequence comes from Phalanger gymnotis, assembly GCA_028646595.1. Lineage (NCBI taxonomy): Eukaryota > Metazoa > Chordata > Mammalia > Diprotodontia > Phalangeridae > Phalanger > Phalanger gymnotis. Next base: position 183,998,701 of record CM053624.1, on the reverse strand, counting down.
TTTCTGGCTGCTTGCAGTATTTTCTCCTTGATCTGGGAGCTCTGGAATTTGGCAACAATATTCCTGGGAGATTTCTTTTTGGGATCTATTTGAGGAGGTGATCTGCAGATTCTTTCAATTTGTATTTTGCCCTGTGGCTCTAGAATATCAGGACAGTTCTTCTTGAGAATTTCTTGAAAAATGATATCTAGGCTCTTTTTTAGATCATGGCTTTCAGGTAGTCCAATAATTTTTAAATTCTCTCTCCTGGATCTATTTTCCAGGTCAGTGGTTTTTCCAATGAGTTCACATTACCTTCCACTTTTTCATTCCTTTGGTTCTGTTTTATAAACTCTTCCAAAGAAACTATGCAAAGACTGCTTATTCAAGCCCCACTTTGATGATGAAAAAGGGATAGTTTTTTTTCTATAAAGTCTCCTCTGGCCAATCATTTTTATTTTTATTATATGCTCGCATAATTCAATGTCTGAATTTAGACACATATAGTTAGGGTTGTTCCAGTCAAATAATAAATTATGTTATATTCTTCAGAGGTTCAGTTTGACTATATTGACAAAAAGAAAAGTAGAATACAAGAATTTCATTTCTTCTGTATTTCATAATTCCTTGCATAACTAAATTATGGGATATTTTACTTTCCCAAGTACTGTATAATTTTCAAGTCATCCACGAAATTGATAAAGTCAATCTATATCAAAGTTGTCACTCATGTACAGTAAATTATTTATCTATTAGAACTATTGCTTGTAGAAGAAGCTTCACTTGTTCCTGTTATTAATCGTGATGATAGTGTATGTAAAACATATCAAATGAGAGTGTCAGATATGAATGTTTATATTGTAGGGAGCATTTCCTTTCTTTCCCTTTATTTTTTTTTTGTCTAATGATAAAATTCATGCTAAGGAAGAAAAAAGTATGTAGTTTTCCTTAACCTTGTTGCTCAATTCTTAGGTTCTTTTTCAACTTTTGGTTGCTTAATGAGAACCTCAGGACAGATTTAGTGTAAATGACTATTACTGATTAGAATCTTTTTTCTTTCTTCTTCTGAAAGTGACATTAGTAATGCAAGAATTGTTCAAGTAAGAGTGTTTTTTATTGAAAAAAATTGGTGTGTGTGGGCAGCTAGGTGGCACAGTGAGTAGAACACTGGCCTTGGAGTCAGGAGGTCCAGAGTTCAAATCCAGCCTCAAACACTTGACACATTTACTAGCTGTGTGACCTTGGACAAGTCACTTAACCCCAATTGCCCTGCCTTCCCCCCTCCAGAAAAACAAAAAAGAAAAGTAAATAAATAATTGGTATGTGAACTGGCTTTATATTGCTAAGAAGATCCTTATTTAATGTTCAATTTTCAGTGCTTCTCTTTATGTCACTTTAGGCCCCCCCTCATGAAATTCCAACTTATTTTAGTATCCTGAAGAGCAGAAATGGTCTATTCTTTCCTAATTTGAATTCTGCATTTTTTTCTTTCATCAAACCCAGTATCATATTCCCCCATCTATATACAAGTGGATATCCGAGATGAGCTAAGTCATTCAGAATTGTAAGCCTATGTTCTCTCTATATGTAATGTTACGAACACATTCACTTCTTTCACCATTCTAACAGTTATTTGAAGTTTGTTTGTCAGGTACAAGGAATCATGCGGATACAGGGTCTATCATTCAGTGGTACTTCAATTTTGTTTCCTTGCTCAGATTTCTTACCAGAAGTTCAGCCCAAATATATCAAAGATGGAAAACGTTATGGCCGAAGGTCTTTGCCTGAGTTTCAGAAACCTTTGGGGAAGTGTGCCGAAGCGAGAGTGCTTGAATCATTGAATGAAGAAGCTCAGTCTTCACTTACCAATGCCAGTGACTACAATGAGGTAAAAAATAAAAATAAAAAAAGAGATTAGAGACTGAAAAAAAGGAGGTATATTTATCTTGATGACACATTTAAGTACCAAGATAGCATCATTCTACAAAAAGAAAAGAGAGTTTGTCTTGTTATAAACCTGTAGTTAGTGTCTTATACTTATTTACATTTTAAAAATGTATCCCAGGCTGGCTTGCTATCAGTTTGAGGATTTTTACCTAATCATTAGTTATTTCGAAATCTTTATGCACAGTTGTAAATACTAGTTGTATGGAGTTTAAAATCTGTCATTACTATATCTTTGTGAAGGCACATATTTTCTCCTTCAGCCATTTTTAGTTATGCAAAATATCTACCTCTGAGAAACATGAAACAATACTTATGAAAACTGGAAAATACAAGCTTATGTTTGGAATTTTTTAATAGCCTGAATCATCCCTTCAAAAAAACATTGATTTTTGTATTAAGAAAAACGGTGTTAATCTTTGATTCTTGTTCAGATGTTACTCAATGGGAACTTTTCCGAAATTATACTTTGTTGTTCTGTTGTTTTAGTCATGTGTGACCCTTTGTGACCCCATTTGGGATTTTCTTGGTAAAGATACTGGAGTGGTTTGCCATTTCCTTCCCCAGTGGGTCCATTTATATTAGGTAATCACAGGTTAAGTGACTTGCCTAGCGTCATACAGCTAGGAAGTATCTTAGGCTGGATTTGAATTCTGGTCTTCCTGACTCCAGGTCTAGTGCTCTATCTAATGAGCCACCAGATGTCTTGAAATTGTAGTATTTCTCTACTAAGTCACTGATACTCAGACCCCGTTTAGCATTTTAATTAGTCCTGTCACATACAGAGATCCTTTCTCCCCCTTCCATTTCACTTCATACAACATTGTGTTCTACCCACACAACTGAAGAAGTAAAATGTCCTTTATTCCTTCTATACCAATCATTGGGACCACCCTAGTCATAGAAATAATTGAAAGTGTGAAATGTTTCTGGTAAATATCTTCTCTGCCTGGAATGACAAAATATTTTAGCTACTAATATCAGAATAAACTTGGAAAGGACAATTACCCTTCAACTTTGATGGGGGTGGTACATTGTAATTTTGTTTGTTTGTGTGCCTGCTTAACTTCAAGGTTCATGTCATTAAAAGTGGTTCTCTATTTAGTCATGTCATTGTCTTTGAATATGCATCTTGTTGCTCCTTTATTTATTTGGTGGTATTCTACCTTTCTTCCTTTTATTTGCTTTTCTTATTTTAAAAAAAAATGTCTCTCCTTTTTCCTTTTCTGACCACTTCTCCCACAATTTTCATGGTCTCATAACCATTTCTTCCAGTATAAGCACCTGCTTCTGGTTAGCAAATCCACCATTCACATCATACGTTTGTTATCTTCTGCAATTCTTCCATATTTTCCTTGTTGTTCATGCTCGTGGGATTTTTGAGCTCCTCGTGGCTTGTGGCTGTTTGATTACTCAAAGAAGGGGAAAAGACATTATTACTTAAGGTTTTCTGCAGATTTGGGGGAAATGACAGATTTTTTACGAGTAAATTGAATGATTCCTTTTTGTTGTTACTGTGACTTCTAACATACTCTCAAAGGTCCTCCACTGGTTGTGGATACAGAGCACAGAATTTCTTAGGAGTAGAAGGGACTCCATTTACAGTAATAACCTTGTTCTTTTCCAGTAATTCCTAATAAGACCAAGGATGTGCAAAACGGGCTTTTGATCTCATGTGTAACTAAAGATGAGAGGTGAAGACTAGTCCTGGACAAACTCTTACTGCTTGATTCTTAAGAGGATATATTCAAATAATGATGTTGGTAATTTATAGAAGCTTTCTTTGGCTTCTGCTGCAAGCTTGGATATTAATTCCTAACTGTTCCTATATTCCTTTAAGTTCATTCTCTCCACAACTCTTATCTATCTGCAGTCATTAGTAGAATTGTGAATGTTAGTCTGTGAATATAAAGTGAGTGGCACATGTACAAAAATAGTAATAGCAGCTCTTTCTTGTGGTGGCAAAGAATTGGAAATTGAGGGGATGCCCATCAGTTGAAGAATGGCTAAACAAGTTATGGTATATGAATGTAATGGAAAACTATTGTGCTATAAGAAATGATGAGCAGGCAGATTTCAGAAAAACCTGGAAAGACTTACATGAACTGATGCTGGATGAAGTGAATAGAACCACGAACAAAGTAACAGCAACATTGTGTGATGATTTGGATAGACTTACCTTTTTTCAGCAATACAATAATCTCAGACAATCCTGAAAAACTCATTATGAAAATGCTGCCTACATCCAGAGAAAGAACCATGGAGTGTAGATCAAAATATACTATTTTCTCTCTTTTTGTTGTTTTTTGTTTTTTTCTTTCTCGTAGTTTTTCCCTTTTGTTCTGATTCTTCTTTCACAACATGATTAATGTAGGAATGTGTTTAATGTGATTGTACATGTATAACCTAAATCAGATTGCTCATTGTCTTGTGGAGGGGGATAAGGAGGAGAGAGAGGGAGAAAAAAATTTGGAAATCAAAATATTATAAAAGTAAATGTTGAAAAATAAATTTAAAACCTCAATCTCTTTACAGATTAAAAAAAAATTGAAGCTAGTGGCAACTTCAAGACTTTTTTTATTTTTATTTTTATTATTTAATATATTTAGTTTTCTGCATTGATTTTCACAGGAGTTTGAATTACAAATTTTCTCCCCATTTCTACCCTCCCCCCCACTCCAAGATGGCGTATATTCTGGTTGTCCTGTTCCCCAGTCAGCCCTCCCTTCTGTCACCCCACTCCCCTCCCATCCCCTTTTCCCTTTCTTTCTTGTAGGGCAAGATAAAGATACTGGAGTGGTTTGCCATTTCCTTCTCCAGCTCACTTTATAAATGAGGAACTGAGGCAAACAGAGTTGTGACTTGTCCAGAGTCACACAGCTAGCAAGTATCTGAGGCCAGCTATTGGGATAAGACCTCAGTATTGAACAAAAACTCTTGGGAAAATCAGAAAGCAATCTGACTGAAAGTAGGTATAGACTAACTTCTCATACCTTTCACTAAGACAAGCTCCAAATGGGTGCATGATTTTGACATAAAGAATGACATTATAAATAAATTATAAGAGCATGGAAGAAATTATCTATGACATATATGGCTATGGGAAGAGTTCATGACCAAACAAGAGATAGAGAGGTTCACAGGAAAGAAAATAGACATTTTTTATTATGTAAAATGAAAAAATTTTACACCAACAATATCAGTGCAGCTAAAATGAGAAGAGAAGTAGGAATTGAGGAATATTTTTTCAATAACTTTTTCTGATAAAGAACTCATTTCTCTGATATAAGTAACTGATTCAAATGTATAAGAGTAATTTCCCAATTGATAAATAGTCAAAAGATAAGAATAGACAAGCTATATTAAAAATCCAAGGTATATTAAAAAATCTAAATAATTAGAAGAATGAAAATTAAAACAGCCCTGGGGTACCATCTCACCATTCATCAGATTAGCAAAATTGACAAAATTGGAAAATAACAAATACTAGAGGGGCTATGCAAAAAAAAAAAAGATAAATTAAAGCATATTGGTAGGGCTATGAACTGGTCTAGCCATTCTGTTAAAGAATTTGGAACTATACTTAAAAACTGCTAAAGTGTTCATATCCTTTCACCCGTGTGTGTGTGTGTACCCATATACACATCTTATATATGTATACATATATATGTGTATATATATGCATATGACCTATGTGTGTAAAAATTTTATAACAGCTCTTTTTGTACAGGCAAAGAATTGGAACCTGAGCAGAAGTCCATCATTTATGGAATGGCTGATCAAGTTATATAGGCAATATGAAGGTGATAGATAAGTATTATGTTGTAAGAAATGATGATAGAGTTCATTTTAGGAAAATCTGTGAAAACCTCTATGAACTAATGCAAAGGGAAGTGAGTAGAACCAGAACAGTGAATACAATATCAAGAGTATTGTACAACCAATAAATCTGAAAGGCTTGGGAACTCCAATTAACACAATGATTAACCAAAATTCCTAAGGCCCAAGAGTATTAATTGAAGTATATTTTCTTTTTCTTCCTTTGTATGTGGCTAATGTGGGAATTTTGTATCCTGCAACTTTGCCAAAGTTATTACTTATTTCCATTAATGTTTTAGTTGACACCCAGGGTTCTCTAAGTACACCATCATATCATAGGAGAAAAAGCAATAATTTTGTTTCCTCTTTGCATGTACTTATTCTCTCAACTTCTTTTTCATGACCTATTGCTATAGTAGTGGTGATAATAGGTAACCTTGTCTTCCTCCCTTATTGGAAAAGCCTGTTATTTTTCTCATTATATGTAAATATAATATTTGCTTTTGGAATTAGATATTATTTGCCCCTATTTCATTCTTTTTCAAAAAAAATTAGCTCCTAGGTTTATTTATCAATTCAATGTTCTTTGATCCACCATTTCTTCAGATTGTTTTTTGGCCTCTAGTTACTTTTCATTTTACTTTATGTTATTTAGTTTTTAGTTAATTTTTTTAATTCTTAAAGGTCTTTTATTAAGTATACTTTTTAATTGAATTGTAATCAGCAAATTATGTGTTTAGTAATTCTGCTTTCCTATATTTTTTTATGAGGATTTTATGTCATGGTAATTTTTTGTAAAGTTTCCATGTACAGCAGAGAAGCACGTAAATTCCTTTTTATTCCAATTTAGTAATTGCAGGAAGTAGTTCATCACTAAATTTTATGAAATTATGTTCATGTCATTAACTTTATTCTTGTTTATCTTTTGGTTAGGTTTTCCTAGGGTTAGGGTTAGGTCACTTATTCTTGTAAATTTACTATCTTTTCCTCCTTCAATTAACTTTTCTTAGAGATATTTAAATGCTATGCTATTAGGCACCTCTATTAAGCATTGATATTGTTTTATTATCTATAGTGCCTTTATATAATGTATTTTCTGTACTTATCTTTTTTTCGTTGCTGCCTTATCTGAAGTCACAGTTGCTACCTCTACCTTTTTTTTCTTTTTAGTTCAATTGAAACATGATGGATTTTGTTCCAGCTCTTCATTTTAACTCTCTGTGAATCTTTGGGTTTTAAGTGTTTCTTTTAAATAATATGTTATGAAATTCTGCTTTATAATGGTGGCATAGTGGATGTGGCGCTGGGCCTGGAGTCAGGAATACCTACGTTCAAATATTGCCTTCTTACTTACTAGTTGTGTGTCCTTGAGCAAGTCATTTAACCTTTGTTTGTTTTAGTTTCCTTAATTCAAAAATGAGAATAACAGTTGCACCTATCTTGCAGCATTATGTGAAGATGGAATGAAATATTTGTAAAGTGTTTAGGACAATGCCTGGTACCGTATATAAATGCGTATTCCCATACTCTCTTCTATTTTATGAGCACATCTCATTTATATTTATAGTGATGATTATTTGTGTATTTGTTTCCATCCTATTTTCTTGTAGTTTTTCTTCTCCTTACTCCCTTCTTTGTTGTTGTTTACCCATTTTTCAGTTATGTCTGTCTCTTTGTGACCCCATTTTTTAAAAAGCAAAGATAATGAAGTGGTTTTTCCATTTCCTTCTCCAGCTCATTTTACAGATGAGGAAACTGAGGCAAACAGGGTTAGGTGACTTGCCTAAGGTCACATAGCTAGAAGTGTCTGAGGCCAGATTTGAACTCAAGAAGATGAATCTCCTTGACTCCAGGCCTGGCACTCTATCTACTGAGCCACATAGTTTCTTTAATCCCTTCTCTTACTTTATAAATAAAAAAGTGGCTTGCCTGACACTTGTGATCTTAAAATTGAAACAGCTTGTTTCTTCTTCATGGTAGCTCTTCAGTTCCCATTATTCCACCCAGGATCCCATGTTTTTACTTTTTTTTTATCTTCCTCTCTCCAATATTTAAATTTGTTTTGATTATGACTATTGCCTTACTCATCCTGCTCTTTCTCTTAGACCACTTTCTACCCTTCTCTTGTCCATGACCCTCTTATTATCCTTTTATGTGGATATTCCTCTATCCAGTATTTAAATTGTTTTAATTATGACTATTGCCTTACCCATCCTGCTCTTCCTCTTAGACCCTTCTCTACCCTTCTCTTGTCCATGACCCTCTTATTGTCTTTTTATGTGGATATTTCTGTATCAAAATCTCTATATGCGGATATATGTAAGGATATATTATGTTTAATTTTCTTTTTTCTGATTCAGATGAAAAAGAGCTTCATTGAATGTCTGTTCCCTTCACTTTCCTCCATTTTTGAATACTCTTCACCTCATGTATCTTTGTTACATGATGATGATTTCCAGCCTCTTCTTCTTTCTTTCCCCAGTATATTCTCCCGTCCCCCCTTTTTTGTCTTCTCCTAAGACAAGTAAAGCAGAACAAAGCCACCTACAGAATCTTTGTCATCTTTACCTTTCTATTTGACTCTTTAAAATATTAGAATTCTGAAAAGACATTTATTTCTTATCCCCCATTAACAAGCAAACAATTCATCTTTACATATTTCCTTTCAGTTTAACAAAGATGTGTACACCTTTCAATATTTCTCTTGGCTTGTTTCTATTTCAAAAATTCCAATATTTTCTTCTGGAATGCTTAGAAATCTTCAGTTCCTTTTAAGGTCCATTTCCCCCCCTGTAGGATTAAATTTGGTTTGAGTGGATAGTCAAATCCATGACTGGATTGTCCTTGGTTTGTCCTTTATCCTTTGCTTTTTCGAATGTTATATTCATAGCTCTCCTGTTTTTTGATATGGCAACTGCTAAGTCTTATGTTCTCCTTATTTTGTCTCCTAGCCCTTTAATTCTTTTTTGACTGCTTGTAGTATATTTTCTTTTTTTTTTTACTTGGAAGCTCTGGATTTTGCAAATGACGTTCTTGAGAGTTTTCATTTTAGGGTCATTTTTTCTGGGAGGTTCTTTGTGGATTCTTTCTATTTTCACTAAGAATTCTGGGCAGTTTTCATTTATAATAGCTGGGATTATAGTAGTTTAGCTTTTTAAATCATGATTTTTAGATAATTAACTAGTTCTTAAATTATTTCTCCTTAATTTATTTCTTTTCTGTTTTTCAAGTCCTTGTTTTTTATTTAATATTTCTTTCATTTTTTCTATTTTCCCAATCTTTTTGAAATATTTCTTCTTGTCTTATTGAGTCATTATTTTCTATTTGACCCATTTTGATTTTCAGGGCATTCATTTCTTGGGTTAAGTTTTCTGCCATCATTTCTAATGTGTTTGTGCTCCTTGCCTTTCTTTTTTTCCATGTCTTTTCTATTTTGTACTTCTTGTTTAATGTCCCGCAGTCCTTATAGCCAGGACTTTTTTTTTCCTTCATGCTTTTATGTTTTTGTATACTATTAAATCGTAAGATTCTTGAAGGCAGGGACTGTCTTTCTTTTTCTTATTGTATCACCATTACCTAGCACAGTGCCTGTTGTCTATTGAATTGAATCGTGGGGTCATTATCCTCCTTGGGGTTTACTCCAAGAATGTCTTTCAATCAAGGTATTTCCTTGGTTTGCTCATCTTATTTGCCTTAGCATCAAGATTGGGGGGCCTGTGCTTTGATCATTCTCCATTAATGAATGGCTTGGTTAGAGTCTACCTAGTCTTAAGTATGGTGGGCCAGAACAGATCCCTTCCTTCAAGTTAATCCTAGGCTCCTCTGCTGCTAGGCTGTGTCTCAGGCCTCCCTTTTGCCACATGGCTCTGAAGTTTCCTTATCCCCTAATGTCTGCCTGGGATCTTATACCTTTGCTGCCATGCTCAGGATCTACATCCATGCAGGGTCCTGCCACAGGGACTGGACTGCTCTAGCTGGATACTGCCTAGGACCTTTTTCTGCAGTTGGGTTGAGGCCCTGGTGCCATTATAGATCCCATCTGGAGTATTTGGAAGCTGCTGTCTGGAGCTGGACTCCTGCAGTCTCAGTCTATCTGTAATACCCTATGCTGTTCTCTCAAGTTTGTCTTCTATGGCCATGGGCTGTGGGATTGGTTTACTGGGCTTCAGGGACACTGTACTCAGTATGCAGTGCCATGCTAGGTCTACCCCAAAGCTCCCTTCCCAGATTTGTTTATCCTGGAGTCTTCTGAAGATTCCTGGGTTCCTTTGAGTATTCCCGAGGTGAGTGGGAGAATCTTTTTGGAATGGTGCATTTCTAAGCATTGCTGAGGTGTTGGTAGGAGATCTGGGTTCCTTTATGTCCTAGCACATGGCTATCTTCCCTTAGTATTTTTATAATTTTAACAGAATAGTTCAAATAAAAAGTCTTCAGAAAATTACTTAAATTCACAAATGTAGCTGAGAAACCACTTAGTTTTTGTAATTTTTTTATTCAAAATATGAGCTACTTCAATGGAAAATTTTGGCTAGTTTCACCTGCCTTCTAAGTCCTTTTCTGTTATTTAGGTTTTTTTGGGTTCAGTCATTCCTTTTCTTTGACAGATTTCCTGAGTCTAAAAGAGAAATCACAAATTGTTGAACACCAAGAAAGTAATAAGTATATATAGAGTGAGACCATGGCAGCAAAGCATAAGCTTTAAGAAGTCCAGTTGAGCAGGAAACACTTCTATTGTAACATGTCAGGTGACAGGTGAAGTGGTCACATGCCCTTTTTTTCATCACTGCAACTCACAAAGACTTTATTTGAATGTACAGAAAGTGTACATTCCACTAATTCCATTAGTGGAATTCTAAATCATTTTAGTTAATAAAGCATAAGCCTTAGCTAACTGTGTTTTGTTACCAAAGTAGAAATATATTCAGTTAAAACCACAAGTAATCATCAGTCAGAGGTATGATGAGAGTCTTCAAGGTTTTGAGTCATTTTTTTTAACTGTACTTCTCCCAAACTAGTAACACTCAAAGCAGTATTGGCAGTCAGACAGTAACTGAAATGTCACTCTCAATTTTCATACAAGTGAGAAGGATGAGAGGTTTTAAAAAATCCAATGTTATTCACTGATACAATTTAATTTTATAGATAAAAATACAAGATCTGCATTCAATTAATGATAGACCTCTAGCTGAGCAGCCTGTCTCATGATTCCAATGATAAGACAGGCTCTTAAGCTGTGAGGCATTTAATTTTAGATCGTTTTCAAAGTTAGTGAAAATCAACTTAGCCTTTCCAAGTATATTGTGTTCTCAGTGTAGTAATAGATCATTTGGCAAATCTGATGGATGCATTGTGCTGTGATTGTTTCACATAGGTACATGGTATGAATTTAAAAATAAAATATGTGTTAAAAGGTTTCTTATAAATTGAAATGATAAAATTATGTTTGTAAAAATTGGTCTTGTAAAGTAAAATTTTTTTCCCTTGACTTAAAAAACTAAATCATATTGTAATTCTAAATAATAATTTTCATTTATGTAGCACTTTAAGGTTTACAGAATGTTTTCCTCCCAGCAATCCTGTACAATAAAGAGTGCAAATATTATTTCTCTTGTTTTATAAATCTTGAAACTGAGGCACCAAAAAATTAAGTAATTTGCCCTGACTGCCAAGCTGACCTTGTCTTAGGTGGGATTTAAATCCAATGTTTGAAGGAGAATTTGAATCCAGGTCCATATTTTACCTACTACTGCACTGCCTTGAAAGAAAAAGGCAGTATTGTGAGAAAGGAGAGAATAGTCCTGTTTAGGGGATCTATTTCTGATTTCTTACATCAGTAAATTTTTTTTTCTTTCCCAAATATGCAAGAATTTCTCCTTAGAAATGCTGTCTTTGTATTCTCTTATTCCACAATCATCTTTCTTTAAAAAATTATGATTGAACCAGTAATGTTAAGTATCAGCTCAACAACAACAGCTCAACAGAATAGTGCCAATCTGTGCCCTAGTACTGATATGAATTAGCAAAATATTCTGAATGAACACAGAAGTCTAGCAGGCAGATTGTGGGGCATGATAGGTTGCTAAATTTGTGTAAAATGAGGCCGTGGAAAGCGCATACATGTCACAGGCTACAGATGTTAAGTTCCAAACTGGATTCCCAGAATTAATAATGCCCTAGACATGTGTTCTTCTGTCTCACTGTGTAGATCTATTCAAATAGTGTATTCCAATATCAAAATCTTTCTCTTCTTTATGGAGATGCCCTCCTGTGCATGATTTACCCACATCCAGTTGTAGAATAATCCCAGCTAGTTAAACAGCTGTTTAATGTAACCTAGACATGCATGGTCTGGAGATAATAGCAGTTTCTCTGAAAAACTATGGCTGGCTTGTACAGCAAACCTTTTCAGGCTGTTTGACCTTTGACCCTTTTACCTCTCTCTGCTTACAAAGAAACTGATGTTGGCTATACTTAGCATAATAATGAGGAAGCTCAGAGAAAAGAGACTTGCTACCTTTAGCAGCTGCTAGGAAGGGTGAACAGGAGGACCAGATGGGTGGGAGGTAGAAGGTGTAAGTAAGGAGCATTTTGTTATCCTTTGTAGAGTTCAGTTTCTCAGGATCCAAGGCCATGTTAATGTCTAGTTTTCAGGCATTAGATAATAATTCCCAGAGTAGCCTCAAAGATTCTAGATAGTAATTCCTAGAATCATAGACAGTCCTATTGCGACTGTGCCATAAAATATGGGAGTGACATAATTGATATTTAATACCCTTGCACAGAATGACGATATTGTAAACTTATTTGTGGGCAACATGCCTTCTTTGTTGCCCTGTAAAGCAAGTGGGCATCAGTCAGTGAGTGAGGAATCCACAGGGAACCCATAGGGAAATCTGTGTGTGCCTTGACTCTTCCCCCATCAAGGCTTGAGGGGATACAAGGGAGTGTACAAGCTGTGCCTGTCTCCATTGACCATCGAGATGAGACTTAGGGGTGGTTGCCTCCCCCACTCCCTTCTTGCCAGCCTCTGTGGGAAGGGTGATTACGGGATGCTGTAGGAGCTGGTTCTCCCATTATCAACAACCTTCTGAGAAGACTAAAGATTATTTATCCCTTCAAAGCTGTCCTTCCTGTCAGACCAGATCAAGAGTGAACCCGTTAGAAGCTGGAGTCTGAAACCTCTGGTACCTCCTGTGTGTTTTCTGTGAAACAGGAGGTCAGTGACTGCTAGTATCTGAACTAAATTAGGAACGTGTGTGCGTATGTGCGTGTGCACGTGCGTGCACGCTCTATTTCATTATAATGACTGGCAGTCACAATGGTTGCTATAAAAGAGGTACGACCCTGAATTTCCTTCTTATTTATTATGAGAGTAGGAGTAGCAGATGAAATCTAGAAATTATTTGCCTTTAAAAACTCACTGTATTTCAGGCTTTTTTTCTTCCTGAAGAAACTTATGAGCGTTCTCCCTCAATATGCATATGTTTATATGTTTCTAAGTTACGTATAGGATATCCCCAAATTCTTAGTGAAGTTTTGAGCTATTAATGACTTAATAGCTTAAACTGTACATATACTTCTATACAAATAATTATAGTTTGCATAAAACTTTCACAAAATATAAATTGAAAAAGCACGAGATGAAGATGAAAAAAACATTCTAGAGTCAATAAGGAGACACTACAGCCCATTGAATATGGGAGTGACATGGTTAGTCAGGAAAATCTTTATGGCAGCTGAGTGATGGAAAATGCTATCCACGTCCAGAGAAAGAACTATGGAGTCTTAGTGCAGATCAATGCATACTATTTTACCTTTTGTTGTTGTTGTTTTGTTTTGTTTTTTCTTTCTCATGCTTTTTCTCTTTTGTTCTGATTCTTCTTTCACAACATGACTAATGTGGAATTACGTTTACATGATTATACATGTATAACTTAAGTCAAATTGCTTGCCATTCATCACTGTGGTTTCCAAAACCCAAACAGCCTTCCCAATCTAGCACTGTCTTTTATGGACAATCTAGGACTGTCTTCTATGCCTCTACTGGATTGCAACATCCTTGAGATCCATTATGATAATACTTTTGTCTTTGTAACCCTGGCACATGGCATAGTGTTTCTTGCCACATGGTCAATGTTGAATAAATACTTTCCATCCAAACGCTATCCACATCTTCTCAGCCTCAGTTTTCCTATCTGTAAAATGAGGATGATTGTAGCACCTGCTCCCAGGGTTGTAGGGAGAATCCAGGGAGATGATGGGATGATTATCAAATCCTTGCACAGCTGGAGACATTAATGGGAACAGCACACAATACATGGCACATGAACGCTGACATCTTCAAGCTTTACATCTCTCTGGCATTTTAAACCATCAACATTCCTACAGTCATCGAGACACATTTTCCAAACTAATTTGCAACTGCTGCTCAGTAACTCCTGGAGCCTCCCTTTTCTGCTTAGAGAAAATGAGCAGCTTGGACTCTTTGGACTCTGAGATCCCTCAGAGAAGTCTATATTGGGGAGAATTGTGGTAAAGGTGGAAAAACCCTAGATCAGGGTCAGGAAGCAGAGTCTCCATTTTGCAACTTTCTTACTATGTGACTTTGGACATGTCACTTCCCCTTTCTGGGCTCATTTGTGGTGCTCATTTTCACAAGTGGGCCAGATCCTATCTGAGAGATTGAATCTGAGCCTGTATGCATTTTCAATGTTTGTCCTCTATTTCAGTGCCTGGAATCCTTTCCCTCTTTGTCTGCACTTCCTGGTTCCATAGTCCTAGATTGTTGCCTGCTGAGGTGGCACTGTGTGTGTGTGCTGCCTGTTGCATGGTAGATGCTGGAGAGAGTGAAGGAAATACACAGGTCAGGCGGGAGAGTATAGGACAACTCTTTATTAAGCAGAAGAGGTCAGTTTATATACTCCCAGGAATCAGATAAGTGGACCAAATGTTGCATTGCTTTGTAACTTTACTGGAACATCCTGCCACGTGGCTCATGTAGCCCATGAAAGTCAGATACATTGATGCTGACTATATTGAAACATTCCCAATCATTCCCTTGTAGATACCCATACTGAAACATTTCTGTTCTTTTCCATCATGAGTCTTTTGGAATGGTCTTGGATCACTGTATTGCTGTGAAGAGCTAAGTCATAACATTGGCTTTAATCACTGGTTTTCAATGTAATCATGTTATCTTATACATTTAAAAACATTATTCTCAGAAGTCCCATAGGGTCCACCAGATTGCCAGAGGGGTCCAGGATACCACAGAGGTGAAGAAGTCCTGGTCTAAATCTTGGTTCCAAAGAAGATATTTTAAAACATACTTCTTTCCTCTCAGAAGAGATGGGGGTGGTGGTCTGTGGGTGTGTGTGCATTTGCCCTCAGACAATGTCACTATATTTTAATTTAGCTTATTTTTTTCTTCCCAATAAATTGTAAGTACCCTGACAGCAAAAAAAGAAAAAAGAAAAAAAAAGAAAAGGAAATGCATACCATCAGGAGGAATGTCTTAGTAGGGAATTTCAAGGAGGCCTGTGTCATTGAATCAGAGACTACATAAAGAGGAGTAAAATGTAAGAAGAATGGAAAGGTGGGAAGGCAGCATATTACAAAGGACTTCAAAAAACCAAACTGAAGATTTTATATTTAATCCTAAAGGTAACAGGGAACCAGTGGAATTTACCAATTGGGGGAAGTGGGAGGTTGACATGGTAAGAATTGTGCTTTAAGGTGAACATTTTGTTATTAACTGAGTGAGAATGGACTGGAATGGGGAGAGACATGAGACAAAGAGAGCTGTCAGAAACTCACTGCAAAAGTCCAGGTGTGAGGTGAAGGCCTGCACCAAAGTGATGGCAATGACTAAGGGAAAAAGGGGATGTATACAAGAGATGTTGGAAAGGCAGAATCAACAAGATTTGGCAAGGTTGGATATGGGAGGTGAGACAGAGTGAAGAGTTGAGAAAGAACCATGGCCAATTGTCATATTTAAGAAATTCACATCAGAAACTAGTGTCTTACACTTTACATTCATCCATTATTAATTTCCTCATCAGGAGGATGAGATGTCACTTAAGGAATTAATAACAGGCTTCAGTACATACATAGTCAATTTTTAACACAATGCATATAGCATCTTAACTTTTTAGTCATGCTATGTTTCTTTGATGGTATTTGCAAAACAAACCATTCATATTTTTAGCATTATTAATTGTAATAAAACTTTAGACAAGCATGATAGTAATCAAATAATAAAATAATATTCTCACATTGCTTAAGGAACATTTACAAAGTGGATCCTAAGTGGCTTGCATGCATTTCTACCCTTGGTCATAAAGCTTTACTAAGGTGGTGCTAATTCCAGAGTATTATAACAGTTTCTAGTTATTGCAGAATTCTTAGATATCACAAAATTTCTTAGGCAAAAAGGTGTTGTAATGGAATTTTACATTGGTAGCAGTGAGAGAACGATCACAAGAAAAATACTACTTCTCTTAGAATCCTTTTAAATAAAGGGAACATCTTAAGGTGAGTCTTAAGCAGGTTGTATAAAATTTTGCACATGTTCTAGTTCTAGATAAAAATAATATTAGCTTGGCCAGTAAGATAGCACAAAAGAGCTCATATCTTTTACTGAGTACTTGCTCTGTTCATGGAAATTTGCTATAGAAGGAAAAAAGCAGGGACATGTGACATAGCCAATATGACAGGATAAAACATCCTCACTTTGTTTAAACTCAGATATAGTTACAGTTATTCAATCATGCAGTATCTTTTTCCTCACAGCCAGACTGAGGAATAGTCAAGTGGGAAACGTTCCTTCCCAAAAGAACACAATGGGGAAACTGAGCCAGGAGGATCCCATCCTAGATTGAGGCCAAGATTGTCCCCTCAGCTTTTTTCCCAAATACGGACCTGCACTTGTTAACAGTATGGGATCGCATTCCCTCTGAGTAGATTGTGGCATTTCTCTCAGATAGTGATTTAATGCTGATAATTATACCCAAATTCAAACACTTAAACTCAAAACAAAATTAGTTATGGTCCCAAGTGCCTTTTACCTTAAACAGCAAGTCTTACTAATCACAGCTTAGAGACAGATACAGTTGCTTCTGTGTTCATGGAGGTGCAACAAGCAATAAAGATTTAGCAGGATTCATATACATAAGGGCTTTCATTAAACGTTTTCCACTCTCAACTTTAAACTTGTTCTGGTGTAAAAGCCAGTCATTAGAATCCTTTCTATCTATTGTGCATAAACTTGCAGTTTCTCAGCAAGCCAAGTTCATTGTTTAGAATTTACATAACTCAAGCAAGTTCTCTTCCCTGAGGCTGATGACCTTGCCTGTGCAGATAGTTTCCAGGGGCCTTGGCAATTTTACAAAATAAGGAGAATTAACATGGATCTCAGGAAGAGGTTAATAGAAAAACCTTGGGCCTGTTTGCTATCCTTTGCTGTTTCTCTGAGCACACTTATTCAACGTCGAGTCTTTCTAAAAATCATGCAAAGGACTTTACAAAACACTTTTTCATAAAAATATTTACCTTTCTCAGAAACAACTTACACTTTATCCTAATATTATTATTAATTCCTGAGCATTAAACAATTCTTAAATTTGATCATCAAACCTTTTCCACATAATTGAAGAGAAAAAAAGAAAACTAAACACACTTTTGTAAATACTATCTCTAAGCAATAACATCAATAGCTTAGTTAACAATCTCACAAATTTCCCAAATGATAGCAAAGCAATTAAAGACAATATTTGGTAATTTATGATTTTTTAAATTGTAATTCTTAACCTAATAACATTTAGAGCATAAAAGAAATTGCTTTTCTAACAAGGCGTATGATACAGTTGTTTACCAAGTTATGCAATAAGGAAAATTTTAGAATATAACAATGTCATAAACAATTATCATTTATTTAGACTTTAAAACCAAAACCAATTAATTATCATTCTGGTGGCTTTACCTCAGTCAGATGTGACACCAAATTGCCTGATACAGAGAATCATTCATCTCATCACCAAAACTTCACACTGAAGAAAATTCACATAAAGTTAATGAACATGAAGCAAGTATATTTAACTTAAAACAGTTTACATTCAAATAGCATTTATTTTATGCCAAGCATTGTGCCAAGAACCTTTACAATCATGTGATCTTTGTAATATCCCTGGGAATGAATTCTACCACCATCCCCTTATTGAACAGTAAACCTAAAGTAAATAGAATTTTCTTGAGGCTATATAGTTAATGAAGTTCTCAATGCCAAATAACAATATGCACTTTTAAAAATTATTCAAATATACGCTTCTGAGTTCCATTTACATTTTTCTTGGGAAAGTTTTACAAACAGTTTGCAATCACGTATTATAGGCAGGTAGGTTTAAAATGTGCTGGGCTAATATTGTAACTACTTCTTTTGGCCCAGAATAAAAAGGAAGCCTAAGAAATTTGAGTCATTGCTAACAAGGTATACTTAGTTTCCCTTCCAGGCAGAGGGGGTTGATAATTAATTGAACAGCAATAATAATAACTCACAATAATAAATATCTTATTTCTTTCTTGCCACATCCCCTTATCTTGGAATAGTCTTGCCTAGCAGAAACCTTGCCTCAGATGGCCTTGCCTTGCACAGGACTGGGAGGCTTAAACAAGATATAGCTGGATCTCCACATGCTGTTCTGCATGTTATCAAAGGACAGCTAGAACAGGCTCAGGCTTAAAGGAAAACCTGGCATGTACCTTTCTCACCACAGACTATCTCAGAGCTGGCCCTCTACACTGGAGAAGCCATCATCACTTAAAATTCTGTCTTTGAGCATGGTACTGCTCTTTAATTATACTTTCCCAATAATCAAGCAGAATAATTCATTCACCATCACCCACAACCTTCTAACAGGTCTTCCTTTCCCTCTCCCTACTACCACCTGCCCCCTGGAATTATTGGTTCCAGGTAGAAAAAGATGAAAATATAATGAAACTATGAATGAATCGACTCTTTACCTTACCCCCCCAAAATGCTATTCAATGACAAATGTTTGATAACTAACAATTCCGTTGTGCTTGTCTTTCATGTTATTAAGAGATTATTTTTTTAAAATTTATTTATTTTTAATCTTCAGCATTCACTTCTATAAGACTTTGAATTCTAAATTTTTTTCTCCCTCTCTTCCAACACCCCTCCCCGAGATGCCAGGCAATCTGATGTAGACTCTACATATACATTGACATTAAACATATTTTCACATTAGTCATGTTGTAAAGAAGAATTAGAACTCATGGGAGGAATGATGAGAAAGAAGAAACAAAATAGAAAAAGAGAGAGAGCAAATAGTATTTTTCGGTCTGCATTCATACTGCATAGTTCTTTTTCTCAACGTGGATAGCATTTTCCACCATGAGTCTTTTGGAGTTGTCTTAGGTTCTCACATTGCTGAGAAGAGTTAAGTCTATCAAAGTCAGTCATTGTACAATATGGTTGTTACTGTGAACAGTGTTCTCTTGGTTCTGCTCACTTCACTCAGCTTTAGTTCATATAAGTTTTTCCAGGTTTTTTTGACATCTGCCTGCTTGTCATTTCTTATAGGGCAATAGTTTAATATAATAGATTACATTCCTATACCACAACTTGTTCAGGCATTCCCAAACTGATGAGCATCTGTAATATTAATTAAGATGGGGCTTTTTTTTTTTTTTTTACAGTTTTCCCTTTTGGAGCACTGAAATAATCAAGTGCCTTTGATCAAGTCTTACTAGGTGCAAAGCCCCAGGACCACACTCTTTTGCTGATTAGGTGTGCAGCCTTTGGGCCCTAAGAAGGGTATATAAACTCAGAGTTTAGCATTTTGTTTGCAGCTCTCACTCACTGGAAGAGTGCTGATGTGGAGATTCTGGGTAGCCACTGGGGGCCCCCAGCTTTGAAGCAAACCCAGATGTTGGTGGTTCTTTTTTTGGTAACTATATGTGGGATGTCTTGATTAGACAAAGCCTATCTGTTGAATTGTGTTATTTGATCTGTGGATATCTTCTGTTTGTGATTTGTATTTGCTCTGAAGTTTAGGGTGCTGGCTTTTCCCCCTGAACTAAGTGAATGATATAAGTATCTTTGATTAAAGTGAGATTATTAACCCCTTAAAGTTGCTTTCCTTAGAAAAACAGATCAAAGAATCTGTTCCAGCAGCTCTTGTTGCTGGTGCTGTTGGGTCTTATACCTCAACAGCAGCTGCTAGCAACATTGTTGTTATAGCATCCCTTCAAATTCCAATTCTTGGCCACCACAAAAAGAGCTTCTATAAATATTTTTGTACTTGTAGGTCCTTTTCCGATTTGTGTGAGCTTTTTGGGATACAGACCTAGAAGTGGTATTGCTGGGTGAAAAAGTATGTACAGTTTTATAGCCTTTTGTGCATAGTTCCAAATTGCTCTCCAGAATGGTTGGATCAGTTCACGACTCTACCAACAATATATTACTGTTCCAATTTTCCCACATCTTCTCCAACATTTATCGTTTTCCTGTTTTGTCATGTTAGCCAATCTGAAAGGTGTGATGTGGTACCTCAGAGTTGTTTTGATTTGCATTTCACTAATCAATAGTGATTTAGAACATTTTTTAATATGGCTATAGATAGCTTTAATTTCTTCCTCTGAAAAGTGCCTGTTCACATCTGTTGACCATTTATCAATTCAGAGAATGACTTGTATTCTTATAAATTTGACTCAATTCTCTGTATATTTTAGAAATGAGGCCTTTATCAGAGACACTAGCTGTAAAAAGAACAGATTCTTGCTGAAGACTGTGGAGACATAATCTTCATATATAGACATAATACACTTTTTTTTTTTTACTGTGTATGTTGTGGCCAATGTGATTTTAAGCCTGTACCAAAAATTAGACAGGCTTAGCATGGAAAATGAGATGCTGTTAATGTATACTTCAACAAGGCTATGCCAAGTATGCAACTACCACCAAAATCTAAGTGGTCAGATTATAATACAATATAATATAATGTAATATAATATATAATAATTCCCTATGCAGTCTGTGCAATAGTCAGTTGACAATCATTTCTAAAACAGTCACTATGTGCCAGGGACTGAGCTAATTTGTAGAGATACAAAGAGAGGCAAAAACAGTCACTATTCAAAGCAGAAAACTGGACAAAAATCTTCATAGTAAGTGTCTCTGATAAAGGCCTCATTTCTCAGATATATGGAGAACTGAGTCAGATTTATAAGAATATAAGCCATTTCCCAATTGGTCAAAGGATATGACCAGGCAGTTTTCAGATGAAGAAATCAAAACTATCTATAGGGCATACGAAGAAGTGCTCTAATTCACTTTTTTAAAAATTTTCTTTATTATTTAATATGTTTAGTTTTCAGCATTGATTTTCACAAGAGTTTGAATTACAAATTTTCTCCCCATTTCTACCCTCCTCCCCACTCCAAGATGGCGTATATTCTGGTTGTTCTGTTCCCCAGTCAGCCCTCCCTTCTGTCACCCCACTCTCTTCCCATCCCCTTTTCCCTTTCTTTCTTGTAGGACAAGATAAATTTCTATGCCCCATTGCCTGTGTATCTTATTTTCTATTTGCATGCAAAAACTTTTTTTTGTTTTTGTTTTTGAACATCTAGTTTTTAAAACTTTGAGTTCCAAATTCTCCCGTCTTCCCTTCCCACCCACCCTCTCTAAGAAGTCAAGCAATTCAACATGGGCCACATGTGTATCATTATGTATAACCCTTCCACAACACTCTTGTTGTAAAAGACTAACTATATTTTGCTTCTTTCTGACCTATCCCCCTTTACTGAATTTTCTCCCTTGACCCTGTCCCTTTTCAAAAGTGTTTGTTTTTGATTACCTCCACCC
>CM053624.1:183962827-183976576 GCA_028646595.1 Phalanger gymnotis | reverse complement strand
CATGTGGCCCATGTTGAATTGCTTGACTTCTTAGGGAGGGTGGATGGGAAGGGAAGAGGGGAGAGAATTTGGAACTCAAGGTTTGAAAAAAATAGATGTTCAAAAGTAAAAAAGTTTTTTTTTTTCATGCAACTAGAAAATAAGATGCACAGGCAATGGGGCATAGAGATTTATCTTGCCCTACAAGAAAGGAAGGGAAAGGGGGATGGGAGGGGAATGGGGTGACGGAGGGGAGGGCAGACTGGGGAACAGGGCAACCAGAGTGTGCTCCATCTTGGAGTGGGAGGCGGAGGAAATGGGGAGAAAATTTGTAATTGAAACGCCTGTGAAAATCAATGCTGAAAACCAAACATGTCAAAAATAAATTAAAAGAAAAAAATTTTAAAAAATAAAAAATAAAAAAATAAAACAATCATTCATATGATTGTTAATAGTTTGTAATTCTCCTGTTGAGAACTGTTCGTTCATATGCTTTGACCATTTGTTTAATGATATTTTAATTTTCTATTGGTTACCTATATACCTTAGATATCAAATCCTCAACTGTGATACTTGATACAAAGAAATTTTTTTTTCCTAGTTAGCTACTTCCCTTCTTAAACTATTGGCATTAATTTTGTTCATACAAATGCTTTTTAACTTCATGTGACTGGAATTACCTATTTTATATTTTTTGCTTGTTTAGGAATCCTTTCCCCACCCCTCACCCCTGTCACTTAGCCATAGCTGTAAAACATACCTGATTCTTTCTCTTTTTTCTTAAATAGTAATGCTTTTAATATTAAATTCACTTGTATCTACTTTCTGTTCATTATGATATGTGATATAAGAGGTTGGTTTAAAGCTACTTTCTGTCAGACTGCTAATTTTCCCAATAATATTTTTAAGCAGGGAATTTTTTCCTAGGTAATTCATGTTTTCAGGTTTATTGTACATTGGGTGATATTCGATTCAATTATTTCTGGTTCTTCCTTGTCTAGTCCATTCCACTGATTTACTGTTCTATTGTATATGAAGTGTATGAAGGGAGAATAATGCGTAAAAATGCTAGAAAGATAGGGTGGGATCAGACAATGAAGGACTTTAAGTGTGAAACAGAACAATTTATATAGGATCCTAGAGGTTATAGAGCACAAATGAAGTATGGGAATTAACAAACTTCCTCATCTATGTGTTATTGTGCTATAAGAAATGATGAAGGGAATGGTTTCAGAAAAACTTTGGAACACTTATATGAACTGATGCAAAGTGAAATGGGTAAAACCAGGAGGATATTGTACACAGTAAAAGCAATATTATAAGGATGATCAACTGCAAAATCTGTGAAAAAGTCTGTGAAAACTGATCAATACAATGATCCAAGACAATTCCAAAGGACTTGTGATGAAAAGTGTCTCCCATCTCCAGAGATGAATTCTAAGTGCAGATTAAAGTATAATTTCTTCACTTTATTTTCTTGGGTTTTTGCAGGTTTTTTTTTTTGTTTTTTGTTTTTTTGTTTTTTTGCAACATGGCTAACATAATGGATATATTGCCTGTTATCTCAATGGGTGGGGGAGGGAACACAAGGAGGGAGAGAATTTGGAATTCAAATCTTTTTTTTAAATGAACATTTAAAATAAATAAATAATAATTTTTAAAAGAATTAATGTAGAAGTGACAAGACTGAGCAACTAAGTGGATATGCAGAGTAAAGAAGAATGAGGAGACAAAGAGGATGTCAAAATTTTGAACCTGTGTGAATAGAATGATAATGGTGTTCCTGAAAGAAAAAGAGAAGTTCAGAAGAGAGAAAGGTTTGGGGAAGGTTTAAGTTCATTTTTTAACATGTTGAATATGAGATACCTATAGGACATCTCTAGTTGGTGAGTACAGGATTATATATTTAGAGCTTGCAGTGACCTTCAAACCCATCTAGTTAAACCCCATTGTTTTATACATGATGAAAATGAGACCCAGAGAAAGTGACTTGCCCAAGGTTATACAAGTGGTAACACAGGTCCAATTTAAACCTAGATGCTCTGGCTCCCAAACCAGTGAGGGCATTTTCAGCTGAGGAACTGGAACTCAGGAGAGTCTAGGAAAATAGTCTTGGACCAACATTTCATACCTTATACCTTATATTATATAAGACAAGCTCAAAATGGGTACATGATTTAAACATAAAGAGTGATATCATAAGTAAATTAAGAGAGCATGGGAAAAAATTACTTGTCAGATCTACGGATATGGGAAGAATTCATGGCCAATCAGGAGATAGAGAGGTTCACAAGAGTAATTTTCCTTACATAAAATTAAAAAGTTTTTGGTCAAGCAAAAGCATTGCAGCCAAAAGCAGAGAGATTAGGGATGGATATTTAAGTAGCAGGGGATTACACTTGGGAGAATGATCACTCCCCCTCTAGCCACTACTGTTCCATTTCCCCTATTCATCCTTATCTTGGGTTCTATGGTCATTAAGGGGTAAGTTCTGATTAATTATTAATCTGATTAAAAATTAATTTACATTAATTACTAAGATTCAAAATCTCTTTAATCAATTACCTCTGAGCCATCATTCCCATTTATTACTTCTAAATTCTAGAAACACGGCCATTCAGGAAACCACGTGGAGTCTCTTCACAATTCTTTACAAGATGAAGATTAACAAGGTTAACAGCTGGAAAGGCTACAAGAATAAAGAATTAAGTAAATAAGCAAAATTTCAAACTGATTCTTTTATCAATTTGCATCAGTAGCCTGTTAATCTTTAAAACCTTTTCCAGAAAAAAAATCAACAGACAGAATGGTCTGGACTCTTCTCTCCCTTCCTTTCTTCATGGGAATGTAGGCCTGTTGTCCCAGATATACCCTCATGAGAAATCAGTTGCTTTGCTATGCCCTGAATTTCCTGACCTGCATGTGAGTGGAGAGAGGAACCACAGTATATTAAAGGGAAGGGAGGGAAAGCCAAAGAAGTTTATGGTTCATGACTTTGACAGGAGAAACGGATATTTTGGTGCTTTCTCCATATTCCTGTCCATCCTTGCCTGTTTGGATAAATAAATTGGGTGGCTCCCTCAGACTTCAAGCAGAGTTCATTTCACTAGTAATAGATTTTATGGTTGAAACCACCATCACATGTAGACTAGATGGAGTGATCACTGCCTTTCCACCTACTGCTATTCATATTAATAGTAATACATATTTATCTTGAGCTAGGCACAGTGGAGAATAACTAAGTATAAAACACGGAATCATAGGTCAAAGCAAGATGACTGAAGTCACTTTCCCCAAAAGTGTTCAATCCTCCAATTCCCCACTCCCCCAAGAAATTATGTGCTAGATGTAGAGCAAGTATTCTATAGAAATACAGAGGAATTTAATACATAGAATGCTCACTCAGCATGCCTCTCCCACCAGCCTCCCTGTGTTTAGGAGCACAAGCAAATTTGCAGGCTTGTATGCAGGGCTGGAAGGAAGGTATATCCAGTGTAGCAGTGGCTGTCCAAAACTGCACAGCCCTAGGGGTGCTACTCATCAGCAAAGGGGAGGAGATGACAATTGAATGGCAGGAGAATACAAAGCAAAGTTGAAACACCAAATATATCAAAAGAAAAACATTCAATAAATCCTCAATGCTCAACAAGATAAAAAAAAACTGACTATAATGGAGAATCTCACTTAATTAGTGAAAAAGATATTAACGGATTTTAAAAACTAAAATACAGAAGTGGAGAAAAATTTAATAGAGGAAAAGCAAAAGGAAATAGCATCAAAAGAACACATGAATTCTAAAAAAGTTCTAAGCAACTGACCTCAAAATCAAAATGACAGAGATAACATAAGGATCATAGGACTCCCAGAACATCATGATAAAAAAAAAAACCTTAAATAACATTACTTATAAAATAGTAAAGTAAAACTGTCCAAAATTGGTACATAGAGAAAAACAATAAATGATTGAAAGGATCCAAAGATCAACACCAGACAAAACAAACAAGCAAACAAAAACATGCTTCAAACTGCAGGATGTTAATTTAAAGGCTAAACAATTTCAGTGACAAAAACAATTTTTTCAAGCTGTCAAAAGACCTTAAACTATGAAGAAAATTTTGACAACAAAAGATTGTTCCATAGTTATGAGGAATTACAGAAGAGAATGGGATATATTCTGAAAACTAAACAAATACAACTGAAAATTATATGCCCTGTAATACTCACCAGTGGAAAAAAGAGGCATTTTAATCATTACTAAGAAAAGAATAACAGATATGAGAATATTTGACTTAAAAATACCCTATATAAGAAAAGTACAGAACAGCTAAATAAATAAAACTATCAGAGAAATAATGACAATAATAATAATAACTATAACAACAACAATAATAATAGCTAACATTTGTACGGCACTTTAAGATTTGTAAAGCAGATTACACATGTTAAAACATTTGATTGTTCCAACAAGCCTGTAAGTGGGGAGGGGAAGTTATTATTTTCATTTTACAGATGAAAAAACTGTGATTGAGATTAAGTGACTTGGGTAGTGCTAGCAACTGTCTGAAGGAAGATTAATCTGAATTCTTCCTGGCTCCAAGTCTAACATGTCCACTATATCAAGCTATAATGAAATAAAACATTCCATGTTTAGGGGTTGTTGGTCTTTTTAAACAAGGGAAAGACAGACTTGGGTTCCATCACCAATCATATATTAAGCACCTCTATGCCAGGCACTGTGCTACATAATAGAAATACAAAGAAAAGCAATAAAAAAAAGTATTCCCTGATCTCAAGGAGCTCACAGTCTAATGAAGGAAACAACATGCAAGCAACTGTATACAAACAAAATATATATGGTAAAAATTAGAGATAATCTTTAAATGAAGGCACTAAATTAAAGAGAATGAGGAAAGGGCCCTTGTAGAAAGGAGGGCTTTTGCTAAGATTTGAAGGAAGTCAGGTTTATTTCATATCCTGAAACTTTGCTGAAGTTGTTAAAAGTTTCGATTAGTCTGTAAGTTGGCTTTCTAGACTTCTCTAAGTAAGCAATCATATAATACACCCCTAAAAAAGGTTATTTTGTTTTCTTCTTTGCTTAATACTTTAATTTTTTTTCCTGTCTTATTACAATGGCTAGCATTTCTAGTATGACAATTGAAGAGTAATGGTAATAATTGACATCCTTGCTTTATTCCTGATCATTATGAATAAGCTTCTATCCTATCTCCATTGCACATAATGTTGGCTCTTGTTGTGATAAATTACTTATCATTTTAGGGAAAACTCCATTTCTTTCTGTGCTTTCTAGTGTTGTTAAGAGGAATAGGTATTGTATGTTTTTCAAAAGCTTCTTCTGAATCTACTGAAATAATCATGTGATTTTTTTTCTTTTTGTTATAAGTTTTTAAGTTTCAAATAATTTTATAGTTTCCATAGAACTGAAGGAACTTTATAGTCCTGATATAAATCCAGTCTGGGGGGCAGAGCCAAGATGGCCCCCTGAAAACAACATCTCTAACAGCTCTCACAAGTTCTGTCAGATACCTCTAAAAAAGTGAATCTGAGCAGATTTGAGACAGTTAGAAGCCACTGGTAGACTGAATGGGGCAAATTTCCAAGCCAGGAGAATTCAAAAGGTCGACAGGATGGGAGAGCGCCCGACACACAGAAGTACAACAGACCACACCAAAGCAGAAGCAGCTGCAGAAACCAGCCAGTGATACAGGCTGGGAGAAAGCTGGGCACATGAAACTGGAGGAAATCCCCAGGCCTTCAAGCAGAGGATGGGAGTCTGTCAAAGTGATGGGAGGCAGCAGTGCAGTGCAGTGCCTGTGGCCACAAGACATCTACTCCTGTGGCTTGCAGCCCACAGGTTTGAAACTTGCTTCTTGAACTTCTGGGACACATAATGGCCAGGTAAACACCTCTCATTCCTCCCTGCCAGACCTCAGGAAAAACCCTGGAATAGAGGAGTCAGAAATGGGGCTTCCGTACCCAAACAGCAAGAGTTCCTCAGCCCCAGAGAGGTGGAGCGAACAAGGGTCAACACCTGGAACCCAGAAGTGCCTTCACACAGCCAGGGAAGTGGCAGACACCAGCACAGACAATGGCCAAGACCATCCATGCTGGAGAGCAGCCCCAGGGGAAGAGGAGACTTCCAGCAGTCAGACCGCCCCTCCCCCCCCATCACCTTAGGAAGCCAGAGGACATAGCACACAAAGCCAGTAACTAGGCTTACAATTCCCAGAACAAGAAGCCTGGAACAAAGCTCCCTGAGCCCCAAAAGTTGAAATCCACTTTTAAGCTAGGAAAAAGATAACCAACATGAAGAAGCACACAATAAAACCGAGGATCATTGATTTTTTTATGGCGACAGGGAAAATCAAAATATCAATTCAGAAAAGGACAGCATTGACACTATACTCACATGTGATACCTCAAAAGGGAATGTGAACTGCTCTCAAGTCGAAAAAGCATCCTGGAAGAGCTAAGGAAGGATTTTAAAAACCAAATTAGAGGTAAAAGAAAAAAATGAAAAAAAAAATCACTGATGAGAACAAATCTTTAAAGATTAAAATTGGCAAGATGGCTAAGGAGATTCAGAATCTAATTAGAGAAAATGACAGTCTGAAAGGTAAAATCAACCAATTGGAAAGGGACACTAAAAAGCAAAATGAAGACAGCAATTCATTAAAAATTAGAATTGAGCAAGTGGAAGCTAATGACACTATGAGGCATCAAGAAGTAGTCAAACAAAATGGAAAGAATGAAATAACAGAAGAAAATGTTAAATATTTGATAGGAAAAACAACTGATGTAGAAAAAAGATCCAGGAGAGACAATCTAAGAATTATTGGTTGACTGGAAAGCTATGAGGAAGAAAAAAGCCTGGACTGTTATCTTCCAAGAAACCATCAAGGATAACTGCCCTGTAGCAGAGAAAACAGTCATTGAAAGAATCCACCCCCTGAAAGAGATTTCAAATTGAAAACTACAAGAAATATTATAGCCAAATTTCAGAATTATCAGGTCAAGGAGAAAATACTGCAAGGAGCCAGAAAAAAAGAATTCAAATATAGTGGAACTAGAGTCAGGATCATGCAGGGATCTTGCAGTTTCTATGTTAAAAGAAAGGAGAAATTGGAATATGATGTTCCAAAAGCCAGAGAAGCTTGGACTACAAAACCAAGGATCAACTAACCAGCAAAATAGAGCATAATTTTTCAGGCAAGGAGATGGGCATTCAATGAACTAAGGGAATTCCAGACCTTCCTGATGAAAAGGCCAGAGCTCAATGGAAAATTTGATCTTCAAATATAAAACTCAAGAGAGAAATTAAAAGGTAACAGGGAGGAAAAACCCCACAAACTTTGTTAATCAATGAGGGCAAACTGTTTACATCCTTATATTGGATTATATTCTTTTATATATGTTTTATATATGTATATATGTGTCAATCTTGAGAATAGTATGGTTGTTATGACAATTGAAATGGATACACATAGACTGTGGGTGTCAGTATAAAATAACTGATATAATGATAAAAAAAACATAATTAAGAGATGCAAAGTGAAGGTTCCAGGAGAAGAGGTAAGGAGGTAGTAGAAAAGGGTAAATTACATCACATGAAGAGGCACAAAAACATATTATACTAGAGGGAAAGAAGAATAGTATATGAGCTTTACTCTCATCAGATTTGGTTCAAGAAGACAATAATATATTCTGATAAGTATAGAAATCAAACTTGTCCTACAGGCAGTAAGAGGGAAAAGAGGAAAGATAAGGAAAGGGGGTGGTCAGAAGGGAAGGAAGAGGTAGCAAGGAGAAAAGGGTAAGATAAGGGAGGGGAATCAAGAGGGAGGGTAAATTGAGTAAGGTGGCAGTCAAAAGCAAAACTCTTTTGAGGAGTGGAAGGGAGAAGAGAGAAATAAAAGCATAAACAGGGGAAATAGGATGGAGAAAAAGACACAGCTAGAAATCATAACTGTGAATGTGAATGGGATGAACTCTCTCATTAAACAGAGGTGAATAGCAGAATGGATTAAAAACCATAATCCTACAATATGTTGTTTACAAGAAACACATTTGAAACAGGGGGATACACACAGGGTAAAGGTTAAAGGCTGGAGTAGAATATATTGTGCTTCAGCTAAAGTAAAAAAAGCAGGAGTAGCAATCCTAATCTCAGACAAAGCAAAAGCAAAGATAGATCTAATTAAAAGAGACAAAGAAGGACACCACATCCTGCTAAAAGGTACCATAAACAATGAAGTAATATAATTATTTAACATATATGCACCAAGTGGTATAGCATGCAAAATCTTAAAGGAGAGGTTAAGGCAGTTACAGGAAGAAATAGACAGGAAAACTATAATAGTGGGGGACCTCAACCTCCCCTTCTCTGAACTTGATAAATCTAATCTCAAAACAAACAAAAAGAAGTTAAGGAGGTGAATAGAATTTTAGAAAAGGAAGAAATGATAGACCTCTGGAGAAAACTGAATGGGGATAAAAAGGAATATACTTTTTTCTTGGTGGTACATGGCACATACTCAAAAACTGACCATGTACTTGGGCATTAAAAACCTCACAATCCAGTGC
The DNA here is from genome assembly GCA_028646595.1 of Phalanger gymnotis. Lineage (NCBI taxonomy): Eukaryota > Metazoa > Chordata > Mammalia > Diprotodontia > Phalangeridae > Phalanger > Phalanger gymnotis. The sequence continues at coordinate 183,967,996 of CM053624.1, read as the reverse complement.
AGAAAGGCAAAATAGTCAATGCATCCTTCTCAGGTCATGATGAAATAAAAATTATTTGTAATAAAGAACCATGGAAAAATAAACTAAAAATTAATTGGAAACTAAATAAGATAATCCTAAAGAATGAGTGGGCCAAAGGACAAATCATAGAAACAATAACTTCATTCAAGAGAATGACAATAATGAGACAACCTATCAGAACTTACGGGATGCAGCAAAAGCAGTCCTTAGGGGAAGTTTTGTATCTCTAAATGCTTAGATGAATAAAACAGATAAAAATGAAATGGGCATGCAACTGAAAAAGCTAGAAAAAGAACAAATTGAAAATCCCCAATTACATACCAAACTAGAAAAACTGGAAATCAAAGAAGAGATTAATAAAATTGAAATCAAGAAATCTATTGCACTAATAAATAAAACTAAGAGCTGATTTTATAAAAAAAAAATAAAATTGATAAACATTTGGTCAATTTCATTTAAAAAAAGAAAGAAGAAAACCAAATTACCAGTATCAAAAATGGAAAGGGTGAATTCACCTCCAATGAAGAAGAAAGTAAAACAATAATTAGGAATTATTTTGCCCAATTGTATACCCATAAATTTGACAACATTAGGGAAACGGATGAATATTTACAAAAATACAAATTGCCTGGGAGGAAGTAAATTACCTAAATAACCCCATCTCAGAAAAAGAAATTGAGTAAGCCATCAATGAACTCCCTAGGAAAAAATCTCTAGGGGCAGATGGTTTTACATGTGAATTCTATCAAACATTTAAAGAACAATTAATTCTCATACTTCATAGTTGGGAAAAAAGGTGAAGGAGTCTGACCAAATTCTTTTTATGACACAAATATGGTACTAATACCTAAACCAGGAAGAGCCAAAACAGAGAAAGAAAATTATAGACCAATTTCCCTAATGAATATTGATGCAAAAATTTTAAATAAAATATTAGCAAAAAGATTGCAGCAACTTATCAGGAGAATAATGCACTATGACCAGGTAGGATTTATTCCAGGAATGCAAGGCTGGTTCAATATTAGGAAAACTATCAGCATAATTGATCATATCAATAACAAAACCAGCAGAAACCATATGATTATCTCAATAGATGCAGAAAAAAACTTTTGACAAAATACAACACCCATTCCTATTAAAAACAGTAGAAACCATAGGAATAATTGGAGTCTTCCCTAAAATTACAAATAGCATCTACCTAAAACCATCAGCAAGCATTATATGTAAAGGGAATAAGCTAGATGAGTAAGATCCAGGGTGAAACAAGGATGTCCATTATCATCCCTATTATTCAATTTGGTACTAGAAAAGTTAGCTTTAGCATTAAGAGAAGAAAAAGAAATTGAAGGAATTAGAATAGGCAAAGAAGAAACTAAATTATCACTTTTTGCAGATGACATGATAATTTACTTGGAGAATCCTAGAGAACCAAGTAAAAAAATCCTTGAAACAATAAAAAAGTTTAGTAAAGTTGCAGAATATAAAATAAACCCACATAAATCCTCAGCATTCCTGTATATTACTAACAAAGCCCAACAGCAAGAGATAGAAAGAGAAATTCCATTTAAAGTTACTGTAGACATTATAAAATATTTGAGAGTCTACTTGCTAAGACAAACCCAGGGCCCATATGAACACAATTACAAAACATTTTTCACACAAATAAAGTCAGATCTAAATAAATGTAATAACATCAGTTGCTCATGGTTCAGCTGAGCTAATACAATAAAAGTGACAATTTACTTAAATTTATTTACTTATTCGGTGCCATACCAATCAAACTACAAAAAAATTATTTTACAGAGCTGCATAAAAGAATAACAAAATTCACCTGGAAGAACAAAAGTTCCAGAATATCAAGCGAATTACTGAAAAGAAATGCTTGGGAAGGTGGCCTAGCCATACCAGATATCAAGCAGCAGTCATCAAAACTACCTGGTACTGGCTAAGAAACAGAGTGGTGGATCAGCGGAATAGGTTAGGTATACAAGACGGAGTAGTCAACAACTACAGCAATTACTCTTTGATAAATCCAAAGAATCCAGCTTCTGGGCTAAGAATTCATTATTCCACAAAAACTGCTGGGAAAAATGGAAAATGGTATGGCAGAAACTGGACATAGACCAACATCTTACACCACATGCCAAAATAAAGTCAAAATGGGTTCATGAAGGTTCAATAAAGGCTATACTGTAAGCAATTTGGGAGAGCAGGGAATAGTTTACCTATCAGATTTATGGGAAAGGGAGGAATTCAAGAGATATAGAACATTACAAAACGCAAAATGGATAATTTTGATTATGTTAAATTCAAAAGTTTTTGTATAAACAAAGCCAATGAAAAAAAGTTTAGGAGATAAGCAGGAAAGTGGGAGAAAATCTTTACAACTAGTGTCTCTGATAAAGGCCTCATATCTAAAATACACAGGGAATTAAGCCAAATTTATAGGAATAAAAGCCATTCCCCAATTGAGAAATGGTCAAAGGATATGAACAGGCAGTTTTCAGAGGAAAAAATTAAAGATATCTATAGACATATGAAAAAATGCTCTAAATCACTATTAATTAGAGAAATGCAAACCAAAACAACTCTTAGGTACCACATCTCTCCCGTCAGATTGGCTAACAGGACAAAACAGGGAAATGATAAATGCAGGAAAGGATGTGGGAAAACTGGAACATTAATACATTGTTGGTGGAATTGTGAACAGATCCAGTCATTCTAGAGAGCAATTTGGAACTACGCTCAAAGGGCTATAAAAATGTGCATACCGTTTGACCCAACAATATCACTCCTAGGGCTATATCCCAAAGATATCACACAAGTGGGAAAGGGGCCTATATGTACAAAAATATTTATAGCAGCTCTTTTTGTGGTAGCAAAGAATTGGAAATTTAGGAGATGTTCATCAGTTGGGGAATGGCTGAATAAGTTGTGGTATATGAATGTAATGGAATACTATTGTGCTATAAGAAATGAGGAAGATACAGACTTCATAATAACCTGGAAAGACCTCTATGATATGATGCTGAGCGAGAGGAGCAGAACCAGGAGAACATTATACACAACCACAGACATATTGATCCTGTGATGACTAACTTTGATAGACTTGGCTCTTCTCAGCAACACAAGGCTCAAAGACAGCTCCAAAGGACGCATGATGGAAAGAGCTATCTACATCGAGAGAAAGAACTATGGAGTCTGAATGCAGATTGAGGCAAACTATTTGCTCTCTTTTTCTTTTTCTCTTCTTTTTTGGTTTTGTTTCTTCTCTCTCATGATTCATTCCATTGGTCATAATTCTTCTTTACAACTTGACTATTGTGCAAATAAGTTTAATGCGAAGGTACACATAGAATCTATATCAGATTACATCCTGTCTTGGAAGGGGAGGGAAGGGAAGAAAATTTGAAACTCAACAACATGTAGAACTGTGTGTTGTAAACTAAAAATAAAAAAATCTAGTAAAAAATACATAAATAAATCCAGTCTGGTTGTAGTATATATATGATCTCTGTGATATATTGCTGTGATCTGATTGCTAATATTGTATTTCAAAATGTGAATCAACATTCATTAAGGAAATTTGTCTATGGTATTGCTCTCTGTTTCAACTCTCCCTAGCTTAGATATTAAGATCTCATTTGTGTCATATAAAGTATTTGCTAGGATCCCTTCTTTAACTAGAAGGGACCAGGGATAGAAGGGTTCACAAAAAATAAAATAAATCATTTTCCCCTTATACATAGCTATAAAGTTGCCTGATCAGTCTTCATCTAGTTTTTCCATGGTATTATCTTTAACATTTGGGTCATTGGCATAATCTCTATCTATTTATTTAAATGTTTTCTTCCCTATTAAAATTGCTATGCCCTTGGCAAAAAAGAAAGTAATTAATATGTTTACTAACTGCATGAAATATACAAAACCCAGTGGATGTAGTCAATGAATGTGAACAAATCTCAACATCAAGAAATGCATGCCTTTAATAACCATATGAAATAATATTAAAAATCACTCTTAAGAAATGAAAACCAAAATATCTGAAAGCCATATGCTAAAGAAGCTGGCAAAGATAAATTGGCAAAATGGCAAAAGACAAAAGACAGCAACAGTCAATAAAATACTAGCAAGAAGTTTAGAGCAGTATGGGAACAGCTAGGTGGCACAGTGGATAGAGCACTGGGCCTGAAGTCATGAAAAGCTAAGGTCAAATCTGGCCTGAGATACTTAATTGCTATGCAACCCTGAGCAAGTCATTTTACCTCTGTTTGACTCAGTTTCATCATCTATAAAATAGGAATGATATCCGTATCTACTTCTCAAGGTTGCTGTAAGGTTCAAATGAGATAATTATAAAGCACTTAGCATTGTGCTTGGCACATAGTAAGCAATATATAAATGGTAGTTGTTTACATTATTTTTACATCACACACTATGAATAGGATAGATTTATATCAGAAATTCAGGACTACTTCAGCAATAGGAAAACTACAAACACAACTGATCAAACCAATAACAAAAACCATATGATTATTTCAATAGATGTAATCCCTCATTGCCTCATGTTTGGACTATTGCAGTAGCCTATTGGTAGGTTGTCCTGTCTCAGGTCTCTCCCCACTCCAATCCATCCTCCATTCAGCCACCAAAGTGATTTTCCTAAATTGCATGTCCAACCATGTCACCACCTACACGCCAATGACTTCCTATCACTTACAATATCAAGTACAAAATCTGCTATTTGGCATTCAAAACCCTTCATAACCTAGTCCCCACTCTAAACTTTCCAGTCTTTTTATATCTTATTCCCCACCACATACTCTTTCATCCAGTGGCACTAGCATCCTTGCTTTTCCACAAACATAACAATCCATTTCTCATCTCCAGGAATTTTCTCTGGCTGTTCTCCAAGCTCTCCTTCCACATATCCACCTACTGGCTTCCTGGATGCCTTTAAGTCCCAAATGAAATCCCTTCTTCTATAGGAGTCTTTCCCTACCCCTCTTAATTCTAGTGCCTTGATCTCGATTATTTCTTGTATATAGCCTCTTTGCAAATATGTGTTTATTTGCTGACAAACCATTAGATTGTAAGCTTCTTGAGGTCAGGGACTACTTTTTTGCCATCTTTGCATCATCAGCACTT
>CM053624.1:183949382-183962727 GCA_028646595.1 Phalanger gymnotis | reverse complement strand
TATGTACAAAAATATTTATAGTGGCTCTTTTTGTGGTAACTAAGAATTTGAAATCAAAGGGATGCCCATCAATTGGGGAATGGCTGAACAAGCTGTGATATATGAAGGTAATGGAATACTATTGTGCTGTAAGAAATGGGGATGATATGGACTTCATAACAACCTAGAAGAACCTACATGACATAATGCTGAGTGAGCAGAGCAGAGCCAGGAGAACATTATACACAACCACAGATATATGGATTCTGTGAGGACTGACCCTGACAGACTTTGCTCTTCTCAGCAACACAATATGCAGAGAGCTCCAAAGGAATCATGATGGAGAGGGCTATCTACATCCAGAGAAAGAACTATGAAGTATGAATGCAAATCGAGGCACACTTCATACTCGCCTTTTTCCCCCACCACGTTTTTTTTCTCTCTTTTGTATTTGTTGTTGGGTTGTGTTTTTTTTTTTGGTTCTGTTTCTTCTTTCTCATGAGTCATTCCATTGGTCATGGTTCTTCTCCACAACTTGACTAGTGTGTAAATTAATTCAATGCCAAGTTGTACATAGAAGTTATATGGGATTCCATGCCTTCTTGGGGAGGGAGGGTGAAAGAGAGGGAAGAAAATCTGGAACTCAAAATTATGTAGGAGTGTTTGTTGCAAACTAAAAATAAAAAAAAATTAATAATAAAAAGAAAAAAGAAAAAGCTCTGAAACAAAAAATCCCAGGACTATCATAACCAAAATCCAGAACTCTCATATCAAAGATAAATACTGAATTCAGGAAGAAAGAACTCAAGTACCAAGGATACACAGGATCACTCAAGAGTTAGCATTCACCATTATAGAGTAGAGAGCAAAAGATAAGTTTTACAACCAAGTATAATTTATACAGGAAAATTAAGCATAATCATACAGAGTGGGGGTGGGGAGGAGGATGAAATTTTAGTGAAACAGAGAACTTCCAAGCTTTCTTGATGGAAAGACCAGAGTTCACTAGAAACTTTGAAATACAAGCATAAGTCAAGAGAAACACAAAAAGAAATGCTTAAGGGAAGGGCTTGAGAGAAAACTTGGAAGAATTGTACGAACTGAGGCAGTGTAAAGTGAGAACCAATAAAACATAAAAATAATAACAATACTATAAAAAGAAGCAAATTTAAAACATTTAAGATCAACACAAAGACCAACTTTGATTCCAAAAAATAGATGATAAAATATATTATCTACCTCCTGACAGAAAGATCATAATCTCTCTTAGGATGTATGTTGAGACATTTTTTCCTGGACGTGACTAACATGGGAATTTGTTTTGCCTGACTATGCATATTTGTTACAATGATTTTTTTTTCTTTTTCTTTTTCCTTTTTTCAACAGAGAAAGGAGAAAGTAGGTAGGAAAAAAATAATTATTAATTGTATGAAAAATGCTCCAAATCATTCATCATAAGAGAAATGGAAATCAAAACACCTGACACCTTGCAAACTGGCAGATGATAAAAGTTGAGAATAGTCCATTTGGAAAGGTTATGGAAAGAGAGGAACATTAACACATTGTCAGACAGTTAAAAGGTCCCTTTATGACAATATTTTGTGTACAATTTTTTAGCATAAATGAATGTTGTACATTGTCAAAAGCTTTGCCTGAATCTATTGAAATTATCATGTGGTTTTGGATGCTTTGGTTTATAGTATAGTTTTATTGTTTCCTTAATGTTGAACTATCCTTACATTCCTGCAAAAAATCCAACTTGGCTATAATGAATGATTTGTTAATTTTTGAAGGGATATTCACTAATAATGAAGGAATTGATCTAAAGCTTTTTGTTAGTAGATAACTGTGGATAGTAGGTTCCGACTCCTTTTGTTTCTTCTTGTTTTGTTGTGATTACATTTTATTTGTTATTTCATTGATGTAATTTTCTACTCACTTCTTTTTAATCAGATTGACCAAAGGTTTGTCAATCTTACTAGTCTTTTTCAAAGAACTGGTTTTTAGATTATTTATCATTTCTATAGGAATTTTTCCCAGTTCATTTACTTTAATGTTTAATATCTCCCTTCTTATTTTACATTTGTATGTTTATTATTTCTTTAAAATTTCATTATCAATTCATTAATTGTTTTTCATTTTATTAACATACATTTGTAGTGATATGATTTTTTTTAAGGACCGCTTTAGCTGCATCCAAGAAATTTTGGTATTATTTCATCATTATCTTTTTCTTTCACATAATTATAATTGTTTCTATGATTTATTCTTTAACGCACTCATTTAGAATTTCATTGTTAAGTCTCCATTTGGGTCTGTGTCTTTTATGCTCACTTGGATCAATTACTATTTTTATTATAAAATCATCTGTAAAGGATATATTTACTATTCTGCCTTTTTGTATTTGTTTGCAATATCTCTGGTCATTTTTTTGTAGAAGTTCCATGTGGTGCTTGAGGAAATATGTATATCTTTTGCACTGCCTTTTAGAAAATGCCATAAGTTTTTTACTTCTAATTCCTTCAGCAACTTTTCAGCTCCATATTTTCCCTTTTGTTTATCTTTATGTTAGATTTCTCCAAACTCGGCGACACTGAAATTCTCTGCTACCATTGTATTACTGTTAATATTTCCTTTATGAATTTGGAACAAAAGGCATTTAGAACACAAAAGCTTGTTTCGTGTTTGTTTGTTGTCTGTGGCTCCTTTCAGTATAATGTAGTTTCCTCGTTTGTCCCTTTTTGTGTTTTGAATGTTTATTTTTGCTTTCTCTGCTAGCATGATTACAACTACTGTTTTTTTAATTCACTTGATGCATAAGAATTCTTTTTCCAGGCCCCCATTTTTACTCTTTGTATGACTGTTTTTAAATGTCTTTCTTGAAAGCAATAGAATATAGGAATTTCTTTTCTTATGCATCTGTCATTCTTTTTTGTTTTGAGTTATTTTTATATTATATTCTATTTGCCTCTAATATTGAAAATTTTTTCAGTTTATTATTCTTCCCTCTTCCATAGTAAGCACAATATTTTAGCCTAATCTTTTATAAGATGACCCTGTTCCCAATTGCTCTCTTCCCTCTACTCTTAAGCCCCATCTTGCATTTGATACTTTTCCCCATTTTCGGAGTTTTGTTTTTTAGGTTTTTTTCTTGCTTACCTTCATCTGGTTATCCAATTCTTAATTTGTTTTGTTCATTTTTAAATTTTCATTTTCTGTATCTTTTACTAGGAAGGATTTTTTTTCTTCCCTCTCTTCATTATTTATCTTTTCTTTCTTTCTATTTTAAACTTTCTTTGGTTCATGATCCTCATACTTATTTGGTCCTTCTTTATTCTTTGTAATCCTCATGGGATTAAATCTTTACAGATACTTTCATGGGTATTTTGCATTCTCCCTTCTAAACAGTTCCTGTTATGCCTTGTATATCTTTGCCCTTGGTTCCCCTTTTCTGCTAAGTGAGCTGAGATTTATGCATTAGTTCTAAGAACTTTTACTTTGTTTGGGTTCTTGGTGTTCTAAACCATGGAAAGAGTAGAAAATGCTTTATCTCTGCTTTGTCTTTGTTGAGTTTTGAGAGGTTGTGAGAATCAGAGAAAATGTTTAGTCCTTTACCTTGTTGGTCAACTAACCAAGAGGTCTCCCTTCTCAGTTTTGTTTTTCATTAATTCCCTTAAGATTCTTGACATTTCATTCTGCTAGGTGAATTTTGTTATTATTTTTTTCTAGCTCTTTAAAGTAATCCTTTGGTAGTTTGCTTGGTATGTCACTGAATACAGAAATCAATTTAGGAAGGATTTGCATTTTTATGGTATTAGCTTGTTGTACTCATGAACAATTAACATTTCTCCAATTATTTTAGTCTATCTTTATTTGAGTAATTTCTTTTAGTTGTATTCCTATAGTTCCTATATGTGTGGCAAGACCTATCTTTATGAAAGCCAACTAATAACCTTTATATTGTCATATTCTATGAACACCTTCCATATAGATGGCAGCGGACTAATATCAACAGCTTAATATAAGATTAAAAACAAGGCCAAAGAATTCTCCCCCATATTCATCACCCATGTTAATACCAGGGTTAATACAATGGTATTAATAAGAGTGTAACAGAATTTTCATGGATAGATCATATTTTACTCATTGCATATTAACCAAGCTTTTTTCTTAATAATTTTAAAACAAACAAAAAAGAGCACATAAGCTGATACAAACACATGGCCAAGACTATGGGATCATCTATACAGAATTGCACAATTCCTTAGAAAGAGTTAAATGTTATCTTAAGATGGTTTTACTTTAAATGACAACTACATCAAACTAAAATGTAAGTGCACAAATCTATTTGATCTTCATCACGAAGACCCATGATAAGTATCATGCTATCAGACATATGTCCATTGCTCACATGTAAATATATCAGTAGTAAAGAGCAGAAAACTTACAGTATCAAGTTTTTAACAAATCAGTCAGTAATTCTGCTTCCCTAGTTTATGATCACAAATTATCAGAAAATCATGTAATAGGTAGCTTAGTGGATAGAGTACTAGACAAAATCAAGAAGCTATAAGTTCAAATCCTGTTTTAGACACTTGCTGGTTATCTGACCCTGGGCAAGTCACTTAACCTCTCTCAGCCTCAGTTTTTTCATTTGTAAAATGCAGACAATAATAGTACATACATCATACAATTGTTTTAAGGATTAAATGGGATAATTTATGTACAGTGATATGCAAATCTTAAGGCACTAGATAAACATGAGCTATTTTTATTTATCTAGGTGACACAATGCGTAGAGTTTGTCTCTGGTATCAGGAAGACTGAGTTCAAATCTGGCCTCAGACACAATAGCTGTGTGACCTGGACAAGTCACTTAACTTAAGGCTGCCTTAGTTTCCTAACCTGTAAAATGGGGAATAATAATAGGACCTATCTCCCAAGACAGGATAAAACTAAATAATATGTCAGTGCTCTTAATGCATTTCCACTTCTCAGTGAACACCTTGGTTCCAAAACTGACTAGTCTAAGCCCACCAAAGTAGCCTGTAGTCAAGAAGAGTTCACAAAGAATAAAAGAAGGTAGAAATTTGGGCATCTACTCTGATCCCCATTCCTTTTACTCTTAGAGAAAGTTCATTTCCTTTTCTTCTCTGTATTGTAATATTCAGTGTAAACATAATAACAACAACAAAGATAATAACAACAAATACTGCCTTTTATATAAAACTTCAAGATCTGTCGGGTATTTTACAACCCTAAGAAACAAGTACTGTGGGTGGTATTACTTCCATTTTACAGATGAATAAAGTGAGTCTTATAGAGATAAAGTGACTTATAAATAATAATGTTAACAGCCAATAATATATGCATCTAGTTCTTTTATAAGTTGTAACACATATTACTCTCCCTTCCGCATTTACATTGTTTCCCCCCCCACCGACCCAAACCATTCTAATCCTTTGCCTCTCTTCAAATCTTACCCTGCCTAAGAGGTTGTCCCAAAACAGTGTCTGCTGTAATGCTGGTGTCACTTCTTCTAGGTTCAGCAACTGACAGAGATCTATCAGCTCCTCTTGGCCCAGAGATCCAGTGCCAGTGGCATCAAAACTGTTAAACATCTCCTTGAGACGAGCTTCATGCTGATCCTGCTCTGCTTCATCCATCCCATAGCCCACTGTATCTACCTAAACATGACAAGAGAAATAAGAAAAACACATTATTTGGATATTTTAGCATTCACATTGGAATAGCCTAATACAGTCATAATCATCATCTGATATACTATGTAACATTATAATTTTCCTTACAACCTTGTTCTTAATTAGGCATTCACTCAACAAGCATTTAGTAAAGGCCTATTTTATGCCAGAAACATTGTTGGTCACTAGGGATACAAAAATTCCCTCAAGGAACTTATTAGGAAGAAAATATATACAGGTACAGGTATAAAACCAGCATCAATAGTTTCTCCACTAAAGTTATTGATATTATAACTCTATCTTTAAAAAGCAATAGAATCTTGAAAGTTTGTTTAATTATCATTCTAGAGGGATTGTTGAAGGTGATGGCTGAAGAGAGACCAGAAAAAAAAAAGGATTAAGTGAACCTACTTCCTGAAAGAATTAGGTCTTTCTTTTATCTTGCAAAGAAATATGAAAATAATCCTTGAGAAAAGACTAACTAGTATACTGAAAATGAATAGTGTTACTATGCTTCCAATAATGAGAAGCCAGTAATTTAGTAATGATTAAAGCTTACTTTGGCTATTATCTTTCTCACATCCATTATATTGTAATTTATTGTTTATGACTTTGTTTATCATACTGTTAATAAATGTAGTATAATTTTGAAGTTTACTTAGTCTTATGATTTAAGTGATATTATACATACACACACAAGAATAAATATATACATATAAAAAATATGTACAATACATATAGACAGACAGATGTTACAACAATGAGCATAAATTAAGAGCTGAACGAATTAAGACATATCAATAGAATAAAATTCTATTAAACTGTAAGAAAAAATGAAATAGTTTCAAAGGAGCCTGAGAAAAATTATATGAAATGAGCAAAATCAGGAGACCAATTCATATAATAACATACATATTATACAAATGAAATGATTAAAATGTCCATAGCCTTTGACCCAGAGATTCTACTCCTAGGCAATACTTCAAATATGTCACTCATAAAAAGAAAGTCTCCACATACACCAGTGTATTTATATAGGCATTTATGGTAACAAAAGACTACAAACATAGTATTTGCCCATCCATCTGGGGAATGGTTAAATAAACTGATTTACAAGTATAATGAGATATTACTGTGGATTAAGGAATGACAAGTAAGATAAATACAGAGAAATATAGAAAGTTTACATAATGTATGGCTTATATTATGTAGAATGAAATAGAAAGAGCCAAGAAAATGATATACATATTAGCTACAATATAAATATAAGCTATAAATGGAAATAACAACAAGCACAAAATAAATGAAAATAAATGTTATAGCCACCCTGATTAAAAAGAGGAGGGCAGAAAATCAAATCAACAAAAGAGCAAACAAACAAGAGGCAATCACAATACTAGATAAATTTTTTTTAAATTATTCAGAATCTACAAGGCACAGTTATATGCTAACAAAACTGGGGACACAAAAGGAACAAAGGAATACTATCAAACACACAAAATACTAGAACAAATGAAAATTGTAAATAATCATATTGTAGAAATAGAACCCACTGTAACGGGACCAATAAGGAGAAAAGTACATCAAACATTTAAGGAGCAATTAGCACCAATACTACAAAAATTATTTTGAAAAATTAAGAAACACTCTACTTTTACTCTTTTTCAGAGACAAAAAGTGTCCTAGTATCTAAACCAGAGAGAGATAAAGCACAGGATGGGAACTACATATAGATCAACATTATTAACAAATCTAGATTTTTAAAACTGTAAATAAAATTTTATCAAATAAACTATGGTAATTCATCCACGAAATCCTTTATGAATAAGATGGATTTATAAAAGTGATGGAACGATGGTTCCACAAAAGGAAAACAATCAACATAATTAATCTAAAAGGAAAAAACCCAAATATACAATTATCTTTATATATGCAGAAAAAAGTCTTTGACAGCTAGATGGTACAGTGGAGTCAGGAGGACTTGAGTTCAAATCCAGCTTCAGACATGTACTAACTGTATGATCCTGGGCAAGTTACTTGCCTCCAAAAAAACCCAAAGCTTTTGACCTAAAGTATAACACTCAACTTATGATAAAGTCTCAGCCAACTACAGTACAGGCATAGGGGGACATTTTCAAATGAAGAGAATCTAAAACACAAAGTATCATATACAATGAGCATACACTACTGAAGCTTTCTCAGTAAGGATATCGATTCTCACCACTATTATTTGATATGTTCTGGAAATGCCGACAATGGCAATGAGCCAAGAGAAAAATTATAAACATAGGTAAAGAGGTGATAAAACTGTCATTATTTACTGATGACAAGATGGTTTACTTAGAAAACCTAGAGAATCAGTAAAGATACTGACACAAGTAATAGCTTTAGGAAAATTGTCAGCTATAAAATAGAAACACAAAAATCAATAGTATTTCTATATAATAATAACAAAATCTACCAAAACCCAACAGATAAGAAATAATAAAAGGACAGGAACAAACAATTCTAGAAAAAATTGCAAACTATTCACTACCACACAAAATGATTGCTACAGATCACTAATAAGAAACAAAAATAATAACAAACAAAAATAAGAAGAAGAAGGGTACAGCAAAATGTACAGAAAAACAAGCTTGAGGTTTCAACTCACAATCGGCATATTGGCAAATATGATTTTTGAAAATGGAAATAGTCAATGTTAGAGTATTATGGAAAGATCAATATACTACTACATTGTAAGTGAAACTGTAAATCAGCACAACCAAACTGGAAAACAATAGGAATTATGCAAATAAAGTGACTAAAATGTCCATACCAACATACTCTATTACTAGGCTTAAGTAATAGTAATATAACAGATTCTTTTCCTAGACATAAATATTCTATTAATATGATCCAAAAAGCCTCTGATAAGAAGAAAGTCTCCATATCCACCAACATATTTGTATCAGCACTTTTTGTCATGATAGAAAAGAACTGCAAACAAAGTAGATGACCATCAGTTGGGGAACGGCTAAACAAACTGTCAATTGTGAATGTAAACAAACATTACTGTGGTCTAAGAAATGACAAATATAATGAATACATAGATGCATGGAAAAATCTACATAAACTGATTCAGACTCAAGTAAACAGAGCCAAAAAAACAATATAAACAAAGAATACAACAAGGTAAAAGGAAAGAACTAACACAAAAATGGTAAATGTTGAAAAATTATAAAAAACAAGCATGACTTGAAGAACAAGATATGAGAAGACACTATCACCTGGAAGAAATGAAAGGACCACAAGATTTGAATATTTTATATATTCTTAGACATTTTTGATATATTGATTAATTATGGTTATTTTTTCCTTTTTCTTTTTGCTATCTTTAAAAAGATACATTTGTTATATGAGATGGCTCCCTTGGGAGAGAGAGGAAACAACAGTGAGAGAAATAATGGTGATTAAAAAACAAAATATCACTAAAAATTTATTTTTAATAAAGAATAAAATCAAGAGGCAGCAATAAAAAGAAAAAGGTGTGCGGAGCCAATATGACAGAGTAAAAGCAGAGACTTCCTTGAGCTCTCCCCCAAGCCCCTCCAAATACCTATAAAAATGACTCTAAACAAATTCTAGAGCAGCAGAACCACAAAATGACAGAGTGAAATAAATATCCAGCCCAAAACAACATGGAAGGCCAACAAGAAGAGGCTATCGCATGGAGATGGGAGCAGAACACAGTGTAGCATGGGCTGTGCCGGCATAGAGCCGCCCCAACAGGTGTCAGGGGATTGAATCCCTGGCAGCTGTGGCAGTTTCCAGACTTCTCAACCCAAAAATGCCAAAGACAAAGTAGAATGTCAGTGGGAAAACTCTGTTGGACCTGGGCAAGAGAAGAGCACAGTCCAGCTCCAGCCCTAGTGTGGCAGAAGTGGCGGCAGGGTCAGCAGCAGCAGCAGTGGACAGGCCTATAGACAGTGCGGGGCTCAAGCAGCTGATCAGAGGGGGATGGCAGGGATCTCTCTGCTGCCACTAGGGCAGGATTCTCTTGCTTTACCCTGCTTGGATCTGGGTTGCAGTCCTAGGTGGCAGTCCTGGGGCAATGGGGAGAGCTGGTGTGGCAGACCTTGTGGCAGCTGTAGAGAGGGAATTCTCCTCACAGTTCCCAGGCAGAAAAGTGTTTGTGGTCACTCACAGAGCAGAGCACAGGACAGGAGAGGAGTAAACATCTCTTCTTTGATCATACCATTTCAGAAGAACTGAAAATTTACAGGGGCCTAGAAGTATCTCTGAAAATAGCTGCGCAAAACCCCTGAAATTTGGGACAGAGCACTCTCCACTCTGGAAGCAGAGACCCACCTTGACGAAGAGCTCAAAAGTCAAGTAATTGGCTGGGAAAATGAGCAAACAGAGTAAAAAAATCAGACTACAGCACCTTACTTTGGTAACAAAGAAGATGAAAACATAAAACCAGAAGAAGTCAACAAAGTTGAAGCTCTTACATCCCAGGCCTCCAAGAAAAATACAAATTGGTCACAGACCATGGAAGAGCTCAAAAAGAATTTGGAAAATCAAGTAAGAGAAGTAGAGGAAGAGGAGCAAACACAATCCTGGTGAGCACTGTAGCAGAGCAGTAGGGACCTTGAGGGCTTGTGGGCACTTGCGGGACAGCGGAGTCCCAGATTTTGGTTCTAGGGCAGAGGGATGAGCTGTAGTTTGCAGCCATGGGAAGGACCACAGGGAGCAAAAGTGTTTGGTGTGACAGTGTGGCTGGAGGCCCTAGCCATGGCTCAAGGGGTAGAAAGGAGTGGCCAAGGTCAGGCTCTCAAACAAGGCTCAGAAAACAACAGTACAAAAAAACAAGCCTAAACAGTCATCCCCCACACCTTGGAACTAGAACTTGATTATAATAAAAAGCCAATAATAATAATAATAATAATGACTATGCAAAGGAGAAAGAATCTGGCCATAGATAGTTACTATGAGGATAGAGAAAATCTAGGTTGATATACAGAAAAAGACAGTGAAGTTAAAAGAGCCACTACTATTTCGAAGAAAAATGTCAAATGGTTACAAGCCCAAAAAGAGTTCTTGGAAGAGCTAAAAAAAGAACTTTGAAAACCAAATAATAGAGATTGAGGAAAAATAAGGGAGAAAAAGAATAAATGAGCAAAATAAAGAAAATTGTGAAAAGAAAGTCAATTAGAAAAAGAGATCCAAAAACTTAAGAAAAAAGAGTAACTCCTGAAAAATTAGAATTCGGCAAGGGGAAATTAATGGCATCATAAGACACCAAGAAATAATAAAAACAAAATCAAAATAATTTAAAAAAAGAGAACAGAATGTGAAACATCTCATTAGAAAAACAACCGATGTGGAGAACAGATAAAGGAGAGATAACATAAGAATTGCTGGACTCCCTGAAAGTTATGATCAAAAAAACTCTGGACACAATGTTACAAGAAATTATGAGAAACTGGTCTAAAGCTCAAGAATAAGAGAACAAAACAGAAGTAGAAAAAAAAATCCACTGATGACCACCTAAAAGTGATCCCAAAATGAAAACTCAGAAGAACACCACAGACAAGTTTCAAGGCTCCCTGTTTAAAAAGAAAATACTAAAGGCAACAAGAATCTTTTTTTTTCTTAATGTGGAGCTACAGTAAAGATAACACACAATCTAGCAGCTTCTACATTAATAGACTGAAGGGCTTGGAACATTATGTTCCAAAGAGTAAAGAAGCTGGGTGTGCAACCAAGAATAACTTACCTAAAGGGACAGACAGACAGACAGAGACACAGAAAAGCTAGGGAAATTGAGAAAAAGAGGGGAGAGTCTAAGAGAGAAGAGCTGGAGACAGAGAGATACATGCTCATAGAGAAAAAGAGAGAGAGAGAGCACTCTGCTGTCAGAAAGGAAAAGATTCCAGAGAGAGTAGCCTTCACCTTCTCTCCAGCCAGCTTTCAGACCTAAAGGCTCTTCACCATCATAAAGACCATATTCCTCTGGGACTAAAACCAGTGTTTATTATTTTCGGGAAAACAAAGTTGCTATGGAGATGACTTGTGGGTCAAGGAGAGGCCTCTATGGATTGTAGTACCTCTGACCATCATCCACCTCCCTTTTCTTCAAGCTTAGGCTGGAAGGCCCCACTCTCCTGCTCTCCTATGGACAGTCTGTTGAAGCATCTTATGCTCCCAGGATCCCCAGTTTGCAAATTCAGCTCTAGAGTCCATCAGCAGCAGAAGCAGCAGCATAAGCAGCACTGGAAGCAGCAGAAGAAGAAAAGTCTGCCCATACTCCAACTCCCACAACCTCCCTCCCTGTTATTCCTCAAGTTCAGAGGGAGTGCCAGTTCCTTGAACTCTCTCAGCTACATTGGACCCTGATGTTCCCAGGGGCCATGATCCCACAGCTATATGTCCCCCTAATGCCAGGGGAGCCTGAGTACTCCTACGAACCATGAGTTGGGGTAAGAAGAAGAGCAGTTTCCAGATCACCAGTGTCACCACAGACTATGAAGGTCCTGGGGGATCTGGGGAAGATAACTTCCCTACAGCTAAGATTTCCACCTTACCCACACCTCATCTTCCCAAAGGCGAGCCTAGCTCAGAGCTGGGAGGCAAAAGGACTCCTCGAAATGGCTCCCCATCCCCTGGTGCCCCAGCGTCACATTTCCAGGTAGTGAAACTTTCCTAGGGACTAGGGGAACCATATTGCCAAGGGTGCTGGACATGTGTGGACATTTATAAGAGGGACCTGGGAGCCCCAGGACTCAGCTGGCTCCTGGAAGGAGTTCAGGGAGCCACTGGAGGGACACAATCAGGATAACACAAGATCTAGCAGATTCTACATTAAGGGATGGAAGGGCTTAGAATATGATATTCCAGAGGTCAATAGAGCTAGGATTAAAACCAAGAATCACCTACCCAGCAAAAATGAGTATCATGCTCCAAGGCAAAATACAGACTTTAAATAAAACAGAGGACTTTCAAGCTTTCTCAGTGAAAAGACCAGAGCTGAATAGAAAATTTGACTTTCCAACACAAGAATCAAGGGAAGCATGAAAAGGTAAACAAGAAAGAAAAATCATAAGGGACTTACTAAAGTTGAACTGTTTTGTTTACATTCCTACACGGAAAGATGATGTGTGTAATTCATGAGACCTCAGTATTAGAGTAGCTGAAGGGATTATACATATATATGTAGACAGCACAGGGTGAGTTGAATATGAAGGGATGATATCTAAAAATATAAAATAAAAATAAGGGGTGAGACAGGAATATATTGAGAGAGTGAGAAAGGGAAAGATAGAATAGGGTAAATTATCTCACATAAAAGTGGCAAGAAAAAGTAGTTCTGTAGGAAGAGAAGGGAAGGCAGGTGAGGGGGAATGAGTGAATCTTGCCCTCATCAGATTTGACCTGAAGAGGGAATACCATACATACTCAATTGGGTATCTTACCCCACAGGAAAGAAGGAGGAAGAAGATAAAAAAGGGGGGATGATAGAAGGGAGGGCAGATAGAGGGAGGAGGGAATCAAAAGCAAACACTTTTGAAAAGGGACAGGATCAAGGGAGAAAACTGAATAAAGGGGGACAGGATAGGAGGGAGCAAAATATAGTTAGTCTTTCACAACATGAGTGTTGTGGAAGAGTTTTGCATAATGAT
>CM053624.1:183920393-183948882 GCA_028646595.1 Phalanger gymnotis | reverse complement strand
AATGGGCTTTCTGGGCCTGGAGTCTTTTTGTCAAGATGTTGGAATGGGGAGGCTGGTTCAAGTTTTTGCTGCGGTGGGGCCTAAATAAATTTCTTGTTGTTTTCTCCTTAGAGAATCTCTCATACCTTGCGATTTTGGACCATTCAAACATATACATGATTATATTTGAGATCATAAATTCGGCCTTCCTACTACACTGGGGATGGGGAACTTTCACACACCCAGCCTGAGTGAGATCAGAGCTCTCAGGGCTCCGAACAGGATATAATTGAGGGGAACTTGGTGTTTGACTTTTGGGGCTCACTCATGGGAGGAGTGCTGAGACTCTAGGCAAGCTGTTATATCTGCCCCCTGCCTTTGCTAACGCAGACCCATTGGTTCTTTGGTAACTACGTATTGTGATTTGATCAGACAAGGTCTGTCTGTTGATGTTTGTAATTTCTGTTTGTATTTGCCTTGAAGTTTTTTTCCCCCTGAACTAAGTAGTGATATATATATATATATATATATATATATATATATATATATATATATATATATATGTTTAATTAAACTGAGATTGTTAACCCCTTAAAGTTACTTTCCTTAGTAAAGCAGATCAAAGAACCTGTGTTAGCAGCCCTTCTGTATGCTGGTGTTATTGGTCTTACACAGCCACAGTAGCCACTAGCAAGCTACAATTCGCTACAAGGATTTTCTTTTTCTTTTTTCAATGGTTAGGGAAGTTGGAAGACAGACAAATGTTTTCTAACTGAAAAAAATGCTTAAATAAAAGGCAAAGCATATATCTGACTATGGCCCTACCTTCCCTGCCCTACAAATCAATGAGTGCCAGTGGCTCCATATAACTTCCAGAATAAAATATAAGCTTCTCTAATTGACATTTAAATCTCTTCACAACCTGGTTCCATTCTACCTTTCCAGGCTTCTTACACTTGAATCCTCTCCATGAATTCTAGGATCCATCTCCATTGACCTACTTCCTCTAAAATGAGATTCCATCTCCCACCTCTGTGCCTTAGCATTGCCGGTCCCTCATGCCTGGAACACAAGCTCCTATTCGTTCAAAAGTCTGGTTGCTACTGCCTCTCTTCTTGTGGATATAGTAGTCTGATCACTGTCAGAATCCTTGTTTTCTAGTCTATCTAATGGCCCATGCAAGTTTTAGTGTCACCCTTTCTCCATGTCTTCCTTGAACTTTAAAATCCCCTCTTGTGGACCTGCCAAATCCTACCTGGTTATCATAGATTGTATGGGTCTCAGACCTCCTGCTAAGTTTCCTATGCTGCTTGATTGCTGTGATGGTCCTGACTTTTGCTTTAATGGTGATAGTAATACCAGTTTCTGTCCTCTTTTAGAGTCCTCCAGTGCTAGGGACATCTGGGCACCAAGCTTGCCTTATTTCCTGTGTGGCATCAATAAAGGCTACTGGGGCATGAGTTTCAAGTATCTTAGAAGGTCAGAGGTTAGCAGATATCTCCTGATTATGTCTCCCTATTCAATGAGCTATGGAGGCTGGCTTTGTCCCCTGCAGCTCTGACATGAGAGGGCTGAGGTCCTGCGGGCTTTAGGCCCCCAGTTTCCACTGCTATTTTCCTCTTCTCCATCCCCTTCCCCACCCCCCCAACACCTTATCTCTAGTCAGAGCAGTCAAGGGCTTCTAGCAGTCTTCTTGTGTAATTCTGGACTAGATGGAAGAGCTTATTGCTACTTCTCTTTTATTTTCTCATTATTCTTTATTCTGCTAAATTTTTATAACTTTTCTGGAATGTTTCTGGGACAACTGAGTTCTTATAGGACATTTCATGGAGTAGTATTACCCAGAAGTTGTCATCTTCTTTTGAAAAGCAAACTCACAACAATTTTTATTTCTACAGCCACAATTACTCAAAGATTAATACAGGCTATACATGAGAAAATATGTCCCTAGGGGGTTATATTGTAGACCTGCAATTCTCTCATCTCTAAACATTTTCTTAAAATCACTTTTCTTGGATAAGCAATAAGCAATTTGCTTTGCTACATTTCATTATTATTTTTGAAAGCCTATATAAGACTACCATAAGAACTGAACTCAATTAACAGTGTTTAGTAGATAAAATTCAATCCACATTAATTATGAATTTAAAATAATTCCTATTTTGAAATAAACTAATTTTAAAAGTTTAAACTGAATGAAAAATATTTTCATTTCTCTCAGATCCTGAAAGGTTAAGCTAGCCTATGTTTTGTCAACAAAATGTATTTTCACCATTCCTAAAACTGAACTATCAATATTGGTGACATATCACCTTAAAATCATTTAAAAGACACTCAAAGAACTTAAAGAACAATATCTGACTCCTAATAGACACAAAAGTACGTTAAAATTAAGACTGCCTGAGGAGAAATACTCTTAGGTTCTCTCTTCTCTGTGTGAGTTGACACTCCACTGATGTTGAGGATCTTATACATCTAGAAAGAGAAGAGAATTCTGACCATTCTGAGAAAGCAAAATGACTAATTCTTAAAAGAAGAACTGTGCATATATTGTTCTCTATTACATTACTTTCCATTATCATATCCTCTAATATTTTGTTGATGCAATATATTTACTGATATTCTACATCATTTATTTTTGAGCATCTGTAAGGCTAGTCCTTTATTTAGTATCCAGATCAGAAAACTTCCCTCCTACAATAAAATCATATATCAGACAAAAAAGCAAAAAACTCTCCTGAGAGTCAACCTAAAACCTAATGTGAAAAAGTTTAAACAAGACGACACAATTAAAATCTTGCACCACTCAAAACAAGAAATAAGTTTTCTGCTCATATGCTCTTAAACATCCCCTCTAAAAAACTCAGTTTTCCAGTCAATACCACATCTTATCCCTACCACATCTAGTATAAGAGTTTTTATAGACTTATTTGATTTCAAGCCAAGTCAATTTAAATTGGGCCAGTCAAATGTTTCCTCATAGACTGACAAATGGAAATAGATACAAATAGCCATAAACTTACACTGATGGATTTGAGAGATGTTAGTAAGGTGGGATTTTAAATATTGACAGTACTTCAGCCTATGTACAATAGTGAGTTTTATTTTCAGAATAATCAGACTCAAAATACTACCATGTCAACAATACAATGCAATGTGTAGTTTGAAGTTTGAAATTCAATAATTGGGTTACAATTCTCAGCAATCTATAATAATAATAAACATTTATATAGTGTTTACTATGTGCCAGGCACTGTGTTAAGTGCTTTACAATTATTATCTCATTTGATCCTCACAACAACCCTCGGAGATAGGGGCTAGTACTATCCCCATTACACAAATGATGAAACTGAGGCAAAAAGAGATTAAGTTATTTGCCCAGGGTCACACAGCTAGTAAATGTCTGAGCCTACATTTGAACTCAGGTTTTCCTGACTCCAGTCTCAGCTGCTCTATCTACTAGACTACCTAGCCCATACAAGTGACTTCAAGTGAACGCAGAATTATTATATAATAGTTGCTTTATGAAGAAATAAATAGTAAAGCAGTATAGTTTTGTAAGTTAGATGAACTTATTATATACTTACTTTAGTATTGTATACTAAAATCTATATATAGAAATGCAAATTTTATTTAGCATTTAAGTTCAAAATTTTTTAATGCTAGAAAAGACAAATAAACAATAACTGACTTTATCATTTATTTCCACCTTAATTGAGGTTAATCAGTGCTTGAGTTCAGGAACAATGATTTAGTCCAGACCATTAATTTATTAGCTAGAGCAATTCTTTTAGCAGTGAACATTTTTATCAGTACAATACTTGGGTCAAAGGATGATTCCAAAGCCTCAGAAAATAAACTAAGCATATGAAACGGTGGAATTTTCCTTCCTCCAGCAACATATCACACTTCAATTTTTCAAAATTGGTATTCTAGGATCTTATTCAGCAATTAAGGATGGCATATTTTCTTCCTTCCTCTCAGTTCTCTCCTTTTCCTCCTAATTACAAACTCTAGGTTGTGTACTCATTCCATATATCTCTTGAAAATTTTTATAAAATGACTTAGAATAGCAAATGAAGCTTCACATACCAGCAGTCCATTTTTATTAGTTAATAGCTATTTTAATATAATAGTTAGCTAGAAAAGGGCAAGCCTACATTGATGCCCAAGATTGTCAAATCAGCTTCTAGGGCAAAATTAAACTTGTTTATTACTAACTCGGTCAGGTGTCAGGGGTGATGAACAGATGCTTTTTCACCATGTCAGCAACCAATACATCTTCAACCACTAATCCACAGCCATTAAGAAATATCATGCACATATTATCACAATAGGAGCTTTTCTTCCCTCCCCCCAACTTACTCTAGACAAAGAAACTCTCTTAAGTATGTAATCGCTCGATCCGACTCCCTTCCCTCCCCTCCCCTTACCTTCTGTCGGTCTCACTGGAGCTCTCGCACAGCAGCCGGTCTCAAGAGCCCCAGGAAAGCAAGCAATTGGGCTTTTGTTAAGTTTCTAAAAAGGGAGACAAAACTTTGCTGCCAGCACGACAGTTCAGGGAGTAAGGCCTTTAAAAGAAAACAAATGAGGAACAACCTTAGCGTCATTTCCATATGTAACGGGTTGCTCATACAAAAGCAGCTTTTTTTTTTCCCCCAAGAGATGCAATCTGCTGCCCATTCCCCAAAGCATCATCCAGTCCCATTCCCTGTTTTCCTCCCCAGGTAGTAGCCAGGCTTAAAGTTATCCCCCATAGGAAATCCCCTTTCTATCCTCTTTCCTACCTAACCACCATTAGGCCAAACCTTAGGCGACAGCAACCCTTGATTTCCCTTGAACTGTGATCCTCTTCCACAGTTGAGTTTCCCGAAGCAGGGGCACAGACCCATAGCCTCAAAAGGGAAGTCCCGGGTTCGTCCCTAATTCCATCCCCATACACAAAGATGAACCTCTCGAGAATACCAAAACTCGATGTCATGCGCACCCCCATTAGCCCACAGCACCCCCGCTCTGGGGTCTCCATACTCAACCCCAGCCAGTCCTCAAGGCTACGGGCCTCAGGAGCACGCAAGGGGTTGTTGAGGAGGGGAAGAAAGCACGAATTCCTACTAGTCCCAAAAAAACCTCGATCCAACAAGCCGATTTCTCTAAACAGAGCGGAACACCAAAAGAACACCAGTTTTGGCATTGGGGAGTCGTTTCCACCCTATGCTTCATTCAAACCTACTTACCCACTTTCCGACTCTGAACGCAGTTTCTGCTCCACAGAGGCCCAGCTGAGGCTCACTTCACAGACTAAAGTAGCTCAAACGGTCCCCACCGTATCGGAATTTCTTACAACTAGGTTCTGCGGTAAACCGGAAATCTGGGACTGTGCAAAGCAACAGGTTAGTTTCCACTCCGAATGCACAGGCGCCACCGGTAACGATCTTAACTTCTCTTCAGTATACCGCTACCAAGGCTGAAGAAGCTATACTGTGAGATTCGGAAACTCTGGGTAGGAAGAAAGCAAATCAGAGGAAGCGGAGCCACGCCTGATCGAGTGACTCTGAGACACTGGGACTCCTCCTTCCTGCGTAACACCGCCTCTCTACTCCAGGAAGGGAGAGAGAGCAGAGTTAATGCTTTTTGTTGGATTACCTGGGAGTCCGAGATTTTTTTTTCTTGTGTTCTAGGAAAAACTTTTTATTTTTATGTGTTCCCGATAGGGCTGGAGGAAATCAAAGAAAAGCGTGCTGCCTTTGGTACTGCTTTGTTTCAGGGAAGATAATTTGAAGTTGAAAACTGTGGATTTGCACGTAGGATTCAGAATGCCTTATCCCTGAAAAAAGAAGATTGGGTCTCAAGTCACAACTGTTTCCAACTGCTCCTTGGGCACCTGTTTTCCCTCCTTTTCTTTCATTGTTCCTGAGAAAATATTTATAAAGTGCTTAGTGCGGTGCCTGGCGCATAGTACGCTTTTTATTCACTGCATGTTCCTTTTCCTTCTACCTTTCCCCTTAAAAAAAAGTCGGGAGTTACATCTTGTCAAATAAACACATTCACAAATGTAATGGTAACATTAGTTCTTTGGTATTTTTAACTGTATCAAATGTCCCTATAAACGCCCACTTTAGGATGCTACCCCATGGAAATAACTACTTTCAGGTTCCAAAGGTGTACTCTGTGAATATTCACTTCTAAAACTATAGATCTCCAAGCCCCCACAGTGTGGTTAAGGATTAACAATCAGTCTGTAGAAAGGATTAAATAAAAAAAAATAAGGATTAGATCAACACAACCTACTCTTTGAACCTACTCTTCTCAATAAAACACAAGGCACACAAGAACAGGAGGCCAATATAAATCTTAACTATAAGGCCTACAAGCCCAATATCTTTTTGTGAAACCCTCTTTACATCTCAACTTTTCAACTGTCATGTCTCTCTGTCTCTGGACTCCTCACTTTTTAATACATATCCAATTTGTTGTCAACTCTACCTTTCCCTATCTCTCGTATATTTGTGTATTATTTGCTTTTCTACATTGATGCTACCACTACCTGAGTGTAGGGCTTTATCACCTTCCTCCTAGACAACTGCAATAACCTCTGGTTTGGTCTCCCTTCCTCAAGTCTCCCCCTATTCTATTACATTGTCTGTTCAACTATTAAAGTTGAACCCTATTACCCCCCACCCTATTCCATTAAATAACATCCAGTGATTCCTTATTGTCTCTAGGATCAACCATAAAATCCTCTTACTCCTCTCCATGTACTCTATGATCCAAGAAGTAAACTAGTCTGGCTTTTCCTTGCACAAGACATTTCATTTCCTGACTGTGAATTTTCACTGGCTGTTCTCCATATCTGGAATGATGTCTCTCCTTGCCACTACCTCCTGGTTTAGCTGGTTTCCTTCATGTCAGCTAAAATCCTACCTTCTGCAAATAGCTTTAAAAAATTAGTCTTTTCTCTCTTGGGTGCATATGACAGTGACTGATACATAGTAAGCAATTAATAAATATTTTTTGATTGTCTGACAATGGGTGAGTGGGAAGGAGATTAATCGTCTCCTTTCCCCAAAGAGGGGACAAGATAATTTCTGTCTATTTGCTCATGCCTTAAATCTCCCAAGCCAAAAAATTCTCTCACTCTGACTCTAGGGTTTAGCTATTTAAAACCCTTTAAGGATATTCAACCAATAAAATTGCTGCTTTATGACTAAATCAGGAAAGTGTTCATACTTGTGTAGTAGGAAGGCCGAATTTATGATCTCAAATATAATAATATATATATTTGAATGGTTCGAAATCGCAAAGTATGAGGGATTCTCTAAGTAGAAAGCAACAAAACATTTATTTAAGCCCCACAGCAACAGATTCGCAAACCAGCCTCCCCATTCTGACATCTTGACCAAAAGACCCCAGGCCCAATAGGCCTGCCTCACAAGAGTAACCAGGAGGCCACATAAAAACAAGATGGTATTTAACCAATTCATATTTACCGGCCTCAAGTCCTTGCTCGCACTCCTGGGTTCACACAGGTCGGCTCTGCTTCTCCAGCTCCTGCTTTGCTTTTTTCAGCTTCAGCTGTAGTTGTCTCTTAGCTCGCCTCTCCTCGAGAGCCTCTGGCGTCCTCAAGCCCCGCCTCAACAACCAGAGACCATTGGTTCCCAAGTTGGCCCCTCTTAAGTCATCAATCTACACCCCACACAGGTTTCACACCTGATAGGGCTTTGGGCCTGGGGCTTAGCACTTAACAGCTGAAAGTACTTTCACTCAAAGTAAACAAAAGCCAAACTCCTCAAGTGCTAAGGAGCCCATTTTGCCTTATGACACAACTTGCTATAAAAAAAAGAAAGCAGGATGTTAAACACTCAAGCATACTAAACATAAACAATGTCTTGTTTCTTGAACAACAAGGAGCTGCTGTCACTAGATCAAACAGTACATAGTGGGGAGTAAAGTGTAACAAGACTGGAAAGATAGGAAGGAACTAGATTATGAAAGGTTTTGAATACCAAATGAAGAATTTTCTATTTTATCCTGGAGGTGATAGAGAGCCACTGGAATTTATTGACTAGAAGAATGATATAGTCAGCCCTGCACTTTAGGAAAATCACTTTGAATATTTGAATGAAAGATGGATTGGAGTCGGGAGAGAATTGAGGCAGGCAGAGTACTGAAGCAGGCAGACTCACTAGTAGGCTGTTGCAATAAGGCCTGCACTATGATGGTGGCAGTGTCAGAAGAAAGACAGGCATTGGGGGGCACATATACAAGAGATGTTGCAGAGGAAAAATCAACAGGCCTTGGCAACAGATTGGTTGGGGGTGGGTGGAGGATAGAGTATGAGGCCATAGGGACTCCAGGATAACTCTTAAATCAAGAGCTTGAGAGACTAGAAGATGGTGTTGACCTCTATAAGAATACGGAAAGTGGGAGAGGAAGGAGGATATAAAGGGAAAAATAATGAGCTCTGTTTTAGACATATTTAGTTTAAGGTATCTCTTGGACATCCAGTTTGAGATGTCTGAAAGGAAAATGGAGATGTGAGATTGGAGGTCAAGATAGTAGATTCGAGAATCATTGGCATAGAGATAGTAATTAAATCCATGGGAGGTGGTGAGATCAGCAAATAAAATAATAGAGAGGGAGAAAAGAAGATAGCCCAGGACAGAACTCCAGACATCTATGGTTAGAGGGCATGATTGGAAGTTCCTACTCAGCAAAAGAGATTGAGAAGTCTTTGTAGGAGAAGAACCAGGAGATATTGGTGTCCCAAAAACTGAAGAGAACAGAATTTCAAGGGTGAGAGAGTGATTAATGATATCAAAGGCTGCAGAGTGGTCAAGGAGAATGAGGACTGAGAAAAGGCCACTGGATTTGGCAACCACAAGATCAATGGTAACTTTGAAGAAAGCAGTTTCAGTGAAACGATAAGGTAAGAAGTCAGACTGTAAGCAGTTAAGAAGAGAATGAAAAGAGAAAAAGTAGATGGGTCTATTGTAGATGACCTTTTCAAAGAATTTAGCTACAAAGGGCAGAAGAGATGTAGGATGATCATTAGCAATGATGGAAGAATTAACTGAGGGCTTTTTTCAGGATTAGGGAGACGTGACTATGTTTGTAGGCAGTAGGGAATGAGCCAACATAAAGAGAGAGTAATAGAGGAAGGGGCAATTTGTTGGAGGAGATGAGATTGTTGTAGTGTAGGGGTCTTGGAAATTCTGAAATGCAAAGGTAAAGGGTATGGGTCTGCCTTGAAAGAATTCGACCACTCAAGCCTTCTTTCAGTCCAAGAAGTGAGTTTATTAAAACACCAGTTGGGCAAGATTCCTAATGAGTCTATGCTGTTTGTGATGCCAATACACATGGGCCAGATTTTAAGATTCTGAGCATTTGATAAGGATAAAATTGGTACTTTTATACAGAAAGACTGTGTGGAAGATCTGAATTGGATTAAGGACTGACAAGTAGCCTGGAGTGGGCCAGGTGCAGACAATGGAGGGAGTTAAGGGGCTGGAGAGCCACAGTACAGTTAAAGGCAGTTAAAAGGATTATTGACTGGGTGCCTCAGGTGAATGCCAGGGATTTGGGCCATGTGGGTAAGTCCAGTTTTAGGTGTCTATCATTAGTGCCCTACCAAGGCAAATGCCAGGGACTGGTTGTATTGGGAATCAAGATGGGCTCTTAGCACTTATTCAACCAGGTGCCCTTGAAGAGTTTGGCCTTTGTTTCCTTGATTAAATTAGGAGTCCTTGATGACCTTCTTGCCTCAAGGGAAAGCCTAGTTTACATGAGTTTGAGTGACATGTTTGTGACATCAGAGGCTTTCAGACCACGTGGGTTTAAGTCGCATTTTTGTGACAATTTTAGGTCACGTGGGTGAGTCGCATGTGTGACTCACCTTTGACCCTGAACAAGACATATAAACCCAGAAGTTGGCTCTCTCTTTTGGAGCTCTGAGCCTCAGCAAGAGTGGTGCCTGACTCTAGGCCAGTCATTGTCATTAGCTCGCTGGCTTTGATGTATGCATTCACAAAACACCTCTGACTACCTGACATTCCAGACATTCCAAGGCAGTGCTCCCCTTCCCCTCTCTTGTTCCCCCTCCCATTTTCTTGAACTATAGTAGCCCTCTACTTTCCCCTATCCCAACAAACTGTATATAGATCAGACACACAACCTGGTTTACTGCCTGTATTAACAAGGCAATAAACACAACGATGATAATTATGAATATGCCTATGTAATTCTGTATCACAAAATATGAGAGATTCTCCATATAGAAGGTAGAAGAAGTAAAACACACTTTCCTTTTCCTCTCAGCAAGCTCCTCCCCCTACATGTCACTTGGGCTTCCTGTGATGTAAGCAGGTCACGTGGCCTATTACTTGGTGGGAAAGATTTTCAAATCCAAATTGTCATTACACTGCCCTGGCCTCCCATAAGAAACAGTAAAGCCAATCAGTAAGTGAAAATATCTTTCCCACCCACTGAAAAGGCTTCAGGTAGGGCCAACAAAGGGAGGTCTGATTAGAGATAAGCACACACACACACACACACACACACACACACCCTTTCACTAATTAAGTATGAGGCCCCAGGCTGGTTACCAAACTAGTTGGCTAGTTTGAGAGAGTCAGGAAGCCCTCAGGGCCCTAATGGGAGTTGCTAAGACCAGAGCCAATGGTATGTGCCTGAGTTCTAGCAAATGACATCTAAGGACTGTAAAAAAAGAGAGAACAGAGCTTGGAAAGGACAGAAGCTGAAGAAGCTGAGAAACAGAGGACTAGAAATAAGAAGCTGGAGAAACCGAAGAAATGGAGAGCAGCAGGATTCAGGAGCCAAGGGCCAGTTTCCAGAGCCATGCAGAGAGGAGAGTGCTGAACACAAGAGGGAGTTTCAGAACTTGGAGTCAGCAGAGCTGAAAGAGTGGTTGGTGAGCAGGGACTTAGGACTTTGAGTGATCTTATAGGAGGGCCCTAGCATTGAGGGAAAGCACAAGTATGGTCTGGCTTGCTGCTATAATATTTTGTCATAACCTCCTTGTTACTATAGTGAGTGTGCTTATTGGTTTTGGAATGTTGTTGCCACAATATTGAATTGGGGGCATTGGCCTTTGGGTCTGATCCTTTGGAGTCTGAATAAATGTTATACTTCCTCTTCCTTCTACCTAGAGAATTCATTATATTCTGCGATTGTGAACCATTCAGCCATGCTCATGGTCCTCTTCAAGGTCATGAATTTTGCCTTAATGATATAGAAACAGAGCTTGTACCTCTATTAACTTGGAGACAGAGTGAATTCTTTCAGGACAGACACCATGACATAAGAGTTGATTCTTCATTAGTTTCACCAACAAACATTAATTTCTTCTTTCCTCATTAGTACTGTTGTGCCGTGCCCCCACCAGTTTCTCCATCTTGCCCCAGCTCACCCCACTGTTTGTGCTCCCATCTCCATGGACTCCACTGTTTGTACTCTCATCTCCACAGACCCCACTGTTTATGTTCCCATCTCCACAGAAATCAGTTTTTGGTTTTTCACTTTAAGTACCCTGACCCTACCCCTGCTCGGGGCTGTTTGATTTGAGTCTTTACTGGAAACAGTCACATGCTTGAACAAATCCACGACAAAATTTATATCTGGGTTTCGCTTGCTTTTTTTGGCACAACATTTCTGGAGGCCCCAGTGAGATTTGTGGGTGGCCTGTAGCACCCCCCCAGACCCAGGCTAGGTGGGGTCTCGTCCTCTGGTAGTGGGTGTCTCCTCCTCCCGACCTCTAGGGGAGCCAGCCTCTGAGACATTCCAGAGCCCCAGAGGGTAAGTTAGGTTTCTGGTTTCTGGTTTCTGGTTTCTGGTGGGAATTCCCTTCTGGTCCTGGTGGAGATTCAGGGCCTGATGCAGCTTAAGTGGTCAGTAAGGGGGGGGGGGGAGACAGACCCCCTTCCCTTTGAAAAAAACACACCAATCTCCCAGGCATGCTGGGACATCTAGCCTCCACCCATTTCTGGTTTCTGGTATCTGTCCCAGGGTGTCTCTCCATTTTGTGTTTGTGTGTTTCTGTGTGTCTGTTTATGTCTGTTTGTGTCCATGTGAATGAGTGAGAGTAGCCTGTCAATAGCAGCTGCAGCGACAATGGCAGTAAATTCCTCCCTTGCCCCTCCCTATCCCCCTGGCATTTCTGAGGACAGAGCAGAGCAAGCTATGTGTCCATAGTTTGGTTAAAATTTACCATCATAAGGAGGAATACCCACAAGTTAAAGTCAAGTTGGGAGGAGGGGGATTGATTTATGTTGAAAATGGAAAAAACAGGGTATGTAAGAAAAGAAAGCCTGAGAAGTGTTAAGATCGAGTTTTCAGGGCTCTGGCATAACCTCCACTCAAAAGGCAGAGTTATCTGAGCAGGAGGAAGACTTAAAGGTACATGGGAAAAATTGCTTTGAACTTCCCTGCACTAAAAAAGTTTCAAGATAAGGAAGGCTTAAGAAAAAAGAAGAGATCAGATCAAAGGGAAGCAGCTAGACAAGTATTTTAACCCTTTTTCTGCCTACATAAAGGAGAAAAGTTTTTGTGTAATGGGACCCAACCAGAAAAGAACTGAACTAAATGTGAAAAGTGAAGATGTGTCATTCTTAATTTAATGCTTAAGATAACTTAGAGTTCATTTTACTGCTTGTCACTAAAGTTTATGGGAAAAGGAAAAGAGAGACTGTGACAAAAGTGGAAGATTAGTAAATTAAAATCTTGAGCAAGCAGCTTAGAGTAAAAGGCTTGATAGCCTGAGTTAAAAATCCAATAGATGAAGTTATAGGGAGATGGAAAGGATTATGTCCAGCCACCCTTTGGACTAGATCTGTGAGTAGGTTCTATTAAATTTAACGTGAATATTGGTCCAGTATGTCACTTTAAACTGACCTGGTTATAACAGGAGATTCAAAATTGTAATAGTATTCTTAATTGTAAAAGTATTTGGTATATTGATTGGCAAAAACAAATATTTGAGTTAAATAGAATTGCTTCATATGTGAATTTTCTCAGATGTGAAGTTTATGTCAATGGTGATAAGATGAAGGTGGAAATACAGCCAGCCAGATTGGTAATTAATTAATTATGGTTTTAAAGGTTTAAATACATTACATCTGTTTATGGTATTGTTGTATTTCTGAAATTTTGTCATTGTTTGGTAAACAACTGTTAAGTTCATCTGTGTTATTAGATAGACAATTTCTCTAAGTGTTGTTAGATTGACAATTGTACTGTTAAAATAATGAAGAGATTAGGAAACTGTTAAGTTATTTTATATGACCATGTCTTTTAAAGAAGTTTAATTTAAGAAATTATAAACTTCCGGGTTTTGTAGCAGCAATACTGGGATCCCTATTTGTACAATAAGTTGTGAAAGCCTGGAAGTAGAAGTTTACTGAAAGAGAAAGAACAGTGGAGTCATTCTCCAGCACTCTCCTCTCCTAGTCTGTTCTGGGATGAGAGGGGTTAACAAGAAAATGTGGGGCTGTTTGCAGTCCCTCAACTGAGATACCCCCTTGACTCAGAGGGAGGGAATGAGGGAAGGGAGTGATGGGATTGTAAGGAAGTGTTTCAAAACTCCTTAATGATCAATCTCAAAACTTCCAGAATCTGCTAAGATGTTTTTAAACCTTACAGGGTATCAGATTATGTGCAGAAGAGATTGGAGGGTGGGGTATTGGGAATTGGTTACTCGACCATGCTTGAGGCAGCCTCTTTTCCAGTGCTTCTCCAGCTGGTAAGTGGGACATGGCCCAGGGGGCCTCTTCTGAATTGGCTTCCATTGAGCTTTGGGCTCTTGACTGTTTCTCTGAAAGTACCCATTTCAGGCCAGTCCAAGGACACAACAAACCTAGGAATGAAACTTGGAAAATTCACAGTAGGTTTGGTCATAATTGTTATCACTATCAAATTATTATTGCAACAAATTAGCTTGGAAATAGAAATTTAGTAGGTATTCTAAAAATCACACAAAAGATCCTGCGAAACATTTCTTTGTAAAAGTATTTCCCTTTCTTAAAAACACCTTACTATTTATCCTGATGTTAAAAGGAATAATCACTAAACTTTCACGAAATAAGTTAGTTGGAAACCTTAAAAACTGGAATTTATCAAAACTAAGATGGTGTAAAATGTCTTTGAAGTAACAAATCACCAAAGTACTATAACAAACTGAATTCCTAATTACCACAAAATTCCTAGTTACCTAAATTCTCTAGTCAAAATGATGTTTGTAATGAGGAGGAAATTCAGTTTTTATAAGCCAAGAACATCCCCAATTAAATTAGCCTTAGCCCAATAACAAAGTTTAAATATATTCACATATTCCTCTTCCCCCTCCCTCTTTATTAAAGACACGTGGTGACAATTCCCAGCTCTGAATAACCTTTTCCTCTGGACTGATGTAAACCACATACTTTCTGGAACTAATACAAAAATTTACCAACTTGAAACAATATTATGTATTCGAAACTTGAAACAAACCCATTAACAATTAAGTGACTTTAGTTTTGTTGAATACATGAACCAACATTTTCAAATTACTTTGTACAGAAAACCATCAACTATTATCTCACATGTTGAAAGTAAAACTTTAAACCACCTTATATTTTCATAATAGCCAAGATTTTCTTTTTCTCTTTTTTAATCTATGAGCTAATAGATTTAGAGGGATAGCCATACCATTGAGCAATGATACCAACATAGCGGTAGTTATTACAGGCAAAAATTTCCAAAGAAGCTAATTTATGAAGGCACTTGGATCCAAGTCAAGTCAGTTTCAGTGATATGGATTAAGTATCTACTCTGTGTATAGTTTGATGATTGTAACAACAATATTGCTAGGAGCTGCTGTGGTGGTGTAAGAGCAGTAACACCAGCATACAAGAGGGCTGCTAGCACAGGTTCTTTGAGCTGCTCTTGTAAGGAAAGCAGCTTTAAGGGGTTAACAATCTTACTTCAATTAAACGTGAATATATTGTTCACTTAGGTCAGGAGAAAAATTCAGCATCCTGAACTTCAGAGAAAACACAAACAGAAATTACAAGCAGAAATTATATAAACAGAGCAAATAATGAAAATCAACAGACAGAGCTTCTAACCCAATACATATATACATAGTTGCTAGAGAGAAACACCAACAACTGGGTTTTCAAAGCCGAGGTGTGGGGGTGGGTTCCTTAATGGCTACCCAGAGTCTTCACACAAACACTTTTCCAATGAGTGAGCCCCAAAAGCAAAATGCTAACCTCAGAGCATATATTCCCTGTTTAGGGCCCTGGGGCTTAGTACCTACTTGGCAAAAGGGTGTGGGAAAGATCTTTACTCACTAGCACCACATCATATATATTGTTTTCAATGACTCTTGATTCAGACAAAGGCAAGACTCAAAGGCACTTGATTGCCTTAGTGCTGAGAAGCACTCCAAAAGAAAAGACAACAAAAAGTCTCACCCTGCTTGCTATTACAATGGTAAGGATACAAAAGAATGAAAATACATTATCCCTGTGGTCTCTATGGGACCTTTATTAAGAAAAAAGGATAACTAATTAGAATTTGTGAAAAAATAAATAATATTAATAAAGAGCAACAACTATTGGTTAAATCTCCAACATACTCTTAAATTCATTTGACAAACAATTCAAACCTAATCAATTAAGGACTTCCAAGATTTTTAACAGAAAATTTTCTATCACACTTTATAACTAAATATACCTCATTAAATATTTAATAGATTTCAAATTATCTAATTTTTATTCCATCCTTTTAAAAGCCCAATTCATATGCAACAAAATTCATATTAAAAAATTGCTTTGTTCAACACCATTTGTGACTCAAAATGTTCACTCAAATTTTGCAATTAAGAGAATTTTGCAATAGAATTCCCTCTACTTCCTTAAAGACCTAGAGCTCCTGGCCTCTTTTACCTC
Source organism: Phalanger gymnotis (assembly GCA_028646595.1). Taxonomy (NCBI): domain Eukaryota; kingdom Metazoa; phylum Chordata; class Mammalia; order Diprotodontia; family Phalangeridae; genus Phalanger; species Phalanger gymnotis. Next base: position 183,932,959 of record CM053624.1, on the reverse strand, counting down.
TGAGATTTATCAGATAAAGATATGCCCTAAGCATTCCAATTCTCCATTCCCATTCTCCTGGGAATTTCAAGTTTTGAATCTCATTTTGCAGGAGGACACTTAGTGGGGAAAGAAATACAGAGTGCATAAGTAGTGACAGGGAGAGGGAGAAGTCCAAAAGCCTGGAGAAGCTTGTTTAGAAATCCCCTTCACAAATCACTTTTGCACAAAACCTTTCTTGCTCCCTCATTCAGTATGTTGATGATCTCTTGTTAGCTACATCCACTAAGGACAGTTGTTTTCAAGCTACTCACTCTCTTCTGTCTCTTTTAAATTCCCTCGGCTACCACATGTCCACTAAGAAGGCGAAGATCTGTTGCACCTCTGTTTCCTACCTTGGGTACCCCCTTGAGGCTGGAAATCGCTCTCTCTCTCTTTCTCTCTCTCTCTCTCTCTCTCTCTCTCTCTCTCTCTCTCTCTCAAGCTCGTATGCAGGCCATCCTAAACATTCCTGTTCCTACTACCAAGAAGTAGGTCCATGAGTTTCTAGGTATGGTTGGGTACTGCTGTCTCTAGATTCTTGGGTTTGCTGACCTTGCTAAACCCCTTTACTCTGCTACTGCTGGGTCTGGCCCTCTATTCTGGACCCCAGCGGAACAAAACTCCTTTGACTCCCTGAAAAGGGCCCTTGCCTCTGCCCCTGAGTTTGCTCTCCCTGACATCACTAAATCCTTTCATCTTTTTGTGGCAGATCAGCCCTGTCTTACCTTTTCTAAGTCTTCCACCCTTAACCCTGCCACTCTCCTTCCCTACTCCGATGATTCTTCTGTACACAACTGTTTTCAGCTCCTAGATGAGGTTCAATCTCCCCACCCAGATCTCTTTGACTCGCCCCTCCAAAATCCTGACCTACTTCTCTTCACGTATGGCAGCAGCCTAGTTATAGATGGTGTGTGCCATGCTGGCGCAGCTGTTGTGTCCTACCCCTCCCTGTCTGTCCTCTGGTCTTCCTCTCTATCCCCTGGGTCTTCTGTCCAATGTGCTGAGCTGGTTGCCCTCACCCAGGCCTTTCGCCTTGCAGAAGGTAAGTCTGTCAACATATATACTGATAGCAGATATGCTTTTGCTACTGCTCATGTGCATGCTTCTATTTACAAAGAATGGGGCCTCCTCACATCTTCCAGTAAGAATCAAAAACAAAAGGGGGGATCCTCGCCCTCCTAGACTCTATTTGGCTCCCCTCTCAAGTTTTTCTTATCCACTGCCCAGGCCATCAACTCAGCCTGGGCAGCATCCCTCTCTGAAGCCACCCCCCTTTTTTTGTTTCAGACCCCCTCCCCTCTGACACCCCTGCCCCCTCTTATTCACCCTTGATGATTCCTTCCTGGCCAAAAAAGGGGGGGAAGAAGGAGTTCGGGTGGTAGGTTTTGGGAGATGGCCGAACTTTTGTTCCTGAGGTCTTGAGGAGGGATTAGGTGGGAAGACTCCATCAGATCACACCCCTGGGGTCATGAAAGCTTGGGGAGCTACTCATGGACAGATATTACATCCCCCACCTAGATAACATCCTTACCAGCACAGTCACCAGAGGCACGTCCTGCGCCCAAGTGAACGCAAAACAGGCAGAGACAGCTCCACTGGGGGTAAACCGGCTGTGGAGAGCGCAACCTGGGGAACATTGGGAAGTAGATTTTTCTCAAGTCAAACCACCAGAAGCAGGTTTTAAATGTCTCTTGGTCTTTGCTGAAGAAAGAGACAGCCCCAGTGGTTGTAAAGAAACTCTTGGGAGAACTGATCCCCGTTTCGGCCTTCTCCTTAGCATTGGCTCAGATAATGGCCCTAGCTTTGTTGCCAAAGTTTCTTAGGGTGTGACCAGAGTTTAGGGGCGGAATGGAAATTGCATTCTGCCTACCCCCAGAGCTCTGGTCAGGTTGAATGAGCAAACTGCATCCTTAAAGAGTTTCAGGAGAACTGGGTCACTCTGCTCCCTCTAGTCTTGCTCCTCAGGGGATGCACCCCTAATAAACTTGGTTTGACACTCCCTTTTGAAATTCTTTTTGGGAGGCCCCCTCCCATTCTCCCTGTCATTAGAGAGGAGACTCAGGCTGATTTTACTAACACCTCCTTCATTAAGTTCTCCACAGACCCCACTGTTTGTGTTCCCATCTCCATGGAAATCAGTTTTTGGTTTTTCCCTTTAAGTACCCTGACCCTACCCCTGCTCAGGACTGTTTGATTTGAATCTTTACTCAGAACACTCTTGCCTTGAATAAGTCCACATCAAAATTTATATCCGGGTCTTGCTCGCTTTTTTTGGCACAACAGTACTAGCAATGTCTGGATTGTCCTTTCTCTGCACAGCTTCTCCCTGGTGCCCAGAGCTCTTATTGCTTTGGTCAGAGGAGCAGCAGGTATTTGGCGCTTGCTCAACTCTCAACTACGAAAATTCAGCACAATGGCTTCAGCTAGGGCTCATTCCTGTCTCCTGGCTAGTCCCACACGTCTTCTATTCTCCATCTCCAAAGCTGTTTCCTTCAACTCCTACAGAAAAAGGAAGGAGCCCCTGTCAATTTCCTTCAAACCAGTGAGAAATGCAAAATACTCTGTATGAGAGAACTTACTTTATGACTAACTCTCAGACATCTTATCCTTATTGACATCTGGAAATAGAAACTAAAGAAATATATTTATGTTTCAAGCCACTGAAAGCTTTATTTTGCTATTAGGTGAATCAAATGAATATATCTGAAACAGAGGTAATAGGTTTTCTAGAGCTTTTAAATCTTGGATATGGAAAGTCAAAGCCAGGAGGGAAAGGTCTCATAAATACACAAATATTTAGAGCAGCAATGTTTTTCTCGTAGCAAAAAAATTGGTAACAAATTAGGTACCCATCAATGAGAGCAAAGGCTACCTGCCTATTCCATGCAATTCTTGTCCATGTCCTTTCATAACTTTGCCATAGAGGATCCATCTAAAATGCTGGGGGACTTCTAGTTTTCCTCGCAAATCATGAGGATGTGAATGGAATGCCTCTGCTCTTATCATGTGACCAGTCCATCTTCTCTTCCTATAAAATTACTGTCAATAAAATCATATGAATGCATCATTATGACACTTAGAAGGAATGAATATAAAGAATTCAAAGAAATTGAAAAGGTTGTATGAACTGATGCTGAGTCAAGTAGGGAATGACAATTTAATGGATTTTAAATAATGACTATAATTATGCAAAGAAAACAATGATAAAAGACAATTGACTCAAGAGAATGGACAATGAAATATACCTCTTTCTTCCCAAGAGAGAACATTATAGGTTCCAAACTGGCCTCTAACCTGTATATGGCTGGAGCCAAGCAGAGCAGGCTAGACATAGGAGAGTCAGGAATCAAACCAAAGTTTATTTTCAAAGAGAGGGAAATGGCTTGTAAGCAAGGAGGCAATCTAGACACGTGCTGGGGCCCCACGACCAGATTCAGTGTGGCTGAACTTGATACTTGTACCAGTGGCAACACAAGTGAGCTATAGCCCTGATAATGAGGAGTAACAACAACAACAACGCAACAAATTTGATTCATGACCAGATCTTGTCCAGAGCTTGTCTTAGCTCAGAAAACACCTGGTGCTGGTCAAAGCAATAGAATAATTATGTGATTTTGCCAGAGAGTGAGATCATCCAGAGGGTGAACACAAAGGATTATTGTTATGCCAATCTCAGGGCACAGCTTGCTTAGCTCTGGAAAACAGGATGTCTCCTAATAGTATCTTGATAGTATAGAAAGGCAGAGTTCTGGGTAATTAATAATCAATATATTAACTAGGCTCTCAAATAATTGATAAATTGATGATCAGTGATCTCTCTTGGTAACCAAAGACAAAACCATGGAGATCCCTGAATGCTTAAATACCTTTAGAAAAGGAGGTACCCCTGACGAGTGAACAATTAATGATGGGGTAGGCATACTAATGAGGAGGTGAGCTAAAAGTCTTCAGATCCTCCTGTTGAGAATCTGACTTGATCAGTTGCCTCCAACAACATGGACAAAAGAATCAGCCTCTACACAGACCACTCTAATTGGTTTTCTCCTACGTAAGCTGGGTCACTGTAAATTCTAATGGAGGGTTCCAAGAACAGGGGCTCATTTCCTTGGGGCAAAAACTCACCTAGACTGGCTTCTGTTTACATTTTAAACAGAAGGAAGTTTTTCTAGGTGATTGGGGTCCTTCCAAAAATCTAAGAGCATGTACCCCAAGGATTTGGGCAATCTCATCTATTAGCAATATCCCTGACTGAACAACATACAAGGACTGGTCCCTAAATGAGGAAAGAGAAAGGAAAAACCTGAATCCTAATTTAATAATTGACTATTAATGTAGCAAAATTAATCTAGTAATATGATAGAAAAAGAAGAGGTTATATTATTGTGAAATGATGTAAAAAAAGGATAAATAAGACTTTTTTAAAAGCTGGGTAGAGGAAAAATGAACCAGAGAAATTATTAGTGAGAACCTAATAGGAATCTAGTATGGCTTTCAGAAGCTCTGTATTGGTAACTAAGTTACATTTAATGTTGATTTTTCAAATTTTATCAAGCCCTCCAGAAAATAGTCATTCTTATTCCATTCAAGACTTAACTGTATATTTTGATTGAATTAAATAATCTTTTCAAGAGATAATTATGAAGATCTAGTCTCATGATAATAACCTTGCAGATTTCTTTACTCCTTTCTCTCCTGAATATTTAGAAAAGATTTGACTTTTAATATCTGTGCCAGACTGCCAAATAAATACCTGATTGGTTTTCTAAGATATGTATGTAGGAAAAAATGAAAAGGAAAGAAAATTATTTTCATAGCTATGTAAAATGTCTAAATAACATTTCACGCAAAGCAGAAATGGATATCTTCACCCAGACTATGAAACACTATCCAAAATGCCTGTTAATCTTAAGTTCCAGAATCACTATGTTCAGCTGCTTTTGCTCTTCTATCTACAAATATGTAAATTGACTAGTTACTCCATAGTTATAACGTCACAGATTGTGAAAATGGATACCTTGATTGGCTTGAGCCTCCAATTATTCAGGTAACTGAGAAGGGCCTGGGGAGGACTGGGCTAAATTATTATCTAAGATCCAGAGTGGCTTGACATATCAACAATCCTTTGCAATGACCAAGAGTAAACTGAGCTGGAAGTACAGAAAATCCACAACTCTGAAGCCAATTAAGCTCATGCTAGCTTTGAAGCGGACCCTGAGCCATTTGATGGTTTATAGACCTTCAAGTGATATCATCTTCAGAAACCCCCTTAATTGTTGGTTATGGGACTCTTGGATGCATCCTGTTTTATGATTTTTGGAGACATCCTCTTATCTTACTGTCTGTGCTCAAGCCTTAAACTGCCAGGACCAATTACCACCAAGAATGCCTTCTGATTTGTCTATCAAAGGGCCACAGTTCTAATACCTGGGATTCCTCATTCCCTTTGTTTCCTGGTTTTCCCCTCCCCTTGGGAATGGGGCTTCCAGCCTAGGATCTGCCCATATTCCCACCTTCTCTTCTTTAAAAAAGTATAAATGCATTACTCTTTCCAACTCCTCTTTGAATAAGTGAGAACACTGACTCACTGTTCCAGCCTGCAAGGTTTTTCTTCTCAGGCAATAAATGCATTTACAATCCATGTAAATTGTGATCCAATTCTGATTCAATCCAGGTCCCCCTTTTTGAACCAGTGTTTCCTCTGTTTAACAGTTCACAGGTTTGTTAGGTTTTTTTAATAAGGCTCAGATAATTTTATATTTCTACATTTGAAAAAGACGTTTTTCTGTACAGATACTACTAGTTCATATTCTTTCAGAATAAGCCCATAGTTGACTTTTCCCCCAAATTTAAGATCATTTTGTTTTTCTATGAATCTCCTTAAGAGAGAATAAACTCACTTTTCTCATTATAATTTTCCTGGAATTCATCATATTTCTTTAATACATAGGAAAAACACTGGTTGAATAATTCAATCACATATAGGAAATAGAAAAATCACTCCTTTCTGTAACACGTCATACTTTAATCTATTTCTAAAAATCTTTAAAAGTCATTTGCAAATAAACTCTAAGTTTTTTTATTCCTCCTTAAAGCAATCAGATTTGGTGGGGATAGATGTAAAGGTGATTCAGTTGACTAAGTGACCAGGAGACTGTAAGACACCGTGAGACACTGCAGGTGCATGTATGAGTATCATTAATATTGGATTAAAACTCTTGGACAATGTAAACAGTCAGTCACCTAACATTTAATGAGAGACTTGGATGGCATAGGTGCCGTCTTTATTTATTTAACACTTTTTTAAAGCTTTTATATAGTATTTTCTTTTTCTCCAGTTACATGTAAAAACAATTTTTTACCTTCATTTTTAAAACTTGAAGTTCCAAATTCTCTCCCTTCCTCCCTCCCCTGACCTTACCCCCATTGAGAAGGGAAGTAATTCCATATAGGTTATACATGTGTAGTCATGCAAAACATACTCATAACAGTCATGTTGTGAAAGAAAACTAAGTGCCCTCTTTAAAAGGAGATTCTGAGAGAAGCCATCCAGTCAGAAAGAGAGGTTGCAGGGGCAGAAGATAATGTGAATTCTAGCACTGAAATGAGGCTTCAGGATGAAGATCTGGGCCATGGTGGAGGAAGTCTGGAATGCAGCCTGGAAAGGAATGAGATCTTAGTATACCTAGGATACTTAGTATACTGATCTGCTTTGTGATCTGTCTGTTGATCTATGCTAATTTCTCAGACAGTTAGAAACCCTTTCTGTTGGTTTCTATTTTCTCTGCTTGTAATTTCTGTTTATATTTTCTCTGAAGTTCAGGGTGCTGACTTTTCCCCTGAACTAAGTGAATGATATATATGTTTAATTAAAGTAAGACTGTTGACCCCTCTAAAGTTGCTTTCCTTTAGAAAAGCAGATTGAAGAACCTGTGCTAGCAGCCCTCCTGTGTGCCAGTGTAATTGGTCTTACACCTCCACAGCAGCTGCACGTGGCATTGCCATTACAATGATTAAACCTGCTTAACTCTGATGATGCTAATATTACTGCTTATACTTATTTTTATATTAATATTATCAACGAAACATAGGCATGCTCCAAAGGCCCTTCAAGAGTGTGCCGAGATCAACCTGGGTATACCCAGATCAGCCTGAATTACACCAAGAATCGCAAAGTAGGTGTAGCTGCATCTTATTAGGCACAAAATGCGCAGAAATAAATGTGTTGGAACAAAGATCCTGGAAGGCTGTGTGTAAAGGTTACTGTGATTAGTTTGGGGAGAGTTCTGGGGGAGAGATGATAAAAGGCTGAGGGGAAAGCCATTTGAGGTTACGTAAGGGTCCTTTATTTTGGGAATGGGAGAATTGGGACCCAGATTTGCCTCAGATCTTTCATTCAAGAGCCTGTGACAAAGATGAGCCGATTTGCCACTGCTCTCTGGTTGTAAAAACAATGAGCCATTCCAGTTTGAATGGACTTAGAATGGTGAGGCTGCCCTTTAGAGATACTTTCCTTTCCCCCACACCCACTCACAATTCCCATACTTAACTGTTTATACTCCAGAATTTAAGTAAGAAAATCATTTCCTGCTCTTGCTGTCAACAGATTAGCTTTGTGCTGTTGTATCTTCAGTGAATGATGTTGGTCAGTACTTTTTTCTCTAACTAGCACTAACCTATGTTTTGTTATTTGGGAACTATAGAAATGGGAGAGAAGAGTTGTCACAGTTGTAGATAGAATAAAGTTGTAGATTCATCTAGCACCTAGTATATAGCATGAAAATGAGAAGGCAGCTAAATCTTGCCCCAGGCACTTCCCACCAGTTGGGAAACTGATGCTTCACAGTCTTTAGCCAGTCCAAGGTGATAAGAAGGATCATGAGCCCAAAAGCTGAGTTCAAAAGGAAATAAAGGTGGGAAGAGAAATTACCTTGTAGTGGGCTTTCCGAGGTTCCTCTACTCTCAGGAATTGAATCTATGCTACAGAAGTATTTTTATTTTTAAGACTGGGGCAGGTAGGGGTTGTCAGTTCAGTCAATCAACCAACCCTAGATTTTGCTTTTATCAGGTGAGAACTCTTTCACTAAGTCAATAAATCTGTAATTATCTGAGAACATATCTTAATTGAATTAAGCAAATATCTATCACTCAGAAGCTTTAGAGTAGGAACAATTAGTAATTAATGTAGAGGTCCTGAAAAGCATTGTAGGAAAGGGAACAAATGGAGCTTGTGTAAAACCAGCAAGTTCATTTCAAACCGAAAATTTTAGTATCTGGCAGTTTAGTTATAGGAGCTGTTCTAGCCAAGTTCCTGAGAAGAAATTGTTTGGTGTAAGAGGACAACGGAGAAAAGTACCTTGGCTTCTCCCTCCTTGACCAGAGGAAGTATTTGTGTCTGTTGGAGAGCCACATGATTTGGACTTTTCCATCAGAGTACTAACAGCACCCCTGGAAGAACAGGGACTATCAGTAGTATCTGCATTGTTGTCCAGTCATTTCAGTCTTCATGACCCTATTTTCAGTTTTCTTGGCAAAGATACTGGAGTGGTTTGCCACTTCCTAGTCCAGCTCATTTTACAGATGAGGAAACTGAGACAAACAGGGTTAACTGACTTGCCCAAGGTAACACACCTAATAGTATCTGAGGCCAAATTTGAATTCAGGTAGATGAGTCCTCTGAACTCCAGGCCCAGCATTCTATCAACTTTACCACCTATCTGCCTACAGTGTCTATAGCTAAGGATAAATAAGGAATATTAAAGAAGGTAGCTTCATGACAATATGAGAAGACCAGCAAAAAAGTTGCACTATGCCTAAGGGGAACTTCATGAAGTAGCAACCAAAAGTTGTAGGTTACCTCTTTGTAAGATGTACTCCCTAAGTCTGAGCCTGTTTCCCCTGGATTCTATATAAACTGGTGGGAAAGTGTGCCACAGACCTTTGGTAAATGTTTTGTATCAACTGAAGGAACGATTTAGCAGCCTTTGGGAATCCTAACTTGTGGAATTTGGGAAAGTTATCTCAAATCTTATGCTCTACATAAAAATATATATTATGCTAAAAGATAGCTATTTTACAAATCAAATCAATTAAATCAGTATTTATTTATAACATATTATGTACTCTGCTAAGCAATAGGGATACAAAAACAAAAATGAAAACATGCCCTCAAGGTGCTTATATTCTATTGAACTGACTTGACCTTTCAATTAGCCCAATGCTAGATGGTACCACAAGATTTTATATTCAAACCACTTGCAATTGAAATCTCCTCTTCCATTACTGTGTGTGTGTGTGTGTGTGTGTGTGTGTGTGTGTGTGTGAATTAGACCTGTGATTTCAATACCATAAGAACTTCTAATGGGAAACTTGCTCTACCAATACTTACTGGTTGGTCGGTTGTTAACCTTTGCTCTCAAAAAGGACCAAAATGACATCACTATGTTGTGGTCAAGGTATAATCAGTTAGATTGTGGCTGAACAGACCAATAGGAGCTTGGAAGGCTCTATCACAGGTCAGGCATGAATAGTCCATATGAACATTTGCAATGGAGATGTCTCTAAATTGGCACATCGCATACTTCCTTTGGGCTACTGCAATTCCGCTTTATTCATAGGTACAGCACCTTCTTTGATATGGGCACACCATGCTGGGTAATCCTTTGCCAGTGTCTTCCATGTGAAATAATTCATTCCAAAATTCTTCAAGGAGACCTTTTATTGCTTCTTCTGACCTCCACATGAGTGCTTACCTTGTATGAGTTCTCTGCAAAGTAATCTTTTACGCAAACATACATTTGACATTTAAATAATGTGGCCAGCGCACCTGAGTTCTGCTCTCTGCAACAGAATTTGAATGCTTGGCAGTACGGTTCAAGAGAGGACCTCAATGTCTGGTACCTTATCTTGCCAGATGATGTTCAGAATCTTCCGAAGACAATTCAAATGGAAGTGATTCCATTTCCTAGAATGGTGATGGTATACTGTCCAGGTTTCACGGACATATAACAATGAGGTAAGCACAACGTCTCTGTAGACCTTTAGCTTGGAGGTAGTCTAATACCTCTTCTCTCCCACACTTTGTCTGACCTTCCAAAATACTGAGCTAGCTCTGTCAATGTGTACATCAATCTCATTATCCATGTGTACATCCCTGGAAAGTATACTACCAGGGTAAGTGAGCTTTTCCACAGCATTCAAAATTTCTCCATTTGCTATAACCTGTGTTTCCATGTAGGGTTGGTGTGGCGCTAGCTGTTTTCTTGGTGTTTATTGTGAGGCCAAAATTAGCACAAGCAGCAGAGAATTGTTGCATCTCCGCTTCAGAGGCTGCATGCAGGGTGCAATCATCTGGGAACAAAAAGTCAACTCTCCCTCCACTTTAGTCTTGGTTTGTAGCCTTGTCAAGTTAAATGATTTATCCTAAGTGCAGTAGCTGCCCTTAATGCCATTTCCATCCTTGTCGAAGTTGTCTGACAATATTGCTGAAAACATCAAGACGGGAGGAAGCGCATAACACAGTTTATTGGTGACTGGGAAAGCACAAGAAGATTGTCTCTTATCTAGCGCCCCAGCAAGCGTGCCATCATGAAGGTGATAGAAACACTGAATAATACTCGCAGTAAACACCGTATCGACCCTTCTGAATACATGCTGGCTGTTGGGTAGATGACCATTTTCCGGGTAAAGGATCAGTCTATTAAAGAAGACTCTGGCAAGAATCTTGCCAGCAATGACCCTCCTGCGCTTGTCACTGGGCAATCTGTGCAAAGGCGTAGAGGTGGAAAATAGAATGTTGTCTACAGAGAAGAACAAGGAGGTCAGGTTAGCTGAAACTTGGAGTTTATGAAAGAGAGCAATATACAATAAGCCGGAGAACATAGTCTAGATCTATAACTCTGTAAAATGCTCTAGTTGCCAAAGACAGTATTTTATCTTTTATCCTAAAGGCAAGAGAGAGCCATTGGAGCTTCTTGAACAGGGTAATGACAGGCAGACCTATGCTTTGGGAATATGAATTTGGCAGCTTTCTGGAAAACTGACTGGAGAGGGGAGAGACCAGGGGCAAAGAAACCAAAGATTATTACAGTAGTCCAGAAGCAAGTGACAAGGGCCAGAATTAAGCTAGTGGTCACATGGGTGGAGAAAAGGGAAGAGATGCAAGAGACGTTATGGAGATAGAATGCACAAGGCTTGGAAACTGATGAGATACAGGAAAGAGGAGGGAGATAGGTCAGGGAAGGAAAAAGTCCAGGATGACATTAAGTTGGGGGACCTGGGTAGCTGGAAGGATGCTGGTGCTCTCAACAATAATAGGGAAGTAGGGTTTTGGAGAAAAGATAAGTTCTATTTTACACTTGTAAGTCTGAGATCCCATAGGCACTTATTGATGCAGGATTGTAATTCAAGTGAAAGATTGGGGTAATATCTACAAATTTAGGAATTATCTGCTGTAGTATTAATGTGATCAAAGATCTTCCCCATCCATTCAATAGACCTCAGGCAACTGGTCAGATCTGTGCAGGAAGGGGGAAGGTGAGGGGGTGGGCTGCTGGAGGCAGAGGAGAAAGTTGCCCTCTGAGCCTGTATATAAGGAGAGCCTAGAGTGTGAGAGAACCAGAATTGAAGAGGGACAGAACCGAGAGCAGCAGAACTGAGAGAAGCACACATGAGAGCAACAGAAATGAGAAGAAGACATTGAGGCAGCAGACATCAAGAGGGCACCGAAGAGCAGCCATTGAGACAGCCAGCATTGACAGCTGCAGAAGAGAGTACTGAGTGGAGAGTTAGGATTCAAGAGTGATTGTTTACAGGAAGGCCCCAGCAGGCTGGAAGGTTACAGGATGACTCGGCTCCTTGCTATAATACTGTGTTATAATTTCCTTGTTGCTACATTGAAGTGGGCTTACTCATTTTGCAATATAATTACTGCTATATTGAATTGGGGTTATTGGTCTTGGGATTTTACCCCCTGGAGCCTAAATAAATGTTATACTTCCTCTGCCTTCTACCTAGAGAGTTTTTCATACTTCGTGATTCCTAACCATACAGGCATGTTCATAATCATCCTCAAGGTCATGAATCTTGCCTTACTGATACATCTGCATAGTTGATAGCTGAATCCACCTAGAGAGATGCCATAAGAAGAAAAGATGGTGAGTTTCAAAGGTCAGGAGAGCAGGCCTCCAGGAATCCAAGTTTGAGTGTCTAGGAATAGGAGTCCATTATGGATTTTGCAACCAGTCTAGCATCAATGCCTTGGGTCACAACCTAGTTGCAGCTAAGATGAGAACTCATCAAAGCAATCTGGGCCTGAATTTGGTAGGACTGATGCTATACAGAAATTGTGCTGAATCAGCCTACTCTCTCTAGAGCCTGGAGTGGTATAGGATGGCATATGCACCCAAGGTGTGTGTTGTTAAGCAAAATTGTCTCATTAGCATGGCTTTTGTTTCTTTTGAGTGGAAGTACTTTCAGCTGTTAAGTGCTAAGCCCCAGGCCCAGGGCCCTGTCAGGTGTGAAACCTGTGTGGGTGTGGATTGGTGACT
>CM053624.1:183902123-183919893 GCA_028646595.1 Phalanger gymnotis | reverse complement strand
GTTCAATTTTTTGCTGCGGTGGGGCCTAAATAAATTTCTTGTTGTTTTCTCCTTAGAGAATCTCTCATACCTTGCGATTTTGGACCATTCAAACATATACATGATTATATTTGAGATCATAAATTCGGCCTTCCTACTACAAGGTGTTGAAGAGAAAATGTCTGTATCTTTGTTATTGCTAATCTTTGAAGTAAATCTGCCTTTGTAAAAGATAATAAAATTAAAAGAGAAGAAAAAAGGTCTAAGACAGCATACTAGTACAGAATGATGAAAAGAGAACTAAGGAAATGAAATGAAATGGGATTTTCAAGTATGTATAATGTAGAATAAACAGGAAAACATTTAAAAATATGATATAATATGTGATTTTGAATAACTTCCAGATATATAATATACAGCATTAAAAATTAATGTTTCTGGTTAAGATGTAATGAGAAAGTTTATAGAAAAGCCCACGTCTACCTATACTCAAGGAAAGATCTAAAAAAGACAACAGATGAAATAATTTTTTAAATCCAAAGAAAAACAATAGCAAGTACATTCATATAGCCCAAGACTGAACAAAAAGATGGCCAGAAAACTGAGGGCATTGGGAGATGGTGACTGCCAGTAAAACTAATACAGGTAAATAGACTTGAAACCTGTAAAAAATGACTCTAAACAAATTCTAGAGCTACAGAACCTGCAAAATGATAGAGTGAAACAAGTTTCCAGGCCAAGACTGCCTAGATGGTTGCTGGGAAGGGTCTATCGCCCCATGCTGTGAGCGGAGCACAGCCCAGCATGGGCTGCACCAAGATAGACCAGGTGGGAGCAGACTGGATGGAGCAGGCCTCAGGGCCCTGAATCACTGAGCTATGGCAGTTTCCAGACTTCTCAAGTCACAAATGCCAAAGACAACTTAGCAGGTCAGTGGGAAAACTCTTGGACCTTGGGTGAGAAAAAAGCACAGTCCAGCCCCAGCCCTGGAGCAGTAGAGGTGGTAGCAGCAGCAGCTGCTGCTGCTTCTGGAGCTCCAGACCCACAGATGGTGGGAGGAATCAAGCTGCTGATCAGAGTGGGAGCGCAGGGATCTCTTTGCTGGCACTGAGGCAAGATTATCTTGCTTTGCTCTTCTTGGATCTGGGTCACAGTCCTGGTTGGTGGTCCTGGAGTGAGGAGGAGAGCTGGTGGAGCAGAGCTTGTGATGGCTGTGGAAAGGGAGTCCTCCTGGTAGTTATATGGCAGAAAAGAGTGCTTGAGATCACTCACAGACTCCAGCACAGGACAAGAGAGGAGTAAACACCTCTCCTTTGATCATACCACCTCAGAAGAACTGAAAATTTACAAGTGCCTAGAAATAGCCCTGAAAACAGCAGCACAAAACCCCTGAAACTTGGGACAGAGCACTCTCTACTCTGGAAGCAGAGTTCTACCTTGGCAAAGAGCTCAAAAGTCAAGTAAGTGGCTGGGAAAATGAGCAGACAGAGTAAAAAATCTCACATTATAGAACTTACTTTGGTGACAAAGATCAAAACATACATCCAGAAGAAGACAACAAAGTCAAATATACTACATCAAAAGCCTCCAAGAAAAATATGAATTGGTCTCAGGCCATGGAAGAGCTCCAAAAGGATTTGGACAATCAAGTAAGAGAAATAGAGGAAAAATTGGGAAGAGAAATGAGAGTGGTGCAAGAAAATCATGAAAAACAAGTCAACAATTTGCTAAAGGAGACCTAAGAAATACTGAAGAAAACATCTTAAAAAAAATAGACTAACCCAAATGGCAAAAGAGGTCCAAAAAGCCAATGAGAAGAAGAATGAGAAGCAGAATTGGCCAAAAGACCATGGAAGAAAATAAGTCCTTAAAAATTAGAATGGAGCAAATGGAAGCTAATGACTTTATAAGAAATCAAGAAATTATAAAACAGAACCAAAGGAATGAAAAAATGGAAGACAATGTGAAATATCTCCTTGGAAAAACCACTGACCTGGAAAATAGATCCAGGAGAGATAATTTAAAAATTATTGGACTACCTGAAAGCCATGATCGAAAAAAGAGCCTAGATACCATCTTTCAAGAAATTTCAAGAAAACTGCCCTGATATTCTAGAACCAGGGGGTAAAACAGAAATTGAAAAATCCACCAATTGCCTCTTGAAAAAGATCCCAAAAAGAAATCTCCTAGGAATATTGTAGTCAAATTCCAGAGTTCCCAGGTCAAGAAGGAAATATTGCAAGCAGCCAGAAAGAAACAATTCAAGTATTGTGGAAACACAATCAGAATAACACAAGATCTAGCAGCTTCTACATTAAGGGTTAGGAAGGCTTAAAATATGATATTCCAGAGGTCAAAGGAGCTAGGATTAAAACCAAGAATCACCTACCCAGTAAAACTTCAGGGCAAAAAATGGATTTTCAATGAAATAAAGGACTTTCAAGCATTCTTGATGAAAAGACCAGAGCTGAATAGAAAATATGACTTTCAAATACAAGAATCAAGAGAAGCATGAAAAGGTAAACAGGAAAGAGAAATAAGGGACTTCTTAAACTGTTTACATTCCTACATGGAAAGATGATATTTGTAACTCATGAGACATATATATATATATATATATGTATATGTATATGGAGAGAGACACACAGAGAGAAAGAGACATAGAGAGACAGAGGGCACACGGTGAGTTGAATATGAAGGGACGATATCTGAAAAAAAATAAAATTAAGGGGTGAGAGAAGTATATATTGGGAGGAGAAAGAGAGAGATAGAATGGGGTAAATTATCTCACATAAAAGAGGCAAGAAAAAGTAGTTATAATGGAAGAGAAGAGGGGGTAGGAGAAAGGGAATGAATGAACCTTACTCTCATTGGATTTGGTTTAGGGAGGGAATAACATACACACTCAATTGGGTATCTTACCGTACAGGAAAGTAAGGAGAAAGGGGATTGGGGTGGGGGGGTGGGATGATAGAAGTGAGGGCTGACTGGGGGAGGAGGTAATGAAAAGCAAACACTTTTGAAAAGGGACAGAGTCAAAGGAGAAAATTGAATAAATAGGGGACAGGATAGGATAGAGGGAAATATTGTTAGTCTTTCACAGCATGACTATTATGGAAGTGTTTTGCATAATGATACATGTATAACTTATATTGAATTGCTTGCCTTCTCAAGAAGGGTGGGTGGGGATGGAAGAAGGGAGAGAATTTGGAACTCAAAGTCCTAAAAACAAATGTTAAAAATTGTTTTTACATGCAACTTGGAAATAAGACATACAGGCAACGGGGTATAGAAATCTAGCTTGCCCTACAAGAAAGTAAGGGGAAAGGAGATAAGGGGTGATGATACTTGAATGGAAGGCAGATTGGGGAAATGGACAATTAGAACACATGCCATCTTGGGTTGGGGGGAGGGTAGAGATGGAGTGAATTTTTGTAACTCAAAATCTTGTGGAAATGAATGCTGAAAACTAAAATTTATTTAATTGAAAAAAACAAGTTAAAATTTTTTTGTACAAATAAAACCAACAAATCAAAATTAGAAGGAAAGGAGAAAGTTGGGGGGAAAATTTTAGACAGTTTCTCAAATACATAAAGAACTTTGTCAAATTTATAAGAATATAAGTCATTCTCCAGTTGATAAATGGTCAAAAGATATGATCAGGGAGTTTTTTTGATGAAGAAATCAAAACTATATATATAATATACATATATATACACATATATGTATAGTCATATGAAAAAATACTCTAAATCATTACTGATTAGAGAATTACAAACTAAAAAGCTTTGAGATATCTCACATCTATCAGGCTGACTAAAATGATAGAATAGGAAAATGAAGAATATTGGAGAAAATGTTGAAAAATTGGGACATTAATAGACTGTTGGTAGAATTTTGAACTGATCCAACCATTTTGGAAATCAATCTGGAATTATGTGCAAAGAATTATAAAACTGTGTATACCCTTTGACCCAGCAATACCACTATTAAGTCTGTTTCCCAAAATGATCAGAAAAAAAGAGAAAATAACCTATACATTCAAAATATTTATAGCAGCTCTTTTTGTGAAGGTAAAGAACTAGAAATTGATCAAATGCCCATCAATTGGGGATGCCTAAACAAGTTGTGGTATATAATTGTAAAGGAATATTACTGTGCTGTAAGAAATGACGAGCTGATTGATTTTTGGAAAAACATGGAAAAACTTGCATGAAATAAGGAAAAGTGAAATGAGTAGAACCAAGAGAAGAATGCATACAGTAACAGCAATATTCTTTGAAGAATAACTGAATAACCAAGTTATTCTGAGTATTATAAATACTCAAATCAACTACAAAGGACTGGTGAAGGAAGATGCTATCCGCCTGCAAAGAAAGAAATAATAAAAGAAATATGCATAGTATGGTTTTACATATATTTATAAATGTGTCAAATGGTGGCCTTCTCTGGTACAGGGTGTGAAGGGAGGGACAGAGATGGTTCAAAACTTAAAATGTAGCAAAAAATGTATTTAAAAAAATTTTAAAAGCACAGGAGGTAGAAATCCTTACCCAAATAACAGAACTCTCCTGAGATCTTTGGTAATTTTTGACTTTTTTCATTATTTTCCTCTGAGTAACTGGGGCAGCATCCACCTGAATACCCCTATTGCTCACTTTCCAACTCCCTCTCATTTGATTCCCAGCATCCAATTCGGGCCAGTTCTGTCCCTTCCTCTACCTCCAAGGTCATTTAGGGCATGCTGGTGAATTGACCAGAAGGAAAAGGAAAATGCTTTGAGATCTAACCGCTTTCCTCCCTACCCCCAAACAACCATCAAATGAGCTCTTCAACCTCTTCTTATCTACTGGCTCCTTCTATACTTCCTTCAAACTTCAGGGGTCCAATCTTGTTCAATCTACAATAAAAGAAACTGAGACAGAGCTTTGAGCCAATAGCACTTCATTGAAGGGTCCATGGCCCCTTCTAATGAAGTAGATCTCGGATTTTCCTCATGATCTGAGATGTCCTCTTTCTTAAAGTCTTAGTTCTGTAGTGCTTACTACCCAGATGACTCAGAAGAGGCAAAGTAAAATACATAGTCTCATTGTTTCATAGACCTATATCTTGACCTTTCAGGAGAACCTTCAGCTCAAGCTTGCCATAGATTAGCTGGCAGAGGATATCCAAATATGAGCAGAGTTTATGGTCCTTCATTGGTCCCACGTTGATTGAGGAACAGATTTCTCAGGCAGCAACTTCAGTGTGAAAATATGGTCACTCATTGGTCAAGTATTCATAGGACCTGTTAGCCAAGTACTATTTAGCCATTTCCCTAATGAAGGGATAAAAAGGATGGAGGTACAAGCAAAAAATAGCTGCAGAGGCTTTCCATGCCATTGAGTCCCCTCCACCACACTGGACTTGGTCATTTACTCATCATTGGTTAAGCAAGTGGGTTTACTAGATTGACTGTGTATCAGTAGACAGATACAATAATAATAATAATTACTGTCCTTGTGGAATCAAATTTAACCAAATAATACTAACCAGGGGCTGAAATAAAATAGAGATCTAAATTATTTTCCACAAAACACGTCATGTCTCTCTATCCTTAAAATTCTATCCTAGAGTCTATTATTTCCTTAAGCTGCTATTTTATATATTTTCTCCCTTTTCTTGAAAAAGCTATCCACAATTGCCTCCTCCATTTCTTCTCATCTCACTTATTTCTCAGCTCTTTGTAATCTGGCTTCCAGTCTTATCACTTAATTTGTTACCAACAAATTCTTAATTGCCATATTAAATTCAGTCTTCAAACTATCTTCCTCATTTGATACTGTTGACCACCCTCTCATTCTAAATACTATACTCTTCTCTGGGTTTTTGTAACATGACTCTCTCCTGGGTCTTCTACTGCCAGTCTGATCATTTCATCTCAGTTTCCATTGCTAACTCATCATCCACCCCCTAATAGTTGTAACAAAAAGACTCTCTTCTCTATTTTCTCTACATACTCTCTCTCCTGGTAATCTTGTTGGTTCCCACTGGTTTAACTATTTCTATACAGATGACTTACAGATCTATATATCCATTCCTTTCTGTCTCCTGAGCTTTGGTCCCACATCATCAATTGCCTATTGGACATTTTAAATAGGATATCTTGGTGACAACTCAAACTCAACATGTCTAAAACTGAACTCATTCTATTTTCCCCCAAACTCTTCCCTCTTCCACATGTCACTATTTCTATCAAAGGAACCACTATCTTTCCAGGCTCCCAAATTGGTAAACTCAAAGTTATCTTTGAATCCCCACTCTATTTCACTGAATATATCCCATCACTGGTCAAATCTTACTGTCTCTAAAATATCTCTTGCCTCAGGCTACTTGTAGAATTCCCACCTTGATTCAGGCCCTTATCCTTTGTTTGTATTGCTTGCAATAGTCTTGACTGGTCTTTCTCAAGTCTTTCACTACTTTACAGCATCCTACACAATGCTGCCAAAGTGATTTTCCTTAAGGTCCGATCCGACCTTATTTCTTTCTACCTTAATAAACTTCATTGGCTTCCTATTGACTCCAAAATGAAATATTTCATTCTTATCTAATCTTCAAACTTATCTAATCTTCTTTTAAGTGTCTATTTTAAAAAGATCTATAAACGGACATAACTATTAGTACGATAGGGACAAGGCCTGGGCCTGGGATTTCATTATTATTGGAGCACTCGCTGGCGAGGAAAACTCCCTCTATCAAAGCAGGTTGGCCTTTTCCGTAATTTACGGGCTTCACAGGCGCCTAAAGCCCTGAGAGGTTAAGTGTCTAGCCCAGAGTCTCTCACTTAGCGTCGGAGGCGAGACTTGACCTCAGGTCTTGCCGGCTGCTCTGTCCACTATGCCCGGTGCCTCTAGTTTTACAAAATACATTCATCTTTATAGTTTATATGTAAGTAAATACAAACATATAAGGGGATGCGCCCCAAAAGTTCCTATTGAGCATGCTCAGGATAAAAAAAAAATGGAGATAACGGCTTTAGAGGAAAAAAAAATAAACAAAAGAAAACCAGTAACTGCACTTGGAAATCGCGCATCAGTTAACTTTGAGCAGTACCGCACACCGTCATCCGCCGCAGACTCCGCCCAGCCCCAGCTCGCTGATTGGATGAGGGCGTCTGTCCCGGCTCGCCGGAAGGAAGGCGGTAGTGATTCTATTCTTGAAAGGGCGCTACGAAAGGCTCCGCAAGGGTGGTGGCCGGCCGGAAGGAAAATGGTGAGTTGCCGCCTGGGAGGTGTGGGTGTGGGCGGAGGACTGGGCTCACCAGATTAGGCTTTCTCAGCCCTGCGGGTCCGACTGACGTGTAGGGCTGCCCCAAGACCTCGGGGGGGGGGGGGGGGGGGGGGGGGGGGGGGGGGGGGATCTCCTCTGCCTCGCTAGGCCTTGGCTCTGCTCCAGTGTGCCCTTGTCCTTCCTCCTTGCCAAACAGCTGCCGCAGCCTCACCCTTGCCAAAAGGTGGGCCCCGAGGGCCTTGGCTTCTCGGCTTCTGAGAGATGTGGCTTCTAGTGAGACCTTCCCCGGTCCACGACCAGCCGTGAGCTCCTAGGCGCCTCCGTGGGGTGGAGATGCAGCGAAGAACCTCCAGCTGGGGCGGGGTCTACGTCGCGGAGCACGCGGAAGAGGAGGGCGCCGAGCCCCAGAGACCAGGTCCGGTGCTCTGGTTTTTGGGCTCCTCCTAGCCCTCCCCTCCCCCGCGGGACCTCCGCCCACCCTCCTCCAGGTTTCTCCTGCCCTTAGGTTACGGCCAGGAGCCTCCCTTTCATTCTCTGAGCGGGGGAGCCTGAATCCCGAGGAGGCGCCCCGAAGTGGTGGCAAAAACTGCTTCTTAGCCTCTAGTGGCTTCGACTTCGTGTTCCTTATGCACGTCTTTCCCCGAAAAAGAAAGTGTAGAATTGAGACATTATCTTGACAGCTCAAGACCACGTGTCACTCTGGTCTTGATTGAGTAGTCTCAGTTGCCTGAATGGGGCTCAGCCAGTTGGGTAACCCAGCTCGGCCTCTCCCTTTCTCTGTCCCCCTCCCTCTCCTGAGGAAGGAAAATTTTGATGGCCGGAGTTTGCTGGCTAGATCCCGCCTTTCTGTCCATCCATCTTTCCTTCTCGAAGACCAAACTTTAAACCCATTTCACTCTGGAGCTCATAGATTGGACCACAATAGTTCCCTGCCCAAGCTCCACTTAATGGCTGTATTTTGGGCCCTCTTAGCTCAGGGCGAATGTCCGTAGTTTTTTGACCAGCAACTCTGAGGGTCTTCCCCTCCCAATTTGATTTTTTTTTTCTAATTAAAGGGGCCATCCCTTGACTCACTCCTTAAACAGGCCTATTTCACTGAATAGGCTTTACCTCACTCAGAGTGAGAACCTGAAAAGGCCCTAGCCTAAAAGGGCCACCCATTGCATCTTGGGCCATCTCCAGTCGTCCTGGTGATTATCTGGCCCCTGGACCCAGATGGCTCTGGAGGAGAAAGTGAGGCTGGTGACCTTGCACAGCCCTCCCTCACGGAATTCAAAATAAACTGCAAGTCATATCATCATTTCTCTGATGTCATGGTCCTCTTTGAAACCGAAGGACAAACAATCTGGATGTTTTGGTTCAGATTATCTGTGAAATTGCATTGACTCCACTTGTTTTAGGTTTTCTTTCTGGTTTGGAGGTCATTATAGAAATTTTGAAAAGAGTAATTGTATTAGTAGCTAGTATTTCTATAGCATTAAAGCACTTTACCAATGTTTTCTTATTTTTATCTTCACAACAGCTATATTTAGGCCCATTCTGCAGATGAGGAAACTGAGACAGAGGTTAAATGACTTGCCTAGTGGTCATAGGGCTAGTGTCTCAGGCTGGATTTGAACTCGGGTCTGAACACCAGATACAGTTCTTTATCCACTGCCCCACCAACCTAGCTGCCTAACTGTTTTAGACTACGTGCTTAAGATGGGCAATTGAGACGTGGGTCACATCATAAGATCTTAGCTTTAGAGCTAAAAAGGACCTCAGAGGCTCCCCTTCCTTTGCAGTTGAAGCCACTAAGGCCCAGAGATTGTAAGTCATTTGCTTGAGGTTACACTGGTAGTAAGGGCAGCTTGGTGAGGCAGTGGAAAGAGTGCTGGGCCTAGAATCAGGAAGAGCTGAGTTCAAATTTGGTCTCAGACATTAGTGACTGTGTAACCCTGGGCAAGTCACTTAATTCTGTTTGCCTTAGTTTCCTCATCTGTTAAATAAGCTGGTGAAGGAAGTGGCAAAGCACTCCAGTATCTTTACCAAATAACTCAAATAGGGTCAGGAAGAGTCCGCCACAACTGATCAGCAGCATCACAGTAGGGTACAGAAGTGGGATTTTAACCAGACTTCTCTAATGTGCTTTTTAATCACACCTCTCCCTCCAAACCTTTACACACAAGATATTTAAATTTTTTTATTTTACTCTTAGAGACAGTATGGTTCAGTGATTTCAAAGTTGACCCCTGAGCCAGTGAAACTACAGCTTGGGTCCCTATCTGTCCCTAACTACAGATTGCTATAGTTACTACAATTTCCTTATGGTATTTAGAAAGGAGAAGAGGATTAGAAAGGAAGGCATACAAATTAAATCACATTGTTGTATTTTTTAACTGTGCAGAAGAGAAATTAAAACATTATTCTTGGTTTTCCTTGAGTACCTATTGTACCCAATCTAGTTTTGAAAGGTTATAATTTCTAAAATTATTTTAGCCCAGATATAGTACTTTCATTTTAATTAGCTCTCCAGTGAATTTATTATTAAAACTATAATAATGGTTATCACCTCAGGAAGGAAGAAATAATGACCTAATCTCCAGTTTTCAAACACCCCCACACACACACACACACAGTGTCTGTGAAAGAAAAGGAATTAAAGTTGGAGAGAAGTGGAAAATGAGTTAGTATAAGTTTCAGGAATTGACATGACTTCTTAAGATCTCTCTGCTTCCATCACAGAAGCAAAGTGAAGTTATCTAGCCTCTTAAATGATAAATAATACCCATTTAAATGGTAAGTATTGATTCTTTAGTGCTGTCAGCTGGTATAGTATATTACCTTATAAATAGGCTGACTTGATAGAATAACTTAACCTTAAATATAAAAAGTTATGACTTTTAAATTTTTGTTTGACATAGGAGGTGAAGGTAAGGATTAGGGTGGGCAGTGGGGCCTGGGTCTGCCACTGACACAGGATGGAGTAGGGGTTGAAATGATAATAATAGCTAACATTATATAGCACCTGCCGTGTTCCAGATACTGTGCTAAGTGCTTTACAAATATTATTGCATTTGATGCTCACAATCCTGAGAGGTAGGTGCTACTTTAAAATGCCCATTTTAAAATCATTAAAGCCTGTTCAGCTGCATAGAGAATACTGATGACTTGCTATAAATATATATGTATGTTAAATTTTTAAAAAAAAACCAGGCATAGCAATATTGAAAAGCACCTTAAAAATAAAACATACTTTTAGGATCTTAGAAATATCTGTATGATTGAGAGGCAAAATGTGAATGAAAAAGCATTTATTAAATACTATATGCTAAGCACTGAGTATACAAATGCGAAAGCAAAGATTTCCTCTGCCTATAAGGAGTTTACATTGTAATAGGGGGAGGCAACATGAATTGAGGAATGAATTATGTATAAGAAGAAGCATTTTGGTCCTGAAAGTTACTGGGAAAGTGAGTGGGACCATAGGGAAACAGCTTGATATATCTCTGACAGAAGTAATGGGAAAGTTGATCTGATCACCATTTCAGAACTGGAGAATAGAGGTAGGGTAAGGAGAATATCTGTACTGAGGCAAAGCATGTGATGAGGAGATAGCCTTGGAGTAGGGCATTAAATGAAATGGCCCTCAGGCCTGCCTGAGATAGTTGGCTAGAAGGGATAGTTAAGACTTAAAATATCTATGCCCCAGCATTCCAAAGATGAAAGGGTCAAAACATTCCCTTTATAGTTTCCCATCCTGATAGCTAGGCGTTTGGCGAGTAGGAAGTAAATGTAGCAAGTGGATAGAGTATCTACCTGCCAAACAGAAAGACCCGATTTCAAGTCTTTGACACATAAAACACATGCTGTCTTTTGACTTTTGTAAGACAGTAAGTTGCAGAGCAGTTGAGTTTATATCAATAGAGGGGGTTTCTTTACCAGAAATTTCCTGTTACTAATAAAATCACAAGTTGACCCTCCCCCGCCCCCCAAATGTTGCAACTAAAATTAAGCAACAATACTGACAGGGTTGGAAGTACTAACTTAGTAATTCCAGAAAGTACATAGGCTGACCTTAAGTGTTGCTGTTATGTAGATAGGAAAATAACTTTTTTTTTTTTTTTTTTTTTTTTTTGAGGAGGGAAGGCAGGGCAGTTGGGGTTAAGTGAGCTGCCCAAAGTCACACAGCTAGTACGTGTGTCAAGTGTCTGAAGCCTTATTTGAACTCAGGTCCTCTTGACTCCAGGGCTGGTGCTCTACTCACTGTGCCACCTAGCTGCCCCTGAGAATAACATTTTAGAACCACTAAATTCTACATTATTTACTCTAGCCCGTTTCTTAATAGTATTTTTGGTTTTTCAAAATGAATTATTATCTCCTACCTTTTTCATTATATCTTTTTCTAATATGCTTTCTTATCTCTAATCAAGTTTTTAAATATTATTGCTGTTCAGTTGAGCCTTCAGTAATGACAGCACTTCATGGGAGGTACATTTTATATATTTGTTTATATAACTGATTAAATGTATAGAGAGAGTACATGGTAATTAGCACAGGAAGCAAGCAACAGTTCAGTTAGGAGTAGCCCTCAAATAAGCCTTTGGTTTAGGTTTGATGTTGAAATGAAATGAGGCAGTCCTAGGTTGTCATTCAGCAGTGAACAAAAATGAGGTTTACTTAGTGTCAACCTGAAAGTTTGGTTAAGCTAGGTGATAGAAAAATTTGTATTACTTATTCATTTATTCCCTTAAAACCAGTGGATACATACATGTATGAAGCCAGACAAAGTCTGACTGCCTGAACAAAGAAATGAGAAAGCTTAAATACATTTTTACTCCCAACTCAGCATGCCTGCATTACTTCACTTTTGTGATCCCCATGTATGTTTAACCATGATACAAGACAAGGATTTTCCTTAATGGAATAGGTTGTAAATACAATAAGAAAGGAGAGTTGACAAAGTGTCAACTGGAATTACAACCCAGCATTTCTGTGTTTAATTTACCATTAACATTCCATAACATAGTATATGCCCATAAAATATTAAGATAAGAAAAAGTCATGTTATTCAGGATAGTTTTCTCAATTTAAGAGTCTCATCCTTAATGGCCTTAGAGAGAGGAGGAAGGAATGCTCTTAAGTCAGCCGGATCTGGCCTTGTTGACATAGGAAGAAGCATTTTCTGATTTTACTTGGAGAACAAAGAAGCTTAGGTTCATCTGGTTAATCAGTTCAGTCTCTTCCTCTGGTTATTCAGTTCAGGCTCTGGCCCTTATTAAAGTTACAAAAATGATATTAAATGGTCATCATTAATAGGAAGGGTATTCAACAGGGACATTCTACAAACTTGCCTTGGCCCTCTCCACCACACCATCCCTACTCCCAGTACAGAAACATGCAGTTTAGGAACATCCACCAAGTCCAATGAGCCCTGACCCTAAATATGTAAGCCTTTTTTATGCCTTTAGGTAATCAGAAAGCTATCATTGAAGACACACCTTGAGCCTTAGCTCCCTGGGCCAATCAAGGCCTAGGACAGCTTTGTCACCTTTCACAGAGAAACTGCCCTCTAAGCCATGTGGCCAAGCAGTCAGTGACCCTGGTAGAGAGTGATTCTATCACAAACTCCTACCTAAAATATCTTTTAATTTTTTAATGAGTGGTTATCTACAAGTAGCTCTTTTAAAAAAGGGATTTTTTAGGTACTTTGGCATAAATACTAAGCCATTTTAGATGGTAAAGTAGAATTTCAGAAGTATTTTATAATGCCTATTGAAAATTACTGAACTGGGGGCAATAAGTAGAGCACCAGCACTCAGGAGGACCTGAGTTCAAATCCTGATTCAGACACTTGATACACTTACTAGCTGTGTGAGCTTGGGCAAGTCATTTAACTTCAATTGTCCTGCCTTCCCCCCTTCAAAAAAAAAATTACTGAACTGAACAGGTTATTGAGACGAGTTTGTACATCACAAATGTGAAAGTAAACTTTAATATGGTAGCGTATTTTCTAATATAATTATTAATGTTCAGTGTATTCTTTGGAGACTAAGAATTAAGAAGTCATGTTTTATTTTGGAAATTATTAAGTCTATAAGTTAAGTATATCAAAATAATTGAGCATTTTAAACATTTGAATTCTTTTAGAATAGTACTGATTCTGGAATCACAGGACCTACAATCAAAGCATACTTAGTACTTGTGTGACCTGGTACAAGGCACTTACCTCCCCGGACATTAGTTTCTTCTTTTGTAAAATGAGGGTGCTAGGTTATTTGGCCTTTGAGGTCCCTTCTTCCTCTAGATTTAAATTGATCAGGCTAATTATGTTAATGATTAGGTTCCTTTAAGTTTAGCTTCCAAAAATCAGAATATTATTCCTTCATTTGGCTAATATTTGTATCATTCAAAACATTTTGATTCATTCATCGATTCAGTTTTAGAGCACAGTCCAGGTTGGGAGTGCATATTCTTTTGAAAGTTGAGAGATTTGTAGGTTTGGATTTGAAAATAAAGACATATGATGATATCTAAAACTATAGTAGAAAAAATAATAAACTTTAGGGGTAGTTCTTTAATACTTAAATTATTTCATCCGCATGGTTACCTTCTGTGGTGGTACAAATTACACAGCCTCTCCTCACATGCTCATTTTGTGTCTTTTATCCATGTTCTCCCATAAATCTTGCAGAGCCCAACCAACCTGGATTTCCTGACAAGTATATGGGTTATCTGTTAAGTAACTATGCTACCTATCACTTAGTCTTTGTTCTTTCCACATGACTAGCTCACCTTATTTTCTGGCCATTTATCTATTTGATGATATATGCTGCTATTTATATCTACCAAGTGTGTCACTGCCCTATGACTGACCTGTGACTTAAAATAAATTTTATTATGCTTCAGAATGTATATACATGTGTGTATACAACACATGCACAAATCTGTTATTTCCCAATAACTGCTCTCCCTTGTAACCAAGAAGTTAAGTGAAACAGACTGACCTTAACCCTGTCTGCCAGATTATGACACATCTGTAGACTATTCCAGAAAGGAGGGAGATAATTCATTTTCTACTGTTTAGACTTAATATTGGTCATTTCATTGATCTGAATTCTGATGTCTTTTAATGTTATATTTCTTTACATTATTGTGGTCTGTATCAGTTCATTTGCCATTTCTTCCAGTATAGTGTAACAAAATATTCTATTATTTAATATATTTAGTTTTCAGCGTTGATTTTCACAGGAGTTTGAATTACAAATTTTCTCCCCATTTCTCCCCTCCTCCCCACTCCAAGATGGCGTATATTCTGGTTGTCCTGTTCCCCAGTCAGCCTTCCCTTCTGTCACCCCACTCCCCTCCCATCCCCTTACAAAATATTCTTATAATGCAATTTGTTCAGCCATTCATTTCCTAATTAATGTATACCTACCTTGTTTTCAGTTTTTTGCTACCATTATTTCCTTTTGTCTTGACTTCCTTGAGGTATTCACTCATTAGTAGTATGTTTAGCTTTAATTATTTAGAGACTGAGAATTCCATAACTCCTAGCCATCTGTCATCCTTGGAAGACTATTGGTATCAAAAAAGAGAGGAGTTTCAGGGAGAAACTAAGGGTAAAATGTCAGTTGCATAGCCTGAAGGGGTTGACAGTGTTATCTTTGTTTATTTGCTGTTGTCATATATGTGCTCAGTTAACTGGATTTATGAATTATGTAGTTTTAACCAACCCACACAAAACTAACGTGGTTTAAAAAAGATTCGCTCAAAGAAACCTCAGTTTGAAGACACTACTAATGACGCAAACAAATGATCCCAAAAATGGCTACTCTTTGTCAGCCATATCAGATCTGATAAGTTCCCCACCTCAAAAAAAAAATGAAATTAGCAAAAAGATAATTTGAAAAATATGTTTAATTAGCATAGATAATAATGCATTCATTGTGAAGCTACATGAGCTGTCTTTTACAGCCACGACAATGATTAAAACCAGTTTTTGAGATAAACTGAACTTACAATTAGTTGAAATCTTTGTGTCACAAAATGTTAAGGCAAAGTTTTCAAAAATAATGAAGCATATTCAATCACATTGATCTTATAAACTATTGTATTAATAAAATATTTTAAGACTCTTGTACCACTTAGAAATAAAATTATCTTAAAATTTCTACTTTTTATGTGTTTTATTATGTACATAATACATTGCAGTGGTGTATATGTATAATTTATAAATAATATGTTAGGTGGTATTCAAAAATTTCTTATTGATCAGAAAAAAGATCGAAATCTTTTGGGAGGGGTAAGGCAATTGGGGTTAAGTGACTTGCTCAAGGTCATACACCTAGTACATGTGTCAGGTGTCTGAGTTCAAATTTGACCTCGGGTCCTTCTGACTCCAGGGCCAGTGCTCTACTCACTGCACTACCTAGCTGCCCCATATCAAAATCTTTATATGATTAAGAAAGATTGGAGACCTCCGTCCTAGACAAGAGATCTTCTTTATTCACTTGTTTCTTTTCCTCTGTGGATAATTAATCACTCTTTAGAGTAATTATAAATCATATTTAGGAGACTTGACAGTCTTCCAGTTCTCCAATTTGATCTGCAAAGAAGAGTATATAAAGGACCTCATCATCTTTTTTCTAGGCATATGTTGAGTTGGTTTGCCTCTGGGGTGCCTTTTTACCTTGTAACTCTGACATTCTTTATGATTCTGTGTGATCTGCAGGTAATCTCTCATTTGAACTCTACATAGAACATCTTCCATAAAAACATCTTTGGTGAGAATACCTTTTATATTGTGATTAGTATTCATAATCAGAGGGTATTCAAACAAAGTTTATCTTTTGCATTTTTCAAGGACTCTTGTGTGATTTTAACACAAGCATAAGAGTCCCTTTAGATTTTCTTAAGTTTTTAAGGCATTGTGCTCTATCAAGTCAGATCCTTGTTTGTGGTCAGCAAAAAATAAGTACAATTCTCTGCATCTTTCAGTATGTTACATGACTAAAGATTAGGTTTGTTGTAGAATGTAATTTGGGAAGGCCTAATTCTTTTTTATACCTTTCTAAAAGGCACTCTAGGTAGGTGTAGATTTTTCTCCTAAAGATTTTCTAAAGCTGGAGTGGTAGGCACATGAGTGGATAGCTACTGACATTTCCTTGATTGGTTTTGTTTTAAAAAAGAAAGGTAATAATTGTCTGTAGTTTTCTCCAAGTGTTAGTATCATCCCATCATTCAGATAGCTCAAAAACTCAATGCTCTCAAAATTGTGTCACAACCTGCACAAATCTCCTCTTTTATACTTGGTCTAGTCCAGCTGCTCTTACTCTTATTTGTTTTTCTTAATACTATTTCTACTTGCACTTACAGCACAATAGAAACTATAACAGTCCAAATAATGGTGGCTATAGAGCCATCCATGTCATAGATCAAGAAAAAAAATTTTGTTATAGAAATATTTTTCATCTTTTGGGGGGATAATTCTTAGAATTTCATTCTTAATTTCCCAAGATGACTAGTTTTTTTTAAAACATTTATTTAATATTTTTAGTTTTAAGCATTAATTTTCACAAGAATTTGAATTACAGATTTTCTCCCCATTTCTACCCCCCCCCTCCAGATGGCATATATTCTGATTGCCCCATTCCCCAGTCAGCCCTCCCTTCCATCACTCCACTTCCCCCATCCCCTTTTCCCTTTCTTGTAGGGCAAGATAGATTTTTAAACCCCATTGCCTGTATATCTTATTTACTAGTGACATGTAAAAACATTTTTTTTTGAACATCTGCTTTTAAAATTCTCTCCCCTCTTCCCACCCACCCTCCTTAAGAAGGCAAGCAATTCAACATAGGTCACATGTCTATCATTATGCAAAACACTGCCACAATACTCATGTTGTGAAAGACTAACTATATTTTGCTCCTTCCTAACCTATCCCCTTTTATTGAATTTTCTCCCTTGACCCTTTCCCTTTTCAAGTGTTTGCTTTTGATTACCTCTTCCCCCCATCTGCCCTCCCTTCTATCGTCGCCCTTTTTTTATCTTCCTCTTTCTTTCCTGTGTGGTAAGATACCCAATTGAGTGTGTATGTTATTCCCTCCTCAGGTCAAATCTGATGAGAGCAAGATTCGTTCCCCCTCACCTGCCTCCTCTTCCCTTCCTACAGAACTGCTTTTTCTTGCCACTTTTATGCGAGATAATTTACCCCATTCTATCTTTCCCTTTCTCCCTCTCAATATATTCCTCTCTCATCCCTTAATTTGATTTTTTTTTAGATACCATCCCTTCGTATTCAACTCACCTTGTGCCCTCTGTATGTGTATATATATGTATGTATGTATGTATATATATATAGTATATATGTATATTCCTTTCAGCTACCCTAATACTAAGGTCTCACGAATTATACACATCATCTTTCCATGTAGGAATGGAAACAAAACCGTTCAACTTTAGTAAGTCCCTTGTGAATTCTCTTTCTTGTTTACCTTTTCATGCTTTTCTTGAGTCTTGTGTTTGAAAGTCAAATTTT
>CM053624.1:183890720-183902023 GCA_028646595.1 Phalanger gymnotis | reverse complement strand
TCTTTCTGGCTGCTTGCAGTATTTTCTCCTTGAACTGGGAGCTCTGGAATTTGGCGACAGTATTCCTAGGAGTTTTCTTTTTGAGGAGGCAATCTGTGGCGTCTTTCAATTTCTATTTTGCCTTCTGGCTCAGGGAGTTCTCCTTGATAATTTCTTGAAAGGTGATATCTAGGCTCTTTTTTTGGTCATGGCTTTCAGGTAGTCCAATAATTTTTAAATTATCTCTCCTAGGTCTGTTTTCCAGGTCTGTGGTTTTTCCAGTGAGATATTTCACATTGTCTTCCATTTTTTTCATTCCTTTGGTTCTGTTTTATAATCTCTTGATTTCTCATAAAGTCACTAGCTTCCACTTGCTCCACTCTAATTTTTAAGGTAGTATTTTATTCAGTGGTCTTTTGGACCTCCTTTCTTTTCCATTTGGCTAATTCTGCCTTTCAAGGCATTCTTCTCCTCATTGGCTT
Source organism: Phalanger gymnotis (assembly GCA_028646595.1). Lineage (NCBI taxonomy): Eukaryota > Metazoa > Chordata > Mammalia > Diprotodontia > Phalangeridae > Phalanger > Phalanger gymnotis. Next base: position 183,901,562 of record CM053624.1, on the reverse strand, counting down.
TTTGGAGCTCTTTTGCCATTTGACTTAGTCTATTTTTTAAGGTGTTGTTTTCTTCAGTGTTTTTTTGGGTCTCCTTTAGCAAGTTATTGACTTGTTTTTCGTGGTTTTCTCACATCATTCTCATTTCTCTTCCCAATTTTTCCCCTACTTCTCTAACTTGCTTTTCCAAATCTTTTTTGAGCTCTTCCATGGCCTGAGACCAGTTCATGTTTTTCTTGGAAGCTTTTGGTGTAGGCTCTTTGACTTTGTTGACTTCTTCTGGCTGTGTGTTTTGGTCTTCTTTGTCATCAAAGAAGGATTCCAAAGTCTGAGTCTAAATCTGAGTCCATTTTTTGCTGCCTGGCCATGTTCCCAGCCAACTTACTTGACCTTTGAGTTTTTCGTTGAGGTATGACTGTTTGTAGAGTATAGAGTACTTTGTCCCAAGCTTGAGGGGCTATGCTGTTGTTTTCAGAGCTACACAGCAAGCTCTGCCACATCAGCACTCCACCTCCCCCAAGAACCACCAACCCAGACAGGACTCAGATCTAGGCTGCCTCTGTACTCCCACTCAGATCTGCCACTTAATTCCTCCTACCAGGTGGGCCTGGGGCCAGAAGCAACTGCAACTGCAGTCCTCAGAGTTTCACCACCATGGCTGCCCCTGGGGTTGTGGCCTGTGAACTCGTTTCACTCTGTCCCCTCCCCACAGCTTTTCCTACTAACCTTCTCTGTTGTTTTTGGTGTTTGTGGGTTGAGAAGTCTGGTAACTGCCACAGCTCACTGATTCAGGGCTTTAGGCCCCGTTCCACCTGGCTCCCAGTGTGGTTGGTCCTGGCGCAGCCCACACTGCACTGGGCTCTGCTCTCCTCCGCTCCCAGCTCCATGAGATAAACCTTACCCAGAGACCATCCAGGCTGTCCTGGGCTGAAGCCCTGCTTCGCTCTGCTATTTCGTGGGTTCTGCAACTCTAGAATTTGTTCAGAACCATTTTTTATAGGTTTTTGGATGGACCTGGGCAGGAGCTCATGCAAGTCCCTTCTTTCCAGCTGCCATCTTGTATCTGCCCCCAAGATGACTAGTCTTAATGGGATATCTCATCACATTTTCTGAAGACTTTTTTTTCTCTCAGTACTAGTTTTATGGATACTCAGTACATAGTTTTATGATACTGTATGTAATGTTTCATTATGCTTTTAAGAAAGATTTTTTTTAGTAGCTTATAGTCTAAAACAGAATTGCCTTTGACTATAGTATCTTTCCCCTTTGCAAGGCAATCAGTATTTATTGCTGAGGTAGTTTTTAGGCTCTCAGCCATTTCATTGTAGTAACTGGCTTATCATTTCCTCAGGAAATGATAATAATGTGTACCAGTGTTTGTCTTTTATCCACTTCCCCTTTTTACCATCAATAGCTTATATAAATATGGCAAGTTAGAGCTATTTTAACTATAAACAATGTTTTCTAATTTTGTTATTGATTTTAATCTTCATTCTAACAAGTGGATGGTCATGCAGCACATAGCTGATTCAAAAACGATTCCCACATTTTTATATAATGGTTTTCTGTGATTTAATTTCATTTTTTATGATGTTATTTGGTATTTGTTATGTCTTCAGTTTGTCCTTTAAAAGAGTATTCATGTAAATGTGTAAAACATTTGGGTACATTTCTTAATCATGAATCACATTTTCCATTTTTTATTTGCTTATTTTCGTGTTTTTTTCTCGTATGTGCCTGTGAATTGAAGTTTAGCAAGTATTAAAGTATATTTCAATTTAATTTGGAAGGTCTTTGTGGATTCCTTTTAGACTCTATTTTATCTTCTTCATTAGAATTTGGTACACAAGTTACAGTGGGATTTTTCTTTGTGGTCTTTTTGCAAATGCACCACAATACAAGATGCCCAAGTGTTCTTTAAAATGATGTCTCTTGTTTTCTTTTGGATGCAAAATAAAACAAACTCTGCCCAGTCCATTATTTGTGGAACCTGATTCAACTTTTCATTTAGCTGAAACTTCCTTTTATCTTCCAGTTTCATTTATAGTGAGTATCAGTATTCTTAAGATTCATTCCAGATTCATAATAAATCAGTTAATTGGTCCCTAGACAAGGATTTCATATTTAGTATTAAATTAATGTTTACAGATAGTCTAAAAACTAATTAGCATTTTCTGCCCACCTTTTTTTTTTCTGCCCCCTTTCCTTAACTCTGCTCCTGTAACCTCAGGAAGAAAAAGAATAGTCAGCATCCAGAAAGACCTAAGTTTAAATCCAGCCTTAAGACACATGCTAACCGTGTGACCTTGGGAAGGAAGGTCACAAAACTTTTGTCTGCTTCACTTCTTTTATCTGTAAAATAAAGATAATAATAACACTTATTTCATATAGTTGGGTTGAGGATAAAATTAAATAATATTCGTAAAATGCTTTGCAAACCTTAGGTGCTATAGAAGTGCCCTTATTATTGCCATATAGGACTGAGCCATTTGTAATTTTCTTTGTTAAATGAATTGCCATGGCCATAGAATTCATCATCTAATGACCGGTAGGTCTACTGGTAATTAACCCACCCATGTTCATTAGTCTGTTACTAAGACCAGAATTGGAGCCTTTCCAGCATGGTAGAACTACCCAGGGCTTACATTCTACTGGTAGAGCCTTTCAGAGTCACCTTCATACCACAGTGAAGCATCTTGAGGAGAACCAAAAGGCAATAAATATTTCCCTTTAATCTAGAGTAAATTGTCCCTTTTAGTTTTCCTAATAGTTTAAAAATGCTTTCCTTTACTGGTTCTATCATAAAACTGAATGTGTGGGTCAGAGACCATTACTCATGTTAAAAATATACAGAGACCGTTCTTGAGAAAAGGCAAAAAGGAGTTTATTGCTTTCTCATGAGAAAGGACACACCCCAGCATGGCCCAAGATGATGCCAGCACATGTGTGTGCGGCACATAGCTCAAAGCAAGTTATATAGACCCTAATGCAGAGTTCCCCCACCCCCTACTGGCTCCTCTTCCTGTTGACTGGATTTGGAGTTCTTTCTAAACGCAAAATCTTTTCCCAGCAACAGAGAATGAAGAACAAACAGACAGGCGTGAGACCAGGGAAAAGGAAGTAAAAGCTAGATAAAAAAGGACCTTGCAGGTGTCTGTCCCCTGATGTAATTTCTTATCTCTACTTTTTCAGCGGGGCAGTTTCTAAAAACATAGAAAGGATGCAGGGTGGAGGGGGTGTGGATGGTAGGAGAAACAAGGTCTTTTCCCATGCTGGGGGGGGACTTCACTATTTCAGTATTCCACTCACTGGAGATCTGCTTTTCAACTATTCCAGCATGATTGCTGTTGACAACTTCCTCAAAAATCTCTGGAGAAGAAAATTCCATGACCTTCCTTGATAATTATTTTTGCTGTAGTTATAGTCATGAAGTAAGTTATTTATGATATCTAATTAAATCCCTTCAATTTTAATTTTAATACTCTTTCCCCCTTTTTATTCCTTCATTGCACTGAGTAGTTCTTTAGCTTTTGTAATATCTAAGAGGTATTCTGGTAGAAATCCAGAGCATTAGCTTTGGACTTAGGGGACCTGTATTCTAATCCTGGCTCTTCTCTTTACTATTTGGGTGAACTTGTACGAATCACTTAATTTCTCTGGGTCTCAGTTTCCTCCTCTGCAAAACCAGGGAGTTAGACTCATTTCCAAGGTTCACTTCTAACTCTAAATCTATGAACATATAGTAGCTCAAAATGTTCCCCTCCTCCTCAGGCTATATTAACTGTCTTTAGTCTTCTCTAATGTGGTCCATTTTCCAAACGTTCAACAAAGAGTCATTACTCTTTTTATAGACCCTTTGGAATTGTTTGCATGTCTTAGTTGTGTACCTAAATTTGAACAAAGACATTACTGATGCTAATTATAGCTAGAAATCATTTTTGTGCCTACATATTCTGTGCTTTTGTACATACTCTGAAATGTACTTTTTTCTCCCAAATATTGTCACCTCTTTTAGACCTTTCACCTTATCTTTTTGCTGTAGGGAAACTTTCTAAAGAAGTTGTATAGTATTATGTTTATGGAATTTTTCCTCCCTATGGAAAATATCCAATATATGTCATCTTCCTTGATCAGGGCAAGGAGAATTAAATAATCCCATCCATCTCCATGTAGTTTATTTACCATATCAGGTAGGGAAAAAAAAAGTTTGCATGAACAATTTAGTGAAATAGTTAAAAGTATTAACAGGTAAAAACTACTCTTCAGTTATTTCACTTCTGTATATTTGGCATTTGTATTCATTTACTGCTAATGTCTAGCCTCGTATAGATTGCTTATTTACATGCATGATTTTTTAAAATTACATATTGAAACTATTTCATTTGTGTATGTGTGTGTGTGTGTTTTTTTTTCCCAGAGTGAATCTCTGGTGGTTTGTGATGTTGCTGAAGATCTAGTGGAGAAACTGAGAAAGTTTCGTTTTCGCAAAGAAACTAACAATGCTGCTATTATAAGTAAGCTCAACTATTGTCAGCAAAGTTATAGTCTTGTTCTTGTTTATTCCTTCACTAAAATCTTAGCCATGGGTCATGTAGCAAATTTTTCTAAAGTAATTTCCCTTCCTCAATTTTTTTCTTTTCATTATACTTTTCACACAAATACAACAACTAAAAGTCACAAAAAGGGAAGAACAAGACCCCACAATTGTGGCAACTTCTAGTAAAAACTAGTTTGCCATAATTCCAAGTAGTTTTTGGCTACCCTTCTCTTTGAGGCTTAAATGTTATAATATTAAATATGTATATGTATCTCAAATAACTTTTAAATGTTTTTTCTTGAAGGGTAAAGAAGATGTGGTCTAGCTTTATTTAAATATAGTAATATTTGGAAGCCCTTTAAGTATTGAACATGTCCGCTTTTTTTGGAAGTAGTTAGCCACTATTTAACAAGTATCACTTTTTCCTATATCTGCCAAAAGATAGGAAGAGTAGTTTGTGGCTTGCATCCCCCATTTCTCATCAACAGTGAATTTGACTTTCAAGACTCTTCTTCATGGGCAATATGAGAGTCTGAAATTGTACTTTTTGGTAGCGATAAAAAAGGTGAAGTCGAGGAGGGAGGGCAATTTAAATTCTGTAGTCTATACTGCTTAACTAAAATGCATGTGGCAAACTAAAGCAAATTAATAGTGATAATTCTGCAGCTATACTTATGCTACAAATTAAAAGTCCAAACCAGTCTAAGCACACATTTGTGAAAAATTAAACCACACATTTTATTGCTATAATGATTTCAGTTTTTATCCCAGAAGGGAGGCTATTCTAAATCTTTTTTATCCATAATGTTTGTTTGAATGTTTGCTGTAACATTAGCAAACAATTTACAGGGGGAATTTACTTCAGATAAAATGAAAGCATGATATAATGCCACTTGTTCAAATAAAATAGTAGGTTTTACTCTCGCTTCTTTAACGTAAGAAAAACCTTAATGCTTGCACCAAAAGAGGTGAACAGGGTATTTTTAAAATCATGTGTATTTGACTTTAGAATGTAAGTTGGCCCCAGTATTTGAACATAGATATCTGATGCTTGGGGAAATTCACTTCAAATAAGATAAAGAGGTGTCATTAATGTCTTGACCCAGGAAGACCTAGTAAGCCATTCTTTTCATATTGTCCAATTTTCTTTCTGTATTGGTCAACTTTTGTCTACAGCTAATTCATTCCATGCTGGATATAGAGCATTTTGAATGGTGCAAAGTTTGGCCTTTTCAGATCTTCCGGGGATTAGAGTAGGAAATTAAATATTTGGACTTTAAAAGACTTCTTGGTAAAATACGTAAGGTAGCTGAGACAGCAGTATTCTAAATAAGCAGATAAAATACTGCAGCTTCATAAAATAAACCCACTACAGGTACTGTCAACAAACTTGATCATCTGTGAGAATCATGCTTTCAAGGGTTGACTAAATAAAAATGTAACTATCCCAAGGAACATGTATTAGGTTAATAAGTTGTCAGTGAGTTTGACCCATGTTTCTTGATCAGTTTCCATTTTAGATACTAAAAAAAAATAAGTCCAAGGGATGGGAATGTTAAATTCACAGATATGCACAAATTCATATATATTGTGTTTTCATTATAGTGAAGATTGACAAGGATAAACGGCTGGTAGTACTGGATGAAGAGCATGAGGTTTGTCATATCACCTAAACATAATCTTTCATTGTAGTTCAATCATGTTATCATATGAAAACTGCCATCTTTGCTCTATGTAATTTCCCATGTAAAATTTAAGTTTTCTCTTTCCAATGTGTGGTCACTAAGTGAAAAAAAATCTGTAATAATTACATTGTCTTGCTAAGTAAAGTAAATTTTCTTTCTTTAAGTGTTAAGGAAATCCCATCTAATAAACATAATCGTCTAAGAATTCCTTTTATCAAATGAGGTGTGACAAGCCCTTAAGATAAGTTTTTGCTGAGCTGTTTCTCAGCCAGTATAAATTGACTTTCTGTAAGTTACAGATAGGGATTGTGCCTGGGATTTTGTTGGTATAGGAAACTCTCTCTACCAATTCAAGTCACCTTCTGCTCAGCAATTTAGCATCTTAGAGAGTTGCCTGGAGCACTCAGATTAAGTGACAGGGTTACAAAGCTAGAATTTGTCAGATGCCAGATTAAACTCAGTTGGGTTTTCCTGTCTCTAAGGCCAAACTTCATTACCCTTTTATGAACTTAGTTTAGCAGATGAATTAGAGCTTCATTCTGATTTGGCTTTTTTTTTTTAATTAGTGAAGTGAAAATAAATCAACTTTTTTTTTCCTCCAGAAGAAACAAATGAAACTTATTTGGAGAAGAATGGATGCTTATTCATTCATTCAGCAATGGTGTCCTTGAAATTGAAGACCTAGCAGAGTTTATATTTCTGTTAGAATAGATGGTTGGCGAGATACTTGGTTAGATTGGAATAGATGAGATTAAAGTAGATTTCTTTGCTAACCTAGAAATTATTAGTTCCTACCGTAGATGGTCACTTTAGTCAAATTTGGCTTTACTCATAAAGGTTATAAGTCTGTTATGCTGTAATAATTACTTATGTCTAAGAACACTCTTGAACATTACTTTTTGTTAAATTGCCAGGGTATTTCACCTGATGAGCTTAAAGATGAACTGCCTGAACGACAACCTCGATATCCTTTTTGTTTTTGCTTTTTAAAATCATGTAATTTTTCCCCAGGGAGCAAAAAATTATTGTATGTATACATATATATATTCACTTATTCTGTGCTTTTAAAATATACTGTTATACATTATGTTGTGTTATATTTTATTTCATAATATTCTTTTTTTTGTTATTTTTGATATCATGGAAGAATATAAAATGATGTAGGGGCCTAGTTTGAATTGATTAAAGAGAATTCTAATCTAGTTTCCTTTATTCAAGTACTAAAATAGTCTTTTCTGTTTCCTTAACTTGAGAAAAACCTTCATTGTATATAGTTATAAATATCAACATGATGATGGAAGAGTTTCATACCCTCTGTGTTTTATTTTTTCTAGTCCTGTTGGTAAGTATGATTCTCATATAAACTATGTATGTAATTAAATACATCCTAGTAAAGGTGCATTACGTTGAGTGATGTACTAGAAGATGAAACATGCTAAATTTCTTTAATTTGTCATGTTGTATATGTGATATAAACGTGAGTATCCCTGTATAACAGTTTTCTTTAAGGTCACAGCCTATATTGGACTTCACTCAAGGGACTTATTAATGAAAAATATCATGAAGTAGTCCCATGGCATAGACTCTGTGAACAGCATGAGTGCTAGATGAGACACATACTGTAGAATTCGGGCTTTCCCCAAGTAGAAAAGTTTGAATTTTAAACTCCACTTTTATTTTTTTAGTTGTTAAAATTATTCGAGTTGTGAAGTTTTCTCTTGAGTTCAAGATCAGTTACTATAAATTTGAAATTTGTTCTCAGAATCAGGGGGCTTTTTTTTTTAAATTGAGATAATCAAAACTAATTTCTCAAGATTTTTCTCTGTACATAGTAAATTTCATCTGCTAATTCATAGATTGGCCAATCCATCTGCAAATGTGTTCTTTCATATAGTGGCCTACTTGAGTTCAGAATAATTTTTGATCTCTAGGGCTAGAGGAAGTAAATAATAGACAAATATATTGTAGGCATCACCTTTCAAAATACTGAATTAGTTTTTTTTCCTCTTCAACCTGAAATCCTGAGAAATCTGGCCATTTAGTGTAATTTATAGATGTAACAGTTATAGAAACATTATTGTGAAAGTTTTTTTTAAGTGTATTATATACAGCAAATTGAAATTTGATGAAAACATTTATGTTCCTCAAATTCATATATTCTTAGTTTTTAAAAGTATTTCATTTGTGCTACTAATGAGGTGTTATTTTAAGGGAAGTATGTATACTATATAAATACAGATCAGATGTTACGTTTAATTACTTTTGAGACTTTAAAAATGAAACAATTTTTACTAAAATGAAATATTTATTTTTATTTAAAGCAGATTCTAGATTTTGTTTTTTCCTTTGCAGTTCAATTTAAAATTATATGAGTCTGTGATTTAAAATAAATTTCACAAAATACACTGGCAAATTAGTAATACAAAGAGCTAAAGATTTTGTTTTGTCGTTTATTTCTTGTTAATTTGGTTAGTTTACATTTTGGTTATTCTGTTATATTTTTTCTTGGACCTTTTCTTTTCCCTTACCTAACAATTAGGACAACTCATAACATTTTTCTACTAATTCTGCTATTGGGGGAATACTTCAGTAGAACAATAGTTACTTACAAAATATTCTCCATACTCCTTTTACAAGTTTCTTATATCCTAGTTTGGGAATTCCTATATTAGACATTAGGAGTATAGAGACAAAAACTGAAATAGTCCCTGTCTCAAGGACCTACATTTTACTGAGGCAGATACATATACAAAAGTAAAGTAAATACAAGGTAATTGGAGGAGGTAGAAAACAATAGCAACTAGGTAGATTAGAAAGAACTTAGTAGCGAAAATAGCACCTTGGCTGCACATTAAGGGCTAGGTTTCCTAAGGGTCACAGTGGTGGAGAGTTGGGCGTGAAGATTTTTAGCAGAGAAATAATGTAGTTAGGCCTGTCATAGGAGTATTCATTTGGCAGCTTTGTAAAAGATTGACTGCAGAGGGGAGAAACTATAACGAGTAAAGAGGCTGTTGCAAGTAATCCAGAAGAGAAGTAATGGGGGCCCCAGCATCCAGTTTAGAAAGTTCCTACCATGTACTAGGAATTGTGCTTGCTGTTCAATGTAAACGCAGGATATATATGGGGGGGGGGGGAGACACTACAAAAAGCAAAAAGGGAGGGACCCTTAGAGGGGTGGGTAGGTTAAGGAATAGGAGGGCAAGGCTTCAAGTAGAAATAAAGCTGAGCAGTGAGAAGGGATAGGGTAAATGGGGTAAGAAGGATGGTTAGGAAACATAGGAAGGACAAGTAATTGTAGCTTAGAATGTGAATGAGATGAACTTACCCATAAAATGGAAACAGCAGACTAAAAATTTGAGTTCCAACAATGTGTTGCTTTCAGGAAACACAGTAAAAGTGAGAGATATGCACAAAGATAAAATAAAGGGCTGGAGTAGAATTATGTAAAAAAAAAACAGGGATAATAATCATGATCTTAGACAAAGTTAAAGTTAAAATATATTTAATTTAAAAAGGAAAATAGGGAAATTATACAATGTCACCAATATTATTCAATATTGTTTTAGACCATAAACTAGATAGTATAAAACACCTGTGCATAAACCTGCCAAAACAGACACAGGAACTATGTGAATATAAACATAAAATACTTTTTATACAAATAAAGTCAGATTTAATAATCTGACTTTAGTAATATTTATTGTTCATGTATAGATAAAGACATAATTTTTTTTTAATGTCAGTTTTAGGGGGGGCTAGTGTGAGCTCCCCCACCAAGTCCCTCCAAAAACCTATAAAAATGGCTCTGAACCAATTCTGGAACTGCAGAACCCACAAAATAGCATAGGGAAGCAGGGCTATAGCCCAGGACAGCCTGGATGGTCTCTGGGTGGGGTCTATCCCGCATGGAGCTGGGAGCGGAGGGGAGCAGAGCAGAGCCCAGCGTGGGCGGCGCGGACCAACCAGACCGGGAGCCGGGAGGAGCGTGCCCTAGCACCCTGAATCAGTGAACTACAGCAGTTACCAGACTTCTCAACCCACAAACACCAAGGACAACAGAGTAGGTTAATGGGAGAAGCTGCTGGGGACCAGGATAGAGTTTGTGGTTCAGCCACCACCCCAGGGGCAGCAGAAGTGGGGCAGCTACAGAACTATAGCTGCAGATGCTTCTGGCCCCAGGCCCACCTGGTGGAAGGAATTAAATGGAGGCTCAGAGCAGGAGAAGTCCAGTCCTGGTTGGGGGTTCTTGGGGAAGGAGGACTGCTGGTGTGGCAGAGTTGGCCCATCCCCCCAGGCTTGGAACATAGAACTCTTTAGTCTTCAAGCAGTCATACCCTGCTGAAAAACTCAAGGGTCAAGTGAGTTGTCTGGGAACATGGCCAGGCAGTGAAAAAGCACCCAGATTCAGTCTCAGACTCTGGAATCCTTCTTTGGTGACAAAGAAAACCAAAACATACAGCCAGAAGAAGTCAACAAAGTCAAAGAGCCTACAACAAAAGCCTCCAAGAAAAACATGAACTGGTCTCAGGCCATGGAAGAGCTCAAAAAGGATATGGAAAAGCAAGTTAGAGAAGTAGAGGAAAAATTGGGAAGAGAAATGAGAAGGATGAGAGAAAACCATGAAAAACATGTCAATGACTT
>CM053624.1:183870482-183890220 GCA_028646595.1 Phalanger gymnotis | reverse complement strand
GAATCACCTACCCAGCAAAACTGAGTATCGTGCTCCAAGGCAAAATATGGATTTTCAATAAAATAGAGGACTTTCAAGCTTTCTCAGTGAAAAGACCAGAGCTGAATAGAAAATTTGACTTTCAAACACAAGAATCAAGAGAAGCATGAAAAGGTAATCAAGAAAAAGAACAAGAAAAAGAAATTGCAAGGGACTTACTGAAGTTGAACTGTTTACATTCCTACATGGAAAGATGATGTTTATGATTCATGAGACCTCGGTATTAGGGTAGCTGAAGGGAATACGCATGTGTATATATATATACATATACATATACATATGCACACACACATATATACACACACACACATATATATATACATATATATGTATATGTGAGGGTGTATGTATATATATATATCTAGAGAGAGAGAGAGGGCACAGGGTGAGTTGAAGATGACTAAGGGATGAGAGAGGAATATATTGAGAGAGGGAGATAGGGGGAGATAGAATGGGGTACATTATCTCACATATAAGTGGCAAGAAAAAGCAATTCTGCAAGAAGAGAAGAGAAGGCAGGTGAGGGGGAATGAGTGAATCTTGCCCTCAATCAGATTTGACCTGAAGAGGAAATACCATACATACTCAATTGGGTATCTTATCCCACAGGAAAGGAGAACGAAGATTAAAAAAAGGTGGGGATGATAGAAGGGAGGGCAGATGGGGGACAAAAACAAACCCTTTTGAAAAGGGACAGGGTCAAGGGAGAAAATTCAATAAACGGGGATAGGTTAGGAAGAAGCAAAATATAGTCTTTCACAACATGAGTGTTGTGGAAGGGTTATGCATAATGATACACATGTGGCCCATATTGAATTGCTTGACTTCTTAGGGAGGGTGGATGGGGAGGGAAGAGGGGAGAGAATTTGGAACTCAAAGTTTTAAAAAATAGATGTTCAAAACCAAAAAGTTTTTGCATGCAACTAGAAAATAAGATACGCAGGCAATGGGGTATAGAAATTTATCTTGCCCTACAAGAAAGAATGGGAAAAGAGGATGAGAGGGGAGTGGGGTGACAGAAGGGAGGGCTGACGGGGGGACAGGGCAACCAGAATATACGCCATCTTGTAGTGGAAGGGAGGGTAGAAATGGGGAGAAAATTTGTAATTCAAACTCCTGTGAAAATCAAGGCTGAAAACTAAACATATTAAATAATAATAAAAAATGTCAGTTTTACCTAACTAATCTATCCAATATCATCTCAATTAAATTATTAAAAAATTATGTTACTGAGTTAGAAAAAATAATAAAGTTCATTTAGAAGAAAAAAGGTCAGGAATGTCAAAGAAACCAGGGGAAAAAAAAACATATAAAGGAAGGAGATTCATCAGAATCAGACCTTAAACTGTATTATAAGGTGAGAGCATTGTTGAAGTATAAAATGGATAATTTTGATTATTTTAAATTCAAAGATTTTTGTATAAATAAAACCAGTGTAGCCAAGAATAGAAGGAATACAGAAAATTGGGAAGAAACTTTCATAGACAGTCTCTCAGATAGGATGTGATTGTGTTGGAATACTTCTGTGGTATAAGAAGTAATGAGCTAATTGATTTAGAAAAACCTAGGAAGATTCAGACCAATGAAAGAAGTTGCTATCTAACTCCAAAGAAGGAGATTACAAGTGGAAATATGCATAGTATGGTTTTACATGTAAGTATATGAGTATAGATTTGCGTGTTTATCGATAACTTTGTATATGTATAGGTATACAAGTTTAATTGTAGCCTTCTTTGGGGGAGAAAGAGGAAAATAAAGTAAAAAGTACACAGCAGAGAACAAAAGAAAACCTAGAAGGAAGCAAAGAAAAGCTAGGTAGCTTTGAAAACAATGTGTACAATGTGTAGTATTTACTATGTAGGATTTCTGTAAATGGAAATTTATTGCCTTATATTGAATCCTCTCCTATATTCTCCTGCATACATGGAAATGTTTCCCCCTTCTTTCCCCATTTTGTATTTAAGTTTTAAATGAATAAAAAAAATTACAGAAAAGAAAATCGTACTTGCCAAGTGGACATCTACTTATTAACTAAAAGACTTCCAGTGAAGAGGAATCCGATACCTGACATGCAACCATGTTGCTTTTGGATACTTCAAATTGTTAGGATATTTTTCTCAGTGTCAAACCTTAATTAGTATCTTTATATCTTTTTTTTTTTTTGGAGGGAAGAAGGCAGGGCGATTGGAGTTAAGTGACTTGCCCAAGGTCACACAGCTTATAAGTGTGTCAAGTGTCTGAGGCTGGATTTGAACTCCGGTCCTCTTGCATTCAGGGCTGGTGCTCTATTCACTACACCACTTAGCTGCCCCATCTTTACATCTTCTACCCACTGCTTCTAGTTCCTAACCTCTCAAACCAAACAGAATTAGTCTTATTTCTCTTTTACATGATAGCCCTTCTGATATTTGAAGACATCCCTTTGCCCCTCTTGAGTTTTTTCTTCTCTAGGCTAAACTGCCCCACTTCCTTCACATCATCCTCTTGGCAGGAACTTAAGGTTCTTTACTATTCCAGCTTCCTCCTAATTCTTCAGATAATCAGTTATCTTTCTAAAAATGCAGTATCCAAAACAACACAGCCTTCTCATTGTAATCTAATGAAAGAAGAATACAGAGGAACTTTCATCTTATTACTGGAAGTTAGGTTTCTCTTAATTCAACTTGTGATCGATTTCCCATTTGGCTACCATATCACAGTGTTGACTTAGATTCAACCTTACAGTTCATGGGAACCCCTAGATCTTTTTCAAGAAAAACTGCTGGCTAATTATGTCTTTCCCATCTTGTACATTGTGAAACTAATTTTTTTGCAGTGTAAATTACCGTTAAATTTAATTTTCATTAGATTTGGTCCAGTAGTCAAGCCTAACATCCTTTTATCCATTGTGCTAGCAGTACATCCCAACCTTCTGTTTTTCACAAATTTGATGTGTGTGCTCTACGCCTTTATCCAAGTTACTGATAAAAATGTTAAATAGAGGAGGGTTTAGCATCAATCTTTCCTGCTCCTGAAGCTTCCTATACATGGTGTTTCCCTCAACTAGAATGTGAGCTTCTTGAAAACAGGAACTGCCTCACTTTTCTGTTTCTATCCCCATTGCTTGGCAAATAGTAAGCCCTTCAGAAATGACTTTCCTGCTGTCCGCATCCAGAGAAAGAACTTTGGAGTCTGAATGCAAATTGAAGCATACTATTTTCACTTTTTTTTTTCATGGCTTTTCCCTTTATATGTTTAACATGATCACACCTGTATAACCTTATAAAAAGTTTCCAGATCATGTTCTCTTTTCTCTTTTTTTTCTCAAAATTAAAATATTTATCTTTCTGCAGTTCTGTGGTACCTCTACAATTGTCCATAATTTTTAAGCCAACACTTTAAGTAGCACATCATTCACAACCGACACATCAGTGTCGCTGACGTTTGCTTATCTGGCACATCATTACTACTGAAATGGCTCATTGGTGACGTTTTGAATTCATCAAGAGCCGATGGGTGATCTACGGGTGACCTCCTTACTCAAGCCCAGTATCAGCTTCCCGTTAGCTACTGTTCTGTCCTTTGCAGGCCACAGGTCATTCTCCTAGGCAGAGATAGCAGAAGCAAAATAAGAATGAACATATTTGCTTTCTCTCTGTAGTCAGTTCACAATGGCCCATCTGCCCTGAATAGTGATTGTCATCTTCTTTACCCCAGGATAGCTTTTAAAAATACAAAACAAAACCTCATTTTATTGTCCTTAGCTTTCCCTACCACCCTCACCTCATTCAGCCCACCAGTATTGTACAATGCATTTATATTCATCCTCTGTTACCAGTATGTCTTTTAATAGTCTAATTTGGCCAATGAATTTCCTGTGTATCCATATCAACCTCTTTTTCTTCCTCATCAGAATTGTTTCGTTGTCTTCAGAATTTCATTCTTCAGAGCCACTTTACCCTACCAGGTTGACTTCCTCCGTAGAATTTTAGTCCATGGGATCCTATCTATCCGTTGGTACTCTTTGAAATCTGCCTTCCCAAAGTCTAAGGTGTATGTAGAGGAAGCATGGTATAGGGTATAGAAAACTGGCCTTAGAGCCAGAAGTTCAAGCCCCGTTGGCAGTTTGACCATTGGCAAGTCATTTAGCCTTCGGTTGCTGTAGTTATCTCTCTATGACTGAATTGCGGAGGATGTGCCAACGTGCATCAATAGACAGACTTTACTTATTTTGGTGTTCTCTATACCAAAGCAATCACAAGTCTAATCTCTATCTCTATATTACGTATGCGTTTATATGCATATTAAATCTCTAAAGGAATGAATCATTTCCCCAACTGGCTTGTGGAGAGAAGAGTTTCATACTTTTTTTTTGTCTCCCACAGTGCCTAGTAGCACCTTGCAAATTATAAGGTTCTATTACAATCCATCTGGATAGTCCAATCAGTCAAATTTAGATAGTTACTAGAAGTCCAGCTGTTCGTAATGCACAAGCCAGAATACAGAGTCATGTTGTATTTTTGTTAACTTTAGGATTTTGTATCATAGCAACAGTTGTCTGAAACTTGACTGCTTTACTTACGTTTACTTTGAATGTTGTTAAATATAATTTAATTGCATCTTTTGCATGCTCATGTGTAGTCTGGTTCTCCAGTATTTCAGTTGATTTCATTGACATGAATATTCGCCAATGTTGTGTCTTACCTACTTATATTTCTTTTAAACAGACTTTGTTTTCTAAAGTTGACAATTGTGGGGTAGCTAGGTAATACAGTGGATAGAACACCAGTCCTAGAATCAGGAAGACCTGAGTACCAATCTGGCTTCAGACACTTGACACTTACTAGCTGTGTGACCCAGGCCAAGTAACTTAACCCCAATTGCCTCACTACCCTACCCACCAAAAAAGTTGATATTGTGAGTTATTCATGTGAAGCAGCCTGCATTTTAGAACTTTTTCCCTTCAGAATTAAAAAAAAAATTATTAAACCAGGAATTTCATGGCCTGAGAGTAGTTCATGTTTTTCTTGGAGGCTTTTGTTGTAGGCTCTTTGACTTTGTTGACTTCTTCTGGCTGTATGTTTTGGTCTTCTTTGTCACCAAAGAAAGATTCCAAAGTCTGAGTCTGAATCTGAGTCCGTTTTTGCTGCCTGGCCATGTTCCCAGCTAACTTACTTGGCCCTTAAGTTTTTCGTTGAGGTATGACCGTTTGTAGAGTATAGAGTACTTTGTCCCAAGCTTGAGGGGTTGCATTGTTGTTTTCAGAGCTACACAGCAAGCTCTGCCACATCAGCGCTCCACCTCCCCCAAGAACCACCAACCCAGACAGGACTCAGATCTAAGTTGCCTCTGCACTTCCACTCAGATCTGGCACTTAATTCCTCCCACCAAGTGGGCCTGGGGCCAGAAGCAACTGCAGCTGTAGCTCTGGAAGCAGCCTCAGAGCTGCATCACCTCTGCTGTCCCAGGGCTGGTAGCCTAACTGTGAACTCCTTTCACTCTGTCACCTCCCCACAGCTTTTCCCACTAACCTTCTCTGTTGTCTTTGGTGTTTGTGGGTTGAGAAGTCTGGTAACTGCCACAGCTCACTGATTCAGGGCTCTAGGCCCCGTTCCACCTGGCTCCCCATCTGGTTGGTCCAGGCGCAGCTCACGCTGGGCTCTACTCCGCTCTGTTCCCAGTTCTGTGGGATAGACCTTAACGAGCGACCATCCAGGCTGTCCTGGGTTGGAGCCCTGCTTGCCTCTGCTATTTCATGGGTTCTGCAGTTCTGGAATTTGTTCAGGACCATTTTTTGTAGGTGTTTGGAGGGACCTGGGGGGGAGCTCACAAAAGTCCCTGCTTTCCAGCCGCCATCTTGGCTCCCCAGTCTTAAACCAGGAATTTCAAGAGGAGAAAAAAAAAGGAGTCCTATTTGACTCTTGTCCATTTATATTGTCCCATAAATTATCCACCAGGTTATCCACTCAGCATTAGAAGATCTTTGTAGTGATATAGCATTGTATAACGTAAAGAACATTTAACTTGGAGTCACAAAAGACCGAAGTTTGGATCCTACCTCTGACACTTAACTTGCATTGTGACATTAGAGAAGTCACTCACCCTCTGAGTTTCAGTTTCCTTATCTGTAAGATGGGGTAATAACGTATATAGTACCTAACCTCACAGGGCTGTAAGGATCAAATGAAAATGGTGGTAAAGGGCTTTATAAACCTTAGCACTAAAAATAACATCAGCACTGGTGTCTTGGAACTTTAGGAGTACCAATGATATAAGCCTGACTTTCTGTTATTCCTCATTCTCACTTTACAGCCATATGTATCTTTGATATCATCTCATGTATGTACTTTAATGAGTACTGCAAAATATGGGACATGTGAATTTAATTGTATTTTTCTCCATATCAAAAGAAATTCTAAATTGATGTAACTCTATTAAATGTAAGTGAAGAAAGCAGTTTTTCACTTTTGCTTCTCAAATTCTCATGTTTCCTGCTTTCCTTCTTTTTTAAATTACAGGGTGTAAGCCTGAGCAACAGATGATGTATGCTGGGAGTAAGAATAAGCTAGTTCAAACAGCTGAACTAACCAAGGTATTATTTTAATATATGACTTGTTTGTTGAGAATATGCTTACAGAAGATTAGGAAATCATTACTTGAATGAATCCAGCTTACTTAGTGAGTAAGCTACTTACTATGCAGTTAACTGTACCCAAAACTAGATGGTTTCTTAGAATCCAAGATTAACATTCTTGGGATACCTGAGATTATTAATGATTTTTAAAGAATATACCACTTTCCTTATATTAGGACATTGATATAAGATTTAATAACTACTTACTGTTCTATGATCCTGCTGAAGACTAAAATAAAATATTTACTTGTTTCTCAAGTTCATTTAAGTTCCTGTACCAATTTTTAGTTGATAGGTTTATTTTATTCCACATGTTACATCAATAAAAATAGATCAAAAAAATTTAGCTTATTTTTTAATATAGTATCAATGATCTTTCCCTTTTTCAGTTCCCTCCTATCTCCCTGCTTTGTTTTTAGGCTTACCATCGTTGCTTTCCACCCATCAGCCTGTATGAATGTCATTTATGCCATTTTTTTCTCTACCTTTTACCCTGAAATAGCATCTCAGATGCTGAGGGATTTTTTCATCAAGGGTGGGGTAGACTCAGCTATTGGACCATGGCTAATTTACCCAAATCTGAAATGGTTAAGTCAACTGAAACTCGTGTGCCCTGGGCTATAGTTTTCAGATATATTCTTTGGAAATATTTGAGTTTTCAAGCTATCAGTATATGTATTTTTACCTGACTTATACCTCTTCCAGTCTTTTCAAGCCTTGGTCAATACTTTAATTCTCCCAAACATGAAGTATCAGTAATTGAACATTCCAAAAGGGGCCCAATTTGCTGTTCACAGAGGTCAGATTAGGAAAATGAAACTAAATTTTGATAACATCTTAACTTAAGCTTTTGTCTTTTAAGGTATTCGAAATAAGAAATACTGAAGACCTAACTGAAGAATGGTTATGTGAGAAACTTGGATTTTTCCACTAAAGTGAATGTCCTATTACTCTTAAGTATTTATGTACTAACCTGACTATACTGGAACCAGACATAAATACTTTTTTATGCCTAAAAATGCACTGTTATTTACAATTTTATTTCCTGCAGCAAATAAAAATCTCAGTTGTACAAAGTGTGTACAAAAGAGGAGATTCTTCTTATAGTAATGAAAATTTTAAAAGTGTTTCCTCATATTTGTAATTGTTTAGTGGAATACTTCTGCAGGGAATTTTTGCACTCTTGTGACTAACTTCTATTACTTTTGGTTCAGAATTTGTTACTATTTTCAGACACCATTGGAAAGTGGGTATTTTGCTTGTGATAAGCAAAGGTTGCCTCCTTTTGACAAATACTGGATATTAGCATAGTGTTACTTGTCAGATATGTGAAACACATTTAAAGGCTTGAATGACCCAAATTTGAGCCTATAAATATGACTTTAGAGTATCATGTATTCTAAGTCCTTTTTCATTAATTCTGGAACTTATTTAGTTTGCTACATTTTTCTTTCATAACCTCAAATATCCGTAATTATCAACCAATATAAAGTCCTATTGCATTATAAACTTGAGTATTTCCTGATGTCATTTGAGTGTTAGTCATTTTAAACCTGTTAATACTGTGCCTTTGATTTGTTAGCTTTAAAATTATTCTTGAGAGTTTTACACTGCCAGTAATCCAGACTTGGTGAAATGAATACTTTTGTAAAGGTCCACGTAAAATGTTTTGTAGTGTCTAATTCTATAACTGATATTTCTAATAAAACCAACTTCATTTCTGTAAATTCCAGCCATTTTCCTGCATTAGTGAATACCTGGCAGTTGAAAGTTAGGACTTTGTATGTGTCTGTGATTTAGATTTGTATCATAGGAAAGAAGTATTGATCTTAAACCTTGGTTGTAGTCAGCAAAAATAGTGTCAGTCAAATTCATCTTGATGCTGTAACACTTGATTTATCGGAATGGCATTCCAAGCTAAATGAGTACTTGAATAGTTAAGTTATTCTTCATATAGGTCATTAGCATAAATCCTATTATGAAGGATATTTTAAAATGTCTTTTTAAAATGTTTACTTTAAAACATTTAAAAGTAGACATTTTACAAAGACTTGCCAACACGTCCTCAATCCGTAATATGAGAACCAAGTAAAATGATTTTCTTATCTCCATCATTTTCTTCAAAAAATGAGCAAAAAGCCCTTTTGCAATGGATTCTATTTAATTCATAATTTCTGTCTTTCAAATGTATGTGCCAACTAAATTTAGAGGTGTTACGATTTTCTAATATTACTGAATGAGAATCTTTTATAACCTAAATAATTTATCATGTGTCGTCCTTAATAGGAAAGCAGGAAATTAAAGGAAACAGAAAATAAGACAGATGGAAAAAAGAGAGGAAAGATTTTTGTTTTCTGTTGTTGTTAAAGAGTAGAAAGGATTCCTTCTTTCTTCCAGATAAAATAATACTTTCACAAAATTAAAGTTTTATAAATGTTTGTTTAAATACACAATTTTTGTTCTTTGGGACTCTTCAGAAATGAAGTGTCACTTAAATTGATAGGATCATGGATCTAGAGATGGATGGAATTACAGAGGCCATCTTGTCCAACCTCTTCATTTTATAGATGAGTAACCTGAAGCTGAGAGAAGTTCAGTGACTGAAGTCACACCATGATCATGGAATTCTAGAATCAGGAGGGTAAAACCTCTGTGCTAGTATTAATTAGTGTAGGCATATTTTTGATTAAAGAAGTAATACTCTATTGTATCAGGTCACAGCAATAAAAAGAAATGATGCTGTGATCTTAAAATACAGGAAATGTTTGTCTTTTACACTAAGATCCTTTATACTTATTGACCACTTCTTTTATTGTTTTTCTAATTGTGGCACTGGGTTGTGATAAGTAATCCAGATTCTTTAGCCTGATTTTTCCCTTTATGACCCATGGCATAAATACATTTAAAGGCAGCTAATTGTAAGTTCAATGGAAATGATTTTTTTGTCTTCTGTGAAATTAACTTTAATAACTGGTCATTAAGCCTGCAGCCTTGGTCTCCTTAACACAGTGCTTCACTAGAAACACCTGAGCTAAAATGTTCTCAAACTTTTGGCCAGATTCCCCTTTGTTGCTTCATTATTTTATGGTTCTTTTTTCCAGAAATAGAATGAGTTGTAAAGGAATTAACAAGAAAAAAGCCATGGTCCTCATGGATTTACAGGGGAAGTCCATCAAATTTTTAAGGAACAATTAATACCAACACTAGACAAATTATTCTCAAAATTTGAAAATGAAAGCATTTTTTAGTGCCAATACATTTTGGGTTTCTTTTAAAATGATTTTCATAGCACCTTCACAGGTTTGTTGAGAGGATCAAATGAGATGTGTATGAAAAACCTAGCAAACCTTAAGGCTCTTACATAAATCTTAGCTATTATCATATGATTACTAAATTTCCCTAGTGACAGTTTGTATCTTTATTCCTCTTTTTTCTTCCTCAAAGAGTTACCACAGAATTCCATTAAAAAGTATTTCCCACCTTCCAAATATAAACTGCACGCATCTGGTTCATAATCTAATTTTTAAACTTAATAGTTCTTAATCCTTCCCTCATCTGGTAGCACTTTCAGACCTCGAGACTATTGGGAGGATTACGGATCACACTTCAAGAAATAACTGCCTCACAGGCATGATTTTAATTACTTGCCATCTAAGTTAGCATTCATTTTAAAATAGTTGGCCTTACTTAATTTTTGCATTATTACAGTAAGAGTATACTTTGTCAAGGTAGGACAAATTAATTATCCCCTTATATATTTAGTTTATGTGAGAAAGTCACATTTGAAGATTATACAGTGCCTAGCACATAGTAGGTGCTTAATAAATGATTGGTGGTTGATTGATTAATGTATTGTAATGTCAAAATATCCTCCAAGCATTGTATAGCATTCTTCTTTTTCTGGTATTAGAGCAAACCTAGGAAAGAGTCTCTTACCAATTTATTATACTCAATTTTAGGTTTTTTTGAAGACATCAGTTTTGTCTTGTTTCTGGAAATGTCTACTACATGCCTAATACAGTTAAGTACCCTCTTATATTTAAGCAAGTGTTGATGCTATTCCAAATATTTTTATAGTACTAATAGCCTTTGTAGCAAAAGGTCTCACAACACTTTTTCCCCTAATAAAAACTCCTATTGTGAGGAGTCAGACAGCCATAAAAAGTTGTTGTGCTCAGGTCTGAACCTTGAATAAAATCTCTGTTATTGGAAGTTTATTACCAAGTTTGGTTTTGCTATTTAAAAATTCATTGAGTAAATAAAGTTTGTGGGTTTGTTTTTAAGCTCTTACTAATTAAAAATCGCTTGATTAATTTTCAGACATAAGCATAACTGTAAATCATTAACCCATAAAATTGGGCTAATGATTTTGGATATTTTCATAAAAGTTTAAATGCTAGTATTTGGTGGAAATAGAGAATAATTCATGTTTTATTAATTCAGTAGATTAGGTTGATTGTACTGGAAGCTGGGATTTGAGCCATCACAACTTATCATGTAAGGTGAATCTCAAACTTTATTGGTCACATTTTATTTTATATTTGAGGGGGAAAAAATTAACCTTTTTTTATATGGTAACAAAGGGTCCCTTGTAGAATGTATTTAAGCAGAACTTTAGGTTGTTTTCTCTTATGCCTTCCTACACATAAAAAGTAATTAGATACCTGCAATATTTATATTTAAAGGACTGAATTAAGTTTAAATTGAAACTGCAAATTTCTATAGCCACAAATATTACTTGAACATTTTGAGAACTCTGATATGCCAGGGCAAGCTTCCAGTGATAGAAATGTTCTAATACAACCTTATTTTATTAAGGAAACTTGAACTATTAAGCTCAGCCTCATCTATCTTAACAGTTTCATGTAGTTGTTTAATCTCCTTACATTGTGTCAGTCTTCGCTATTTCATTCTGCATGTTTATTTTAAATGGTCTCTAGCTAAGCATGATGAGTGTATTGGTTTAAATAAAATGTTAACATGAAAGAACTTGATGTTTCATCTTTTTTCTCCCCCACTACTTATATTCTTTGGCTACCTAGCTAGGAATATTGTGCTTGGATTCTGCAGACTTCTTTTGTAACTGGAACACTTGAAGTGAAAAGGGGAATTCAGTGCAGAGTAAGGGGAGGGTGAAAAAATTTATTTTTATTTTTTTAAGTTGTAAAAAGGTTTATTTCCTCTGATGTCAAAATGGTTCATTTACCAAACATACTATTTAAAAACTACTAGCTTAGGCATTAATTTTTATCTATAAATAGAAGCAGAATAGAATATTGGTCAAGGGATTTGACCTTTTGTTTTAAAGGAGTCAAAAAGCACTGAATACACCAGAAAAAAAAATCCAGAATTATCTAGTGAATTTAGTTTTCATTTTTTTGAGGGCTAATATTATACAAAGTATTGAACAGTTTTAACAAGTAGAAGGACCTTTCTTGATTTGACAGACAATATTTTGTAAGTGGATTAGCTAGAGTATGGATCTTCTTTCTGCCTCATTTCTATTTTTCTACCATTTCATTCCTACATATCTACAACAGAAAATGTAGGGAAAATCTCATTTTTCCAAATGTAAATTTCCAAGTTTCCCATATTATGTCACCACCACAGAATTATTCGACTATTGTACTTGTCATTATTTGGAGCATGGCGGGGTGGGTGGGGCGGGGAGTTCTATTTGAAATCTTATGTGCAGCTTGTATATTAAATTCAGGGGGAAAAAGTCTAAAAATATTTTTCAACTAAAGATTACAACTTAAGTCATGACATCTAATAAAATTAATATGCTATATACCCTGTACTATTGCATTTTATAGGATTTGGATTTTATGTCCCCATTGCATAGTATTTGAAACAAGTTTACAGTGTTAGTTTCAATAATATAAATATGGTAGTTTAACTTCTAATATACATATATTTATGTGCAATATATGCATATGTCTATGTCTATTCATATAAATAGACATGCAAACATACAACTGTTGCATGAGCTTTCCTTAAAATTTCTTGACTAGCTACTACCAGAAACCTCACACATGAAACAGAGAAGAATATTGCAATTTATTCACTCAGAGTCATTCCACCAGCAGCTGATGGATATTTGTGTCTCATAATATGGCTAGTAATATCTATACCATTCTACCATTCACATAACCATT
The DNA here is from genome assembly GCA_028646595.1 of Phalanger gymnotis. Lineage (NCBI taxonomy): Eukaryota > Metazoa > Chordata > Mammalia > Diprotodontia > Phalangeridae > Phalanger > Phalanger gymnotis. Next base: position 183,877,410 of record CM053624.1, on the reverse strand, counting down.
TGTTATGTGAAGTGAAGAGTATGCTAGTTACCAAGCATCTTGGTCAAGTAGACTAATTTACCACAAAAGAGGATGCTTATCATTTGTTACCAAAAAAGGAATGTGTCCTTGTTTAGCCATTCACACTAGATAAAAGGGGACCAAACAGCTCTTGGGAGACCAAGATAAAAGGCGCAGACTTCCTTGGACCATCAAAAACCTTTTGTTGCAATTAGAAAGGAAGCCAGCCTATTATAAGCTGACATTGTAGTAACACGTTAAAACAGTAGATAGTAAATAGCAAATGTGGAACAAAATGAAGTTATATTCATTCTTAACATCATTCAGTTCTTAAAAATCTACTTTTAACAGAACCAATGCTGCTCTTCAACTGTTACACAATTTGTAGACTTTGAGATTTGTCAAAGGTCACAAAACAAGAGTTAGAGGAATAATTTGAACAGAGGTCTTCCCGACTCCAAGGCCAGCTTCCTATCCATTATTCCTATGCTACTTACTTCTCTCTCTGCATAAACGTGTGTGTGTGTGTGTGTGTGTGTGTAAGGGGGTACATTTTACATATGTATGTATGTATATAGAGATATGAAAATGCGATTCCTAATATTTTTTCTGTCATGGATAACCAAATGCCAGCACTTTCTTTGATAATTGTGAAGTGTATATGTGTGTGTATGTATGAAAATTATAGCCTCTTATTGCCCCATAAAAAGTGTTTATTGCTTTTTAATATTTTAAAAGCTTTATATAAAATTTTCAAATTTGAATAACACATTTGGAGAATGAAGAATCTTAGGTAATCTAAAGGCAAAAACTTGTAAGTGATTTCCATAGATATAGATGGTGGACTGAATCTGCTGCAATCTTCTCATTTGCCTCATTCTCAAAAGGGGAGTGCAGTATGTACAATGTGGCATGGACATTTCTCTAAAATAAATTACTGAATCAAGGACTGAATGAATAAAACAGCATTCTCCCAAATTTTCTTACCCTCAATAAAATTAGCGGCTATCCTTCTCTGTTCTTTGAATTTTTGTAGCAGTGAAAACTCCAAAATCAATAATGATAACTTCACTGACACGTTCAATTCATTGTCATTTACATGAAGTTAGAACACCAAGTGGATTTTCTATCTCTGTATTACGCGTAACTTCAATAAGATCCAACTAAATGAAAAACTTTTTTTAATGAAATCATTGCCTAGGGTACCTTTTCACAGTAATAGGCATATTTGAGTGCAAAGAGGAACAGCCTTTTCTTTGACGTCAGGCCTTGCATCTCCTGTGCCAATCTCTTTAGGGAAGGGAAAGAGGAAAAGGAAAGTCAGTGGGGAACGGGACTTCCTTCTGCTATGCAGATTTAATTTCCACCTCCTGCTGTGCTTTTTCCTGCCTAATCTCCAACCTTCTGAGAGAAAAGGAGTAGTGAAGCTGGCCCTTTCATCCAACCAAGTGATTGTGTGCTTTGCATATCATCCTTTACTGGTTGCCAGCCCAGTCTCCAGGCTACTTTGGGAAGAGGAATGTTGCCTTCTACTCAATGATATATATTCTCACACTTGGTCACACCCTATATATCCCAGTGATTCTGAACCCTTCATCATCCAAATACCATTCTCCCATCTCCGCACTACCCAATTCCTTCCTCCTGTCCCAAAGTTCCAACCAAATACCACCCACCCCTTCTACTGCCCTTTGGAATGCCTGTTCCATAGGCAATAAACTTCTCTTTGTCCCAAATCTTTTCCTTCTTCCATCTCCTAGCTATTACTGAAACCTGACATCTCCCTGGTGACAGCTTCTCTGGCTACCCTTTCCAACACTGGCTGTACCTTCATTTGTTCGTCTTAGCTAAATAGTCAAGGCAGAGAAGTTGGAGTACTCATTTCCCATTGCCACTTCCAGGTTTTCTGCCTACCTCCATCATTCAGTAATCGCTCCTCTTAGGTTCATGCATTTCCTCTCTATCCCTCAATCAAATCCTGGTAGCTGTTGTCTATAGACCTCCAGGTCATTTCACTTCCTTAATGAGTTTGGTACACAGCTCATAATTTTTCTCTCTTCCTCAGTTCCTGCCCTCATACTAGGTTAACATAAATATTGACTTCCTCCTGGAAGGGAGCCACTGAAGTTTATCGAATAGGGAAGTGACAGGGTTGGACTTGTGCTTTAGGAAAATCACTTTGGTGGTGGAATAGAGAATGAATTGGAGTGAGGAGAGACTGGAAGAAAGCAGACCTACCAGCAGGCTTTGCAATAGTCCTGGTGTAAAGTGATGAGGGCTGGTACTACTAGAGTGGTGTCGGTGTCAGAGAGAAAGGAGCTTATTTGAGAGATGTTGCAAAGGTGAAATCGATAAGCTTGGCAACAGCTTTGGATATAGGAAGGCTGAGACATAATGAGGAGCCAAAATCACTCCTAGGTTGTAAGCATAAATGATAAGAATCCTCTACAATAATAGGGAAGGTGGGTTGGGGGGGAAAGATAATGAGTTCTGCTTTAAACTTACTGAATTTTAAATGTCTACTGAATATCCAGTTTGAGATGTCTGAAAGGTAATTGAGGTGTGAGAAGGAAGGTCAGCAAAGAGATTGGTACAGGAAAAGTAATTTTGAGAATCAGCAGCATAGAGATGGTACTTAAAGAGGCAATAGCGTCCCTATGGGAGCTGATGAGATTACCAAGTGTAGTATGAAACGAGAAGAGAAGAGGGTCCACAACAACCTATAGATAGGACATACATGGTTAGAGAGTGTAATCTGGAGGAGGATCTAGCAAATAAGAAGGCGTTTTATTTGTTCAGGTTTGGGACACTGTGTTGCTCTCCCTCAGAGGTTCTTTGAAAGAATGGAGCTTAGGTAGACCGGAGGGAGGGGGTGATATATTTAATTTGGAGAGGGAAAAAAGTTCTATATACTTTGTTGCTTTATTACCTGGAGTGAAATGGCAGTAGTTGGTGACGGAAAAGGTAATGCAGGATATGTGCCTCGTGCCTCTAACACATATAGCTGTGACCCTGGGCAAGTCAGTTTAAGATGAGGCCAGATTCATGCGAAGTACTCTATTTTCTTTTTCTTCTACATGGCTTAATATGAAAAAGGGTAGCCATACAACAGTCCCACGCAATATATATAACACGTGTTAGGAGATGGCAACTTTCAGGGCTCTGGAGCTGCGCACACTCTTGCCGCCAGAGGGCGACGGCGGTGCCCGAGAACACGCTAAGGACCGCATTCGGTGTACGCAGGCGCAGTGCAGCGTGGAGGGCAGCGGCGGAGGTGGCGGCCCGGGGGAAGTGAATGGTTTTACCCAGCGGGCCCCGCGTCTGCCCTTTCCTCGGTCGCAGCAGCCGCGGCCGTTTTCCTCTTTCCGCTGGACCATGGCGTTCACGTTCGCTGCCTTCTGCTACATGCTGGCGCTGCTGCTCACCGCCGCGCTCATCTTCTTCGCCATCTGGCACGTGAGTAGCTAACGGGGTGCAGAGGGAGGGAGAGAGACGAGCGGCGGCGGCGACAGCTTTACCTTCCGGCCCGCCATTGGGGTTAAGGCACGCGTTCCCTTTGGGAGATTGGCCCTAGGGGAACGCCGGCACGGCGAGGGAGGAGCCACCACCGGCGTAGTGAACTTCGCACCTCGCGTCCCCTTCTCGCCGGGCCTCCGAGCTAGCGAAACCCCCGCACACCTTAGCAGCGGCCATCCTCGCCTTCCCCCCTAGTGTCTAGCCGCGGGCTTAACGGCTACGGTCCGAGCCGCCCTCTCCTGGAGTTTGCCTTTTTATTAACCCTTTCTCTTCCGACTCGTTCTCCGGGGCTCTAGAAAGTCTGTGACCCCTTAGGATGAGGAAGCGAGGGGGAGGTTTCCCGGGTTCGTATTTTGCCCGTCGGCAGCCCTTTCTTTTGGAAGGCCAGAAGGAGGTGCAGCAACTTTGGACTTTTTATGGGTTTTATTAGTTCTATGAGTTTCCAGGCCTGCTCAGGTGGTCCATAAGTACCCTGAGTTAATGCTTCCTCGCACTTTGTTATTTAGTAACCTTAGTACTGGGAGGTCTCCATCTCCCCACTCCCCCCAGAGAATATAAACGCCTTTGAGGGGCGTGGCTAATTTTGTTTTTGTAGTTTTGGTTTTTTGTCTTAACTTCCAAGTACCTTGTGCTGTGTGTTCATAACAAATATATGAATTAAATTTCAAGTACTTGCTTGTGTGCACTTAAAGTAAAATTAATATGTCAGTTTGCCACTTAATTTTACAACTCTGGTGCATATTGGTATTTGCTACAACTTATTTCTGAACCTTTTTTAAAAAGAGTGTTTTGAGAAGGCATTCCAGGGGATATTTAGGAGATCCATTAATACTGACATACCCTCCATGCTTTCTTCTATCTTTATCATTCTTATTATAGATCCTTCACCAAAGATCCACCCAGGGTGCTGCAGACTTTCCTTTAATTTTGATTCTCTTTATGGTTCTCAATAATGAGCCAGTTCAGTTTGTCCAGCTGTTTTCCTCTGATCCTCTAACATGATTGACCCACCTTCTTTTACAGATGTAACTCAGTAAACTGGCCATCCAGTTGCGTGTTATAGCTTAGCAATAAACATTTCATCCATTTAGTTTTTCCACTGTAGCTTGTTAGGTTCATTGTTATCTTTTGATCCAAGAATGCCCTATAATATGGAGGCCTGATGCAGTCTGTATAATCTCATCCTTATACAGAAGCAGATGATTTCTCTAAAATACCTTTGGCAGCATACATCTCCCTACTTTTTTATGCATCTCTCTGGTTGAATTTATCTAGGACTCACATATGCCTGATAAACTCCTTGCTGGAGGAGAGCTGTTAATTCTATGATTTGCTCTACCAGGTTTTTTTTTTTAAATAAAAAACCAGCACATAGTAGAATCTTGTAATTTAGGTGCCATTATGTCAGTAGTATGACTATAAAGGTGTGGTTTGCTGTAGAAAATCATTTGTGAAGGCCTACCTGTTCTCTTCTCATATTTTAATAAAGATTAAAGAAAAAACCCATCATCATGAAGATCTTATAAAAATGAGAAGTGGACATATAGTAATTTAGTGGTGTTTTCATGATAGTCTTTTTAATGTTATCCGTGATTTCCCACCTCCACCCCTTATCCCCCCAATCCCCTCCTTCTTTTGGTATACTTTCAACTCTTTGAATTGGGTCACTTCCTACTTTCAGGATTGTCACTTTCGGCAGTTTTCCTTTGCTGCGTAGTTGGTCTGGTCCAATCCCTCTTCCTAACTCTGTAATCTCAAGTGTGCTTTTTTCACATGTAACACTACAGAAACTGGTTTCTTTGTCCCTGATTATGAAAATACATTCTTACATAAATGTTGAAAATGTGTCTTATTTTCTGACAGTGCTTTGTCCTCTCAATTTAATTTATGTTCTTGGCATATTGGGGCCATCCTCCAAAGCTTTTTTGTAGATTTATCTTTTTTAAAAAAATGTGCTTTATTAATAACCAAATGGTAAAACCATCTGATAAGAGTATAGTATAACAATCTGCTTTAGTGGTCTCTTGCCTGTTGTGAAGATGCAGTTGTGCTTCATTATCTACTCCCTGGAACTTCAGTTTACTTTTCACTTATGTTGTTTCATTTTACCTTAATCAGTTAATGCATGTTTTGCCATATGTCTCTGAGTTTCTTATATTCATCATTAATTACATTCACACAGTCAGTCAACAAGCATTTATTAAATGCCCACTTTGTGCCAGCCTCTCATCAACGAGAGGATTTTTTGTTTTGTGTTGTTTTTGAGGGGAATTAGGAACATTGTTTATAATTCTCTGCTACCATCCCAAGTGCATAGGATTCAGTGTGTATTAACTTCCTCTTCTAGGTTGGGCTTTATGCAGATGGCCTTATCTTTTTCCTCACTTGGGGACCCTGTATCTCTTGAGTCCAAGCTTTATCATCGATCCTCCCACCTGACTAGACACCCTTCTTACCTCCCCCTGACAGTCTCTTTCTTCTTTAAGATGCAGCACAAGAACCATCTTCTGCCTGATTCTCTCAAGTCAAATCAACAAGCATTTTTTTTTCACTTTTCAATTTATTTATTTTAGTTTTCAGCATTCACTTCCACAAGATTTTGAGTTCCAAATTTTCTCCCCATCTCTGCCCTCTTCCTACCCCAGAATGGCATGCATTCTGAATTACCCCTTCCCTTCTGCCCTCCCTTCTATCACCACCTCCCACCCCCTTCCCCTTTCCCCTTCTGTTTTCCTGTAGGGTAAGATAGATTTCTATACCCCATTCCCTATATCTTTGTTTCCCAGTTGCATGTAAAAACAATTTTTAACATTCATTTTTTTTTTTTAACTTTTGAGTTCCAAGTTCTCTCCCTTCCTTCCACTACACCTACCCTCATTGAGAGGGCAAGCAATAGGCTGTACATGTGTAGTCATGCAAAACACTTCTATAATAATCATGTTATGAAAGACTATATTTCCTTCCATCCTATCCCCCACCCCCTTATTCTGTTCTTTCCTTTCACCCTGTCCCTCCTCAAAGGTGTTTGCTTCTGACTACCCCTTCCCGAAATCTGTCCTCCCTTCTATTACCTTCCCCCCACCCCCCACTTCCCTGTAGGGTAAGATAGATTTCCATACTCAATTGAGTGTGTGTTACTCTCTCCTTAAGCCAAACCTGATTTGAAAGTAAGGTTCACTCATTCCCTGAGAAAGGTCTCCTGAATTACACACATCATCTTTCCATGTAGGAATGTAAACATAACGGTTCAACTTTAGTAAGTTCCTTATGAATTCTCTTTTGTTTACCTTTTCATGCTTCTCTTGATTCTTGTATTTGAAAGTCAAATATTCTATTTCTTTTCATTGAGAAAGCTCCAAAGTCCATATTTTGCCTTGAAGCATTATACTCAGTTTTGCTGGGAAGGTGATTC
>CM053624.1:183851119-183870382 GCA_028646595.1 Phalanger gymnotis | reverse complement strand
GGTGATTGGTGGATTCTTTCAATTTCTATTTTGCCCTGTGGCTCTAGAATATCAGGGCAGTTTGCCTTGATAATTTCTTGAAAGATGATATCTAGGCTCTTTTTTTGATCATGGCTTTCAGGTAGTCCAATAATTTTTAAATTCTCTCTCCTGGATCTATTTTCCAGGTCAGTGGTTTTGCCAATGAGATATTTCACATTGTCTTCCATTTTTTTCATTCCTTTGGTTCTGTTTTATAATCTCTTGATTTCTCATGAAGTCACTAGCTTCCAGTTGCTCCGGTCTAATTTTTAAGGTAGTATTTTCTTCAGTGGTGTTTTGGACCTCCTTTTCCATTTGGCAAATTCTACCTTTCAAGGCATTCTTCTCCTCATTGGGGTTTTGGAGCTCTTTTGCCATTTGAGTTAGTCTATTTTTAAGGTGTTATTTTCTTCAGTATTTTTGGGGTCTCTTTTAGCAAGTCATTGACTTATTTTTCATGGTTTGCTTGGATCACTCTCATTTCTCTTCCCAATTTTTCCTCTACTTCTCTAACTTGCTTTTCCAAATCCTTTTTGAAGTCTTCCATGGCCTAAGACCAATTCATATCTTTCTTGGAAGCTTTTAATGTAGACTCTTTGACTTTGTTGACTTCTTCTGGGTGTATGTTTAGAGCTTTTTTGCCACCAGAAAAGGAATCTAGAGTTTGAGTCTGTGTTCGTTTTCGCTGCCTTTTCATGTTCCTAGCCAACTACTTGACTCTTGAGCTTTTTGTCAAGATATGACTGCTTGTAGAGTAGACAGTACTTTGTCCCAAGCTTTAAGGTCCAAGCCCTGCTGTTTTCAGAGCTACTTCTACTCCACTGTCACTCCAGGCTCTGTTACCGCAGTGCTCCTCCTCCCCTAGGAACCACCAACTAGGACCACAATACAGATCCAAGCAAGGCACAGCAAGAAAATCTGCCTTTATGCCCACAAAGTGCTCCTTGCACTCCTGCTCTGATCCGCTGCTAGATTCATTCCACCGCGTGAGCCAGGGACTCAGGAAGCAGCTGATGCAGGAGCTCTGTAAGCAGCCTCAGGAGTTTCCTGCTGCCACCACTGCCACTGCTGCACTACCTCCGCCACCCGTAGGGCTAGTGATTGGAGTTCTCTGAACTCGATCTTGTAGTTTCCCTCTAACCCACTCTTTGCTGTTTGTTGTGGGGAGCCAGCTATATCCTGTTTAGGCCTCTTGGACCTCTGCAAGGCAGGGTCAATTTTACATGGGCCTGTGCACGACAAGGCCAGTTTTAGGATAAGAAGACTTGGCAAAGAAAACCTGCCTTTGTAGCTGATTGCCCACGTGGGTGGTGACAGAAAAGTTTCAGTCTGGTTATGCTAGAGGACATAAATGTTTCAATTTGGTTAGCCTCGAGTAAAAATAGTGTCTCACTCCTAGGAACAAAGAGATAAAAAACTTAATCAATGCTTTACTGTACTTTTCTTTGAAGTCAGGATGACTCAGTAATTAACCTGTATAAAATACTGTCAGTAACTCCATTAAAATCAGTCTATGGCATGACTATATGACTCGCCTAGCCCCATGTCTTCGTCTTTTTGTTTTTATTACTTCATCGTGAATTTTTGCCCTGCTGGTACAGTTTGTGGTTTGAGAAGTTTGGTAACCGCCATAGCTCACTGATTCATGGCCCCAAGGCCAGTTCTGGCTGGCTGCCTTGGGGTCTGGTCTGTGCTGACCGCTGGGCTGCGCCCCAGCACCATGCGATAGACTTAAGCAAGTCTACTTTCCAGCCACCATCTTGGCTCTGCCCCCACCTTATTTTATGGGTTGAGAATGCTGAAAACTTCCTCAGCTGCCAGTGATTCAGTCCCCTGGGGCCTGGTCTTTGCTAGCTCAGCTCCCACTGGACTGCACTCCTCTCCCAACCTGGCACAACAGACCTTTCCTGTCAACCGTCCAGGTTGTCTTGGGCTGGAAATTTGTTTCGCTCTGTCTTTTTGTGTGTTCTGCTGCTCTAGAATTTGTTTAGAGTCATTTTTTACAGGCATTTGGAGTGGTTTTGGGGAGAGCTTGAGTCCCTGCTTTTCTCTGCCATCTTGGCTCTATCCTCCAACTCTCCCCCAACATTAAGTACCTACAGTCCTGTGTGCCAAGCACTGTGCCAAGCTCTAGGAATATAAAGGTAAAAGACAGTGCCTGCTCTCAAAGAGTGTCAGAACATAAATGAGGGAGACAACATGCAAACTCCTATTTACATACATGGTTCAGATATAATAAATTGGAGATAGTCAACTGAGAGAAGGCACTAATAATAAGGGAGATTGAGAAAAGGTTCTTGTAGAAGATTGAGTTTAAGCTAGACCTTGAAGAAAGCTGGGGAAGCCAGAAAGCAAAGGTGAGGAGGGATAAAATTCAAGCCATAGGGGACAGTCAATGGAAAATTCACAGAATTGGAGATGGATTATCTTTTGGGGGGAACAGCAAAGAGGCCATTGTCATCAGGTTCCAGATTATATGGGGATGAGTATAAGAAGCTATGTGGAGACCAGGTAATGAAGGACTTTGCTTGCCAAACATGATTTTATATTCTATCTTGGAGAGAATAGGGAGCCACTGGAGTTTATTGAATAAGGGGTAACGTGTTCAGATCTATACTTATGGAAGATTCATTTGAGAGCTGAGTGGAATGGACTGGAGTCAGAAGAACTTGACAGAAGGAGAACAACCAGCCGGCCTCTACAGCTATTTAGACATGAGGTAATGAGAGTCTGCTTCACAGTGACAGAGAAGAGAAGGAAATACATACAAGATATGTGAGGGTAGAATAGGTAGGATTTGGTAATAGATTGGATATAGGGGTGATGAGAAAAAGAGTCAGGAGTGAAGGATGACCCTTTGTTGCCAGTCTGGGTAGCCGAGAGGATGATAGTATCCTTGATAGTTATAGGGAAATTTAGAAGAGAAGAGGGTTTTGAGGAAAAGAATGGGTTAAATTTGAAGCAGGAGTTTTTTTGAATGGTGATTTGTCTATTCTCTTGGTTCATCTTTTATTATGTTTTATTATTTACTATCAAAAATACTGGATGAGATTCTTATGTTGTTTTTTGCATTTTGATAGATGGTTGTTGATTTGTCATGTTCTGGAAGACCTATAATTCTTAATTTATTATCTCTGTGCATCCTTTCCATACCTTCTGGGTAGTCCAAAGGATTTTTTTATTGGGCACTATTTAGGGTTCACAAGCTTTGGGTTTGATGTTTTTGTTTTTGAAGTTCTACTCTTTCTTCATGCTACTTTAGAATTCTTCCTCAATTGACTGTCAAAACACACCTGTGCTTCTGCCTTTTTTCTTTTCTTCTTTATCACTCATTTTGTGGCTTTTGCAAGTAAGTAAATTCCCAAGACAGTTGAAAGGATGCTTCATCATAGTCAAGTGTTGTACTGGTCAACATATTTTGTTATCACACCTGGTTTTGTACTTTTGCTTTCAAGAATTTAGTTAAATCATTCAGAGGCCCTAGAGAGGGCCTTTGTCTCTGTAATTATAGGTGCCTAAGTTGAGGCATTGCTCAGGCCTGGATTCATAAAGATGAGTTCCTTTTGAATTTGGTTCCTCAGTGGAAGCCTGCAAAGGAGGGAGTGAAACTCCTAAAAGAGATGGATTTGGCACACTGTATCTATTTCCTAGTCCTACTTTGCTTCCCACTTTTCTCAACTGCCATAGAATTCCCCTTAGGTTCTTCTTCCCCATCCGCAAGTGAAGCTTTATTGGTAGGCTTTCACCTCAGTACTATTATACAAGTATGGTCGGATCAACTGGTGAAATTCAAGTGGCAGATCAAGACTGTAGTGGCTGTCAGGACAGATACGATTGTTAAAGCAAATGAGTACTCGGGATATGGCAGGAAGAAACGTGGTCATCCTGTTGAGTGGGCAGATGTTGCCCACTTTCAGAAGATGTTTTGGGTGCGGCTCCTGAAACGTGTGGGTAAGGAGATATAATCTCTGGCCAGTCTTTGGGGATGTGAGTAAAACTGTGCTATGATTTGTAACACTGGATCATAAAGGTCCCTTCAATCCCACCCAGACCCAAGACAGGGTTGTTTGGGGCACATTGATTTTCATGGGAGGTTTTGGGGGAAAGAGCTCTGAGGGAAAAGATTCCTGTATGGAAACTTATACTGTCCTCTATGCTAATTACTATGGGTTGGATTAAATAGAAACACTTGGAGATGCCCAAGCCATCCCATGTAATTAACACCAAATAATCCTAGATCCCAGGAAGGCTGAAGAAGCTGACTGATTACAGCGGACTACATGAAAGTGAATATAATGGTCATTCCAATTGCTGAACTTGTTTCTGACCTCATCACTGTGACCCCATCTGACTTCCACTGTCACCCCATCACCAGACAGCCTAGGCCCCTAGTGAGAGTATAGGTTGTTACCTGTCCATTGCCTTTCTATTCCTATAGCTGTCTAGTCAGGAACAGTTTAGTTCCTAAACTCAGCCTCATATCACCAGATGCCCACCACTATATTAATAATTGTAATGCACACTCAAAAGTTAAGTAGAACTAACTAGCTGTATGGTACTACAGAAATGGGGGGGGGGGTGCAGGGTGCTGGGGAAGGCTTGGCCCTGATGAGTCATGGGAGAAGTTTCTCAGACTTTTAAACAGTAATTAGTAAAGATACTACACAAATTTTTCTCAAAAATTGGGAAAGAAATCATTTTATCACATTACTTGATAAGACAGATATAATGCTAATAACTAAACCAAGGAAGGAGAAAGCAGAAAAAGAAGGTAGACCCATATTATTAATGAATATCAATCAAAAATTGTAAATAATACCATGTCAGAGTACAGTTATTCAAGAAGTCATTTATTGTGACTATGACCGAGTTGGTCAAGATGCAAGAATGATTCAATAAAAAAAAAAAAAAACTGAAGTAATTAAGCATTAAAAGTAAAAAAGGTTTTTTTTTTTAATCACATAATTATCTCAATAGAGAAAAAGCCTTTCACAGAATACATTTCTTCATGCTAAAAAGTCTACAGAGGATAAACATAGAGGAACCTTCTATAATATCACACACACACAAAAACTGTCTGAAACCAAAAGCAAGAATCATATGCAGTGGAGATACCCATTAAATACAAGAGTGAAGCAAAAAACTCTTCCCACTATAATTCAATATAGTTCTGGAAATGGTAGAAATAGCAATAAGACGATAGAAAAAATTAAAAGCGAAAAGATAAAGAAATAGAAAATCCAGGAGAATCAGTAAAGGTACTAATTGAGACAATAGCTTCAACAAAGTTGCAGGCTATAAAATAAGCCTTCCAAATCTACAGCATATTTATATAGAATAATTGCAAAATTTAAGAGACAGTAATAGAATGCTAAATCCCATTCCAAATAATTGCAAAATGCACAAAGTATGGGGATCACTCTATCAACACAAACAAAAAACTTGTATAGATTCAATTACACAGTAATTCTTAAAAGAGATAAAGGACAGCTTAATAGCTGGAGGAATATAGGTCATAACTAGACAATGCCAATATAGTAATAAGTGACAATACTACCAAAGTTAACTTACATATGCTTTTAATTCTCTACCTAGAAAATTATAAAAAGGACACTTTATGGAGCTCAATAAAATAATAACAGATTCTATTTGTAAAAACAAAGGCTCTAGCAGTAGTAGAACAGCAGCTTGAGGGGCTCTCAGACCAGAGATGAGATGGGGTCAGACAACTGATCAGAAAGAGATCATAAGGGACCCTTTGCTAGCAACAAGTGTTGCTAGAGCTTATTGGCTTCATGGGCATTATTGCCCATAATCAGTTCTGGGTCATAGTTCCAGTTTGAAGAGGCAAGCTTGAAGTCTGTTGCAAGGGAGCCAGGGCCCAGGTTTCAATTTCAAGGCTGAGAGGAGCACTAGCACTTGTGGCTACAGAAGAGCAGGGAATTTGATCATAGTTCCAGGGCGAAGAGGAGTACTAGAAGCTTCAGGGGAATAGTTTCTGGGAAAAGACCAGAGCAGACATCTCTCCTCAGATTACATCACCTTGGAAACACTGAAAAACTTGTAGACACCCCTACTCCCACCCTGTATCTCTGAAAATAGCACAAAAAAGCCTGAAACTTGGGGTAGTGCCCATGTGAGCAGGGCCAATTTTAACATAAAGTTTAAGCTCAAGAAATAGGCTGGAAAAATGAGCAAACAACAAAAAAATGAACTTAACCATAAAAAGCTACTATGTTGGCTGAGAAGACCAAGATATAAACTCAGAAGAAAGCAACAATGTGAAAACTGTAAAGCAAAGCCTCAAAAAAAAAAATATGCTAATTGAATATTAAGCCCAATGAGCATTCCTGAAATAGTTAAAGAAAGAGATAAGAGTGGTAGAGGGAAACTTGGGAAGAGAAATGAGCGTGATGCAAGAAAAATATGAAAAGAGAATTAACAGCTTGGTAAAGGAGGCACCAAAAAAAAAAAACCTGAAGAAAATAACACGTTGAAAAACTAGAACTGGCCTAATGGTAAAAGAGGCACAAAAATTCACCAAAGAAAAAAATCCTTTTTAAAAAAGCAGAATTGGCTAAATGGAAAAAGAGATACAAAAACTCAATGAAGAAATAATTCCTTTAAAATTAGAAGTGGGCAACTAAAAGCTAATGACTCCGTGAGACACCAAGAAACAATAGAACAAAGTCAAAAGAATGAAAAAAATAGAAGAAAATATGAAACATCTCATCGGAAGAGCAATTAACCTGGAAAGTAGATGACAGAGGGATCATTTAAGAATTATTGGCCTACCAGAAAGCTATGACCCCAAAAAGAGCTTAGACATAGTTCAAGAGATTATAAAGGCAAACTGCCCCGATATTCTAGAAGCAGGGGGTAAAATAGAAATGGAAAAAATCCACTCCTGAAAGAGATCCCAAAGTGAAAATTTCGGAAATATTACAGCCAAATTCCAGAGTTCCCAAGTCAAGGAGAAAATATTGCAAGCAGCCAGAAAGAAACAATTCAACTATCATGGAGCCACAGGTAGGATCACAGAAGATTTAGTGGCTTCCACATTAAAGGAACAGGGCTTGGAACATGATTTCACAGAAAGCAACTGATGTGGTTTATGGGTGCAGGGACCCCAAAATATCAAGGTAACAGGACAGAGTTGTCTGGAAAGAACTTACAGACTCAAGCAGTCTTTAAGTCAAGTGGCAAAGTTTTTACTGTTAACAGTGTAAGAGCGGGCAAAGTTCTTAGGGAACCTGCAACCTAACAGGGTTGCTGCTAAAGTTTATATAGCAAAAATTCAGTGAATTCCGTGCCAAGTATGCTAATTAGGTGGTTTGAGGAAGGATTAGGGAATGGTCAGTTCTTAAAGAAACATGCAGTTTTTGTATCTACTGTGCAGGCATTTTACCCAGAATACACTATGAGAAGCAGGATGGAGACACAGCTGCTGCTGAGGGGTGTGGTTTTAGGTCTGCAAGGTCACTAAATCAACCAACTCTCAGGACCATACTGTCTGTTACCAGTCAGTGTCCTGTTTGGCAAGATAGATTGGGGAATGGCTGTATATCTTGACATCTGGAATATATATGGTAACTAAGGGAGTCAGGACAAGATAGTCCCATTGGTACAAGATCTCTCAGGAGACAGTACAAGATCATCCTTCTTGTACAAGGGAAATTCTTATAGGATCAGCTTGTTACTATACCAGGGAGGGAAAACATACTTCACTGGGGCCCACTCATGAGTTATTGCCACAGATAAGGTCTTTGGGCTGGGATCTTAAAACTGGGGTCCAAGCACTTCCTCACAACAAGCTCTGGATTACAACCAAGAATAACCTATGCAGTAAAACTGACAATGATATTTCAGGGGCAAAAATGGGTATTTAATGAAATAGAGGACTTTTCAGTATTCCTAATTAAAAGACCAGAGACAAAGAGAAAATTTGACATTCCAACACAAGACTCAAGAGAAGCATAAAAAGCTAAACATGAAATAGTAATCGTAAGGGACTTAAAGTTAAACGGTTTGTGTTCCTGTGTGGGAAGATAATACACATAATTCCTAAGAACTTTAGCATTATTAGGGGAGTTAAAAGGAGTTTATGTAGACAGAGGGCATGGGTGTGAGTAGATTATGTAGGGATGATCTCCCCCCAAAAAAAATGGAGAAAGAAGGATACATTGGGAAAGGGAGAGGTGGAATGGGAAAATTTTTGTCACATAAAAGAGGCAGGCAAAGAAGAGATTTACACTGGAGGGAAGTAGGCAATGCTAGAACCTCACACATCAGAATTGATTCTAAGAGGAAAGACTATACATACACATTCAGTTGGGTATAGAAATCTGTCTTCCCTAATAAGAAAATAGGGGAAGAAGGGATGAGAGAAAGGGAAGATGATAAAAGGGAGTGTGGATTAAGGGAGGCAGTTGTTGTTTGTTGAAATGTTGTGCTGAAAAAAGTCAGCAAGACCCGGATATAAATTTTGATGTGGATTTACTCAAGCTTGGACTGTTCTGAGTAAAGACTCGAATCAAACAGCCCCGAGCAGGGGTAGGGTCAGGGTACTTAAAGGGAAAGAACACAAACTGATTTCTGTGGAGATGGGAACACAAACAGTGGGGTGTGGAGATGGGAGCACAGTGGGGTGAACTGGGGCAAGATGGAGAAACTGGGGGGGGGCAGGGCACAACACTGCATTCTTGAAAAGGACCATGACATCAGGAAGATGATGCCGTGACTTGCAAATGAATTGGATTTAAGTGAGCAAGGGCTATACAAAGTCACCAGCCTCACTTTTTCCTCCAGAGCCGTCTGGGTCCAGTGGCAAGATCAGGACAACTGGATATGGCCTTGATGCAGTGGGAGACCTTGGCCTTTTTAAGCTAAACCTTTTTGAGTTCTCAAATTGACTGAGATAACACCCATTCAATGATTAAGGCTGTTTAAGAAGTGAGCCAAGGAATCAGAAAGGAAAACCCTCAGGGTTCCTGGCCAGAAGAGAAACAATTGCTATTTATATTCACTCTGAGCCAATCTGGGGCCCAAACAATAACCACTAAGTGGTGCTTGGGCAGAGACTATTGTTGGCAAATCAATGAAAGCCAGAGTGAGTTGGGGTTAATGCATGGTCTTTAAGAAAGAAATCTAGCCTGTAAACCCCAAAATATCTAGCTATGTGTAGCCATCAAAATTTACCTTCCTTTGGGTAGAGCATGGAAAGGTAAGGTCATAATACCCCTGTGGAGAGAGGAGAGGAGATAATAGGAGGCAAAGTAGACTTTGGAAGAAGGACAAGAAAAAAAGAATTAAGAGAAGGATAAACAGAAGAAAATAGGTTGGAAGGAGATACACAATAATCATGAATGTGAATGGGAAAGCTCACCCATAAAGCAGAAGTAGATAGCAGAATGGATTAGAAACCAGGATCCAACAATATGTTGTTTACGACATTTGATTGTGCAATCAAACAAGTATGTTTACAACATCTTAAAATAAAGGGCTAGAATCTGTTATCCATCAGCTGAAATAAAGGCGGGTGTAGCATTCATGATCTCAGACAAAGCAAAAATAAAAATAGACCTAATTAAAAGAGATAATTAGGCAAACTCCATTTTGCTGTAAAGCAATTACGCTATAGACAATGTAGTGATATAAAACATTGTTACAGCAAGTTTCTCTGATAAAGGCCACAGTTCTCAAATATCTAGGGAACTTAGTCAAATTTGGAAACAAATAAGAGCCATTCCCCAGTTGACAAATTTTCATAGGATATGAACAGGCAGCTTTCAGAAGAAGTCGAAGCTATTTATAGTCACATGACAATGTTCTAAATTACTATTGATTAGAGAAGTGCAAGTTTAAGCAACTCTCAGGTACCACCTCACATCTGTCAGAAAAGACAAATGCTGGAGAAGATGAGGGAAAAGAGGTAGACCGATAAATTATTGGTCTAATTATTCTGGAAAACAATTTGGAACTATGCCCAAAGGACTATAAAACTGTGTGTACCGTTTGACCCAGCAATACTACTACTTGGTCTGTACCCCAGAGAGATCAAAGAAAAAAGGACTTGTACCAGAATATCTATAACAGCTCTTTCTGTGATGGCAAAGATTGGAAATTGAAGAGATATTCATCAACTGGGGAATGGGTGAACAAGTTGTCATTTATAGTTGTGATAGAGTATTAGTGTGCAGTGGGAAATGATGAAGGTGGTGGTTTCAGGGGAAAAAAATATGGCAAGACCTCTATCAACTGATTCAAAGTGACTTGAGAAGAACCAGGAAATCATTGTACATAGTAACCCCAAAGTTGTAATGATGATTAACTCTGAAAGACTTGGCAACTCTGATCAATACAATGGTCTAAGAGAATTCAAAAGGACTAATGATGAAAAAATGCTCTCCACTTCCAGAGAGGGGAACTGATGAACTCTCAGTGCAAATTGTAGTATAATTTTCTTTACTTTTTGGCCTTTTTTTTTCTGTAATCTGGCACATACTGGAAATATGCTTGGTATGATTTGACATGTATAATTGGTATAATTTCTCAGATGGGGAGGGGTGGGAGAATTTGGAATTCAAAATATAAAAAGAAAAGAATATTAAAAGAATATAATATATTTAAGTAATATAAAAGAAAATAATATTAAAGAATAAGAATATTAAAAATAAGTAAATTTATTTTTAAAAGAATTTTTAAAAAAAGGATCTAGAATATCAAGCAAAATAATGAAAAGAGGTAGGAACAAGTAAGGAATAACACTTCAAGACCTCAAACTGTATTATAAAGTAGCAGTCATCAAAACTGATATTGGTCAAAAAATAGAGAAGTAGATCAGTGGAACAGTTTGGGAAAAAGGAGACTCAGAAACAAACAAACTCAATGACCTAGTAGTCAATAAATGTGAGTAAACTACTTACTAAAGAAATTCCTATTTGATAAAAAGCGCTGACAGAACTGGAAAGCAGTCTAGCAGAAGTTAGATCAACACCTAACACCCCACTTCATAGTAAATTCAAAATTGATGTGACCTTAATATTAAAGGTCATGCCACAAAAAAAAATTAGAAAAGATCTTATATCTCTCACAGGTAGGTATGGGTAAGAGATATATTCTTAAACAAACAAGGATAGAGTCAATTACAAAAGACAAAATACAGGCCTACTTCATTTTATTGTACTTTACTTTATTACACTTCACAGATATTATGGTTTTTTGTATGTTTTTTTGTAAATTGAAGGTTTGTGGCAACCCACATCAAGCAAGTCTATTGGCAGCATTTTTCCAACAATATGTGCTCACATCGTGTCTCTATCACATTTTGGTAAAGTTTGCAATATTTCAGACTTTTCCATTATTATTATATCTGTGATCAGTGATCACAGTGATCAGTTACTGTTGTAATTGTTTTGGGACACCATGAGCTAACTATGTCCATAAGAGACGGTGAAATTAATTGATAAATGTTGTATGTGTTCTGACTGTTCCACCAACCAAGCCAGTCCCCCATTTCTCTACCTCCTGCTCCTCAGGCCTCCATATTCCCTGAGACACAACAGTATTGAAGAATATTATATAAACTTAGTTTATAAAGGAATGTCTGGGTTTGAGAGGATTGACTCCAATTTTGAAAGTTCTACAGTGGGTAAAATTCTATCAAACTGTATCGAATACTACAGAGAAATCTTTCATGAAAGGAAGTCTCGGTTGATGTGGCAAATTTCATTATTGGCTTATTTTAAGAAATCGCCAGTTGTGAACTGATCCACCCATTTTGGAGAGAAATTTGGAACTATTCACACAGGGCTACAAAAATGTGCATACCCTTTGACCCAGCAATACCAGTATCCCAAAGAGATCATACAAATGGGAAAAGGACCAACATGTACAAAAATATTTATAGTAGTTTTTTGTTTTGTTTTGTTTTTGTGGTGGCAAAGAATTAGAAATTGAAGGGATGCCCATTAGTTGGGGAGTGGCTGAACAGGTTGTGGTATATAAATATAATGGAATACTATTGCGCTATAAGAAATGATGAGCAGGCAGACTTCAGAAAAACCTGGAAAGATTTAATATGGACTTATGCTGAGTGAGGGGAGCAGAACCAGGAGAACATTGTACACAGTTATAGCCACATTGCGCGATGACTAACTTTGATAGACTTGGCTCTTCTCAGCAATGCAAGGTTCTAAGACAACTCCAAAAGGCTCATGATGGAAAATGCTATCCACACCCAGAAAAAGAACTATGGAGTCTGAATGCAGATTGAAGCATACTATTTACTCTCTCTTTTTTGTTTTGTTTTTTCTTTCTCATATTTCTTTCCATTGGTTATAGTTCTTTACAACATGACTAATGTGAAAATATGCTTAATATGAATGTTTATGTAGAGCCCTATATCAGCTTTCACACCATCTTGGGATGGGTGGAAGAGAAGAGGGAGAAAATTTAAAATACAAAAGCTTGTGGAACTGAATGTTGTAAATTAAAAATAAATATATATATATTTTTTTTCTAAAAATGATAGTGAGAGAGAGATATGGGAGACTTTCCTTAGCATGGTATGTAGTCAAGTAGTTGTAGTATCAGACTTATTCAAATCTTACGGGAAAACCAATAGTGAGAGACTCAGTCAGGTGTAGCAAAGATACACACATCGAGCGTGTTACTGGCATGATGGCATATTATTTTTAGTTTTTCTTAATCTGAGAAATGAGTGATAGATTTCCTTATGTAGGGTTATTGTAAATATTTTTATTGTTTGTTGATCCTGTTATGTAGAGTTATATATTGACCATATATACTTATATTAACTTTAAATTTATGTTACCTGCCATGTTTTATTATTGCTGTTTATTTAATCAGAAAGTTCTGAAGTGAATAATTACGGTGTTGTAATATTTTATGCCTGTATTTTTTCAAACAATATAATAAACATTTGTCAAGTACCTACTATGTGCCAGGCTGTTATAGAGCAGCTAGGTGACACTGGATAAAAGTGCCCTGCCTGGAGTCAGGAAGACTCATTTTCCTGATTTTAAGTCTGGCCTCAGATATCTAGCAGCTGTGTGACCCGGGGCAAAACACTTAATCCAGTTTGTATTCGTTTCCTCATCTATAAAATTAACAAGATGGAAAATATAAAAAACTTCATCTCTGCCTAGTCATGGATGATCATAGAGTTCTTAGATATTTCAAGATTGTTTGTCTCTACAGTGTTGTTGTTATTGTGTGAATTGTTCTCCTGGTTCTGCACAATTTCATTCTTCATCGGTTTACAAAAATCCTCAGAATTGTTCATTTTTTATATTGGTATTATAGCACTTATTGTTCTGGTTCTGCTCACTTCACTGAATCAGTGCATATGAATTGTATCATGTCTTTTGGGAAACAAAAAAAGGAAATTGCTACGGCCACCCCATCCTTCAACAGCTACCACCCTGATCAGTCAGCATCCATCAGTATTGAGACAAGACCCTTCACCAACCAAAAGATTACAACTTGCTGAAAGCTCCTAGATGATGGTTAGCATTTTTTTTTAGCAATAAAGTATTTTAATTAAGGTACATAGGTTTTTTTTGAAACATAACAGTGTAGTATAATCGTAAATTTTATACAAGGTAGCTAGGTGGTGCAGTGGATAGAGTGCTGGGCCTGAAATCAGGAAGACTCATCTTCCTGAATTCAGATGTAGCCTTAGACACTTAACTAGCTCTGTGATCCTAGACAAGTCACTTTTTAACCCTCTTTGCCTCAGCTTCCTCCCTTGTAAAATGAGCTGGAGAAGGAAATGGCAAACCACTCCAGTATCCTTGCCAAGAAAACCTGAAAGGGGTCATGAAGTGTTGAATATGACTGAAAACAACTGAATAACAAACCTTTATGTGCACTGGGAAACCAAAAAAAATTCATGTGACTCATTTTATTGCAATATTTGCTTTCTTGCAGTGTTCGGGAACCAAATCTACAGTATCTTAGAGGTAGGCCTGTAGATAACTTTGATTATGTGAAAATGAAAAACTTCTGCACAGACAAAATTAATACAGCTAGGATTAGAAAAGATGTTGTCAAATGGGAAAAAAAAATCTTTGTATCAGATTTCTCTGGCAGTGGTTTAGTATCCAAGGTGTATCAATATTTAACTGATTCTTTAAGGTCAAAAGCCATTCCCCAGTAGATAAAGTGGGCAAAAGATATGATTAAGCAGTTCTTAAAAAATTGTACACTACTAACAGTCACAAGAAAGAATGCTCCGGATCACTCATAATAAGAGAAGTGCCAATCAAAACATCCCTGGAGTTTTACCTCATATTTTTTAAGTTGACAAATATGAAGAAAGATGGGAATAGTTAATATTTGAGGGTTTGTGAAAAGATCAGCATACTAATGTGTTGTTGGTGGAGCTGTGAATCAGTACAACCATTTTGGGAAGCAGTTTGGAAAAAATAAAGTGAATAAAAATGTCTTTGACCCAGAATACTTACTGAGTTTATACCCCCAAAGGAGTATAAATTTTTTTTTAATTTTAAAAAATTTAAAATTTTTTAAAAACTTAATGTAAGAAGAAAGTTCTTATATGCACCAGAGTATTTATAGCAAGCACTTTTTGTGATAGCACAAAAATGGAAACAGTATATTGGGGAATGGATATAAATAAGTTGTAGTACACACATCACTGCTTTAAGTGGTGAATACATAGAAACATGGAAAGATCTGCATTAAGTAAGCAGAGCCAAGAAAACAATACCATATGCGCAAAGACTACAACAATGTAAGCAGAAAGAATCCCCCAAAAAATATCCAGTGAATTTTGCAAAATTATAAGTAACACTCAAAGGCTTGGAAGAAGAGATATGAAAAGATATTCCCGCCATATCTCTTTGAAGAAATAGGAGGTTCACAAGTGTACATCGCACATTTTTTTAGACTTACTGTATTGATCACTTACGTTGACTTTTTTTTCTCTTTTTCGTTTTTATAAACTGGGTCTTTGGGAGAGGGATGGGGAAAGGTACTGGACAAAATGAGGTGATGTTAAAAAAAAAAGCATCAATAAAAACTTATTTCTAAAAAAAGGAAATCCAGAGGTTTATTGGACTCTAGGTTTTGAAGAACCCATATTCCCCACCAGAGTATTCTGATGTCCCTCATTTTACCAAGTCGCCCACAAATTTGTCTCAAGTGGGACCGAGAACAGGTTACAGCCCCAAAAGATATAAAGTAGGCTATATAGTAGTCCCTCCTCCCTGGAATTTATGACTCTGTGGGGCCCATGCTTTTGGAGCTGTCTCCGTAAAGGTCCTCTGAGTCTTGAGGGAAAAATTGTAAGATCTAATTCCACATTGATTACTTGGTGTTAGTCATGATCAGGCCAAATAGTATAGAGGCTGGACAGGAGCTGAATGATTAAAGGTGAAAGATCTCTTCTTTATAATCAGAACCAATGAAGGAATTTTGTTCTTCCCACCACATTAAGTTGTTTGTAGAGCCTGTCAGTACCCATCAGGAGTCACATGCTCTCCACAGATGCCATTACTAGCATGGCAGAGGCTGAGAAAGCAGTACCATTGCCAATCTAGACAGGAGTACCATGATGCTATGTTGTTTTGGGCACAGGAACATAAGAGCTCTGTAAGAAAGGACAAAGTTGCTATTTTTGCTTATTAAGTTCTGAATCCCTTTTAGAGTGCCCATGTTCCTTAACTGGTAAATTTTCTTTTTCTCCATCTCAGAGTAAGGTTTGCCTTTGCTAGGTAATAACTTGCCCCTGACTATTGGAGTCAGTTGTTCAGAAGTCTTGTCTGTGACAGATCAGTGCCACCTTAAGCAGAAGGCCTGTCTTGTGCAAGGTTTCTTAGATGCAGCATCCAGGAAGACTTAATTAATCTATAAGGACTGGTAGCTTCTTGACATAGTTCTGGTTGACTCTCTTTGGCCCTTATTCAGTCTCTGGCACAGAATCACCTAGGCTGTGCCCTAAAGAGGGGCCAGGAAATGGATTGCGTCCTGTTACAATTGGCATGTCTTATTTCTCCTTAGATAACTAAGACATCTCTTTCCCAGAAAGAGCTTGGGCAACTACCATAAGGAAAAATGCCCTGGATGGTAGGATGGAAAACATTGAGATTGTAAACTCAACTCAAAGTATCAATCTTCACTCTGGGACAGGCTTCATGTAAGAGGGTAATGTCCTCTGGGCTGCTTTATTACAGATTATCCCCCACCTGTAATGTAGAGCATTGATTGTACCAGAAGTGTCATCTATACTGTGACCCAGTATAGTCCTTCTACTTGTCACAGATTTATGTCAGGACATTAATTGGAGACTGTCCAAAACATCACCTCTCACATGACAGATTTGATTCTTTGTTACTTTTTATATTGTCACCTTGCTACTTTACATCTCCTGGGAACCATTATGCTAATTGCCTGTTTTTCTGTGTTTTTTTTTCCTTTTATCTGTACTAAATTTCTCTTACAATTGCTGCTTCGCCTAGGCTATTCGATTCCTTGAAGTCATCGTTTAGTATATTGCCACCAAGGGGGGAAGTATGGTAGGAACAGTATTCTTAAAGCCCTGTAGCTTCAGCTTATTTCTCTAAAGAGTTCTCCACATAGTTGGGGCTAGTTTTTCCCTAAAAGGTAGGAAAGCTGCCCTTTGGGTTTTGATTTGGCCAGTGGGCTAAGGCTTATGCTGTTGACATGCCTTCACTGTCACCTAGGTTATTTAAAAAAAGCCAGCCCTTGAGAAATCAGTGCCTTTCAGATTTGGGGGGGGGGGGGTTCCTCTGCTATGTGAATCAGCTCAGCCTTCTGATAAGACTTGTTTTCATCCAGAGAAGGGCAGAGAATGAGAGAAGTTTACTTCTACCTCATCCAGCACTGTTTCTTTTTGCCAACTCTCCTTTTCACATAACTTTGTTAACTCCTAGATGATCAAGTAATGGCTTACTTCATTCCATTCCTGAACCCGAATCACCAAACCAGCCAGAGTTAGGTCTACCCCGCCAGAATTTTCCAGAACTTGCTGTCTACCCACATAGTGTCTGATAACCTATTATCTCCTCTAGGCCAACATGAGTGTAGAACTTAACAACTTTGTTTTCAAGTATTTTATTTCTAGAATGCAGAGTAGCCAGCTGGCTAATGTTCAAAAGTAATGAGTTAATTTTGTTATTCCATTTACAACTCTATTCTCAACATATTTTTAAATTTAAGTTACTCTTTTTTTAATCTTCATTTTAGTGCAACAAAATGTGTTTGTGTATTCTTTGTTTATAAGCCTAATTTTTATCATAACACCCTTTGAAGTTCTAAGAGCTTTTAATGAAGACTAGTATATTGGGAAATTGAGAAATGTTTTCAATCTAATATGCTGATCACTGACAAACATTGTTAGAGATTGATAACAATCCTGATCACATCAGATAAACATAGGATCATAAATTTAGAGCTAAAAGTGATTGTAGAGATTATAGACCAGTGTTCTCATTTTACATATGAAGCTTACCAGGGAAAGAGTTGTGATTTCCTTAAAGTCAAACATGTAATATGTGGCATGGTCAGGATTTAAACCAGGAAGTTGTGGTAACTCTCTCTGTCCCGTTTCTTACATGATGATGCTGAGAGAGACTATAATATGGTAGCTAGAAAGCCTGCCTTGGCATCAGAAAGACCTAGTTTCAAGCCCTTGTTCCAACAAATTTTAGCTTTATGACTTCAGGCAAATCACTTAACCTCTCAGTGTCCCAGGCACCTCTTAGATTTTACATTGTATGATGATTTGGATGCTCTCAGAAAAACATGGAAAGATTTATATGAACTGATAAGAAGTTAAATGAGCAGAACCAGGAGAACACTACTCCCTAACAGCAATATTGTATGATGATCTACTATGAATAACTTAGCTGTTTTCAGGAACACAGTGATCTAAGACAGTTCTTTTTTTTTAAATAAATTTTATTTAATATATTTAGTTTTCAGCATTGATTTTCACAGGAGTTTGAATTACAAATTTTCTCCCCATTTCTACCCTCCCCCCCCACTCCAAGATGGTGTATATTCTGGTTGCCCTGTGTTCCCCAGGCTGCCCTCCCATCTGTCACCGCGCTACCCTCTCATCCCTTCTTCCCTTCCTTTCTTATAGGGCAAGATAAATTTCTATGCCCCATTACCTTATTTTCTTGTTGCCTGCAAAAACTTTTTTGTTTTTGAACATCTATTTTTTAAAACTTTGAGCTTCAAATATTCTCCCCTCTTCCCTTCCCACCTACCCTCCATAAGAAGTAAAGCAATTCAACGTGGGTCACGTGTGTATCATTATGTGTAACCCTTCCACAATACTCATATTGTGAAAGACTAACTATATTTTGCTTCTTCCTAACCTATCCCCGTTTATTGAATTTTCTCCCTTGACCCTGTCCCTTTTCGAAAGTGTTTCTTTTTGATTACCTGCACCCCCATCTGCCCTGCCTTCTATCATCCCCCCTTTTTTATTTTCTTCCTCCTTCTTTCCTGTGGGGTAAGATACCCAACTGAGTATGTATGGTATTCCCTCTTCAGGTCAAATCTGATGAGGGCAAGATTCACTCATTCCCCCTCACCTGCTTTCTCTTCTCTTCCTACAGAACTGCTTTTTCTTGCCACTTATATGTGAGATAATTTACCCCATTCTGTCTCTCCCCATCTCTCTCTCTCAATGTATTCCTTTCTCATCTGTTATTCATCTTCAACTCACCCTGTGCTTGCTCTCTCTCTCTCTCTCTATGTGTGTGTGTATACACACTCACATATACATATATATACATAAACATATATATATATATATATATATACGTATACACACACACACACATGCATATTCCCTTCAGCTACCCTAACACTGAGGTCTCATGAATCATACACATCATCTTTCCCTGTAGGAATGTAAACAAAACAGTTCAACTTTAGTAAGGCCCTTGCAATTTCTTTATCTTGTTCTTTTTCTTGATTACCTTTTCATGCTTCTTTTGATTCTTGTGTTTGAAAGTCAAATTTTCTATTCAGCTCTGGTCTTTTTACTGAGAAAGCTTGAAAGTCCTCTATTTTATTGAAAATCCATATTTTGCCTTGGAGCATGATACTCAGTTTTGCTGGGTAGGTGATTCTTGGTTTTAATTCTAGCTCCATTGACCTCCAGAATATCATATTCCAAGCCCTTTGATCTCTTAATGTAGAAGCTCCTAGATCTTGTGTTAT
>CM053624.1:183839693-183850619 GCA_028646595.1 Phalanger gymnotis | reverse complement strand
CCCCCCCCCCCCCCCCCCCCCAATCTAAGACAGTTCTTTAGGACTGAACTTGTTGAACTTGAATGTAGAACAAAGACATTTTCTTTATTTTTCTTGCGGGGGGGGGTGTATGGCGTGCTTTCATTCACAGTATTACATGGAGATGTGTTTTGCATGACTTATACATGTATAACCTATGTCAGAATGCTTGCCTTCTCAGTGGGGGAGAGGAGGGAGGAAGAAAATTTGAAACTCAGAATTAGAAAAAAAAAAAAGAATGTTAAAATTGTTACTACATGTAATTGGAAAAAATAAAATATTAAAAAGTTTTTTTTTTAAAAATTTACATTGTAGAGGAGGTTCCAGTTTCTTTTTTGGACTTCTTGTACCGGTGAATTCATAGGTCCAATTCCATTCCCACATGAAGATGATGCAACTATAAGTGGTGTCTTGCCATATGGAGGAGAAGAGGGTAGGGAATAATTAGAAACATAGAGGAAAACCCCCAGAGTGTTGGGTGGGAACCCTGTGAAGGAAGTAATGGGAGGATATAAATAAACAAGAAATGCTTGGGATGAGGAGACCCGTGGTTGGAGTTGTGATCTAGGTTGGAGGGAGTATTACGACATTGAAATTACAGCATTCAAGTTATGAAAAGGTGACATTTGAGCTAATTTATTTGTTCTTTAATTGGCTTGTTTGTTGTGTCAGTACATGTAGTTGTTAACAGTAATCACATTGTTCATGAAGCTAGTTACTGTAGTCTTATATGGATCAGTTTACTTCACTATGTTCCATGGCCAGAATCTGAACAACAAAGGTACATTTGTCTGTCTAATAATGTATGTTTTTGGTTACAAGTGGGACCAGGTAAAGGTACAGATCATTTGATGTTGAGCTGATTAATGTTAGTAAGTAAACATTTAGCCCCTACTATGATTTCATCTTCATTTCTGTCCTATTTTGAAACAGATATAACTTGCAATGAAACGTAATTAGTTTTTGTAACCAAAAATGTAAATAAACTTCCACTTGATCTTATATCCCCCTAGTGATTGTCCTATACCTGTCCTTCCTTTATCTGCCACGTTCCTTGATAAAGACACCAAAGTTACCAGTGATCTCTTAATTGACAAATCTGACATTCTCTTCCTCAGTCCTTATCCTCATTGACGTTTCTGCAGCATTTGACTCTGTGGATTAATTACTTTCTCCTCTTGGTTACCCTCTTCTCTTTGGGTTTTCATGTAGCTGCTCTTTCTTGGTTTTCCCCATGCCTTGTTTGACCATTAGTTGCCTTTGCTGGATCTTCATCAGTGTCATACCTCCTAACTCTGTCCAACAGGGATCTGTTCTGAGCCCTCTTCTTTTTTCCTTCTACGTTCATATTTAGTGATCACATCAACTCCCGTGAGTTTACTGTCATTTCTATACATGTTATTCTCAGATCCCAACCCTAGTTTGCCTTCTGAGCTCCAGTCCCACATCTCCAGCTGCCTGTTGGACATTTTGAATTGGATGGTCCACAGACATCTCAAAATTCAACATGTCCAGAACAATTCATTATTCTCTCTTTCCCCCTCACCCCTCCTCCCTGATTCTGTACTTCTCTGTTACCATAGAGGGCATCACCATTCTCCCAGTTACGTAGGTAACAAATGCAACATGTCCAGTCCATTGCTAAGGCTTGTTCTTTCCTTCATAATATTTCTTGTATGTCCTCCCTACCAAAAATACTCTTCCTTTCCTCTACTTTCTTTGTATCCTTCAAGGCTTAAGTCAAATGTCACTTTTTGCAGGAGATCTTTCCATTTCACCTTATGCAGTTGAACCTCCCTGTCTAAAGTTGCCTTCCTTCTACTCTATATGTGTCTTATATGTGCTTATTGGTTAACATGTAGTCTTCCACATTAATAGATAAATTACCTGAGAGGAGGGACAGTTTTTGTATTTTTTTTCCTTTTGTATTTCTAGTTCTTAATACAATATGTGGCACATAATAAATGCTTGCTTGATTGAAATAAGGAACAAATTGAGATCATGAAGCAATGTCAATAACAATAATAATAAATGTATAATGCTGAAACACTGGTAATGATAACTTAAAAGAAGTCTTTATAATCTTGTAAACCTTGTCTAAGTTATTTTTAGAGGCATTATGGTGAAGAGGATAGAGTGCTGGACTTGGAGTCAGGAAGACCTGTGTTTAAATTCTGTTTCTGACATTTACTAGTTATATGAACTTAGTTAAGTCACTTAATCTCCCTGTTCAGTTTCCTCATCCATAAAACCAAGAGTAGAGGGCCTCTGAGGTTCCTTTTCATCTTTAAATCTCTGATCTCAGTATGATTCAAAAATCGTACAATTAAGTTGGTTACCAAGTACTTATTGGTATAAAGTTGATGTATTTTAGTTACTGCCTTATTATTTGGAGCTATAAGTGGGTTTTCACTGAAAAAAATTTCTAATTGCTTTAATTTTATTTTAGATTATAGCATTTGATGAACTGAAGACTGATTACAAGAATCCTATAGACCAGTGTAATACACTCAATCCTGTAAGTTACAATATAACAAAGTATTTCTCATTATTCTTTTAAAGTCTTTTGCTTTAATGTTGATATAATTATAAATGGCCATTATTAATCTAAGTAGTACCTGTGTGTTTTTTTTTGAATAGGTAGACTTTTGAAAATTATTTTTTTCCTTTTATGCTTGAATATTCTGACTTATTAATCTGCTGGTGATCTTGTCAGCTGTCATACTAACATTCTCCCAATCTGCTTTTTACATTGTCGGCACAAAGACAGTTGAAAAGGTCAAAAAGATTAAAAGAGTCAAAATTGCATTAAAGGTGTGTACTGCTTTTTAGTTTAATGTTTTAATGCCACCTTCATTTGGGGGGGAGGGTTAGGAACATTGTATTTATGTAAATGTTTTGTTTCATGTGTTCTCTCATGCCTGTTCAGGTTTGTAATTTCAAAATTTTTCATATTTTGTGCAAATGTTTGTTTGCTGATCAAGTGGGGAAAACTGTTATATGCTTATGCACATAATTTTTCTGTGCTGTGACTGCAACAGTATTTAGGTTATTTTACAACAAATTTCTTTAGTTTTTCATTTGGGGAATTCTAGAGATTTTGATTAAAATAAAGTAACCTCACTAGTAATAGCCTGTCATAATAGTCTGAGATCATGGCCTCTTGTAAGTGTGCTATCATATACAACAGAATCTGCAATGTAAAATTAACCTATTATACCTTTCACCTTCACCTTCCTCCCCTTGTGAATATCCTGGAATGTTATACTGTTCTCAGGGCCTGTGCTGTAACACCGCAAACATTGTAGGTGTAATGGGAATTTCTTTTGTTATTCCTGATATATAAATCCTCTGTTGTGCTTCCTAAACAGATGTACCTTCAATGGAAGTTTGTCAGTGCTTAGGAGTACCAGATTTATTACTCCTTTAGATGTGTTAGTCAGTAGCAGGCTTGATTACATTTATTTGATTAAGAACTAAGAAGATATTTAATAGAAATGATATCTCAGAGCCATGCAAAAAAACACAGTGCATAGGCTTTCCAGGGAAGAGTACTCTAAAAAGTACTTATTACCAAGTAATTTAGGGTAAGTACTTTGTTATGAAGTTCCATTTAATTTTTAGCCACCCATATCTCTGTATTTATTTATTTATTTGTTTGTTTATGGAAGGGAGAAGGCAGGGCAATTGGGGTTAAGTGACTTGCCCAAGGTCACACAGCTAGTACTCAGGTCCTCCTGACTCCGGGGCTGGTGCTCTTTTTTTTTTTTTCAGTTTTACTTTATTATTTCTCTTCTGGTAATAATTTGTATTTTATATATGTGTGTATGTATGTGTACACACATACATACACACACACATATATATATGTATGTGTGTGTGTATATATATATATATATATATATATTTTTTTTTTTTTGAGGAGGAAGGCAGGGCAGTTGGGGTTAAGTGACTTGCCTAAGGTCACACAGCTAGCGTGCCAAGTGTCTGAAGTCAGATTTGAACTCAGGTCCTCCTGACTCCAGGGTTGGTGCTCTACTCACTGCGCCACCTAGCTGCCCCTAGCCACTGTTATTTTTCAGTAGGCATTATTTAAATGATCAATCTTTTGACTGGGTCCAACAAATAGAATTTAGAACAAGAGGATTGGCCTGCTCACTAGAAAACACTTAGAGTATAGACTATGAAATTCTTAAAGTACCTCCTATCAGAAAAATAAGAAATTTTAATATTTTGACAATAGCAATTTAATTCTGTAGAGTCTATCCTTTCTTACATATGTCATCTTTTAAAAAAAAGTATTTACATGACACCTTCTTGCTTGATATTCAAATAGTAACATTCTGTTTAGATAGAATGTCTTATTTTTTCAGTTTTTGTAATAGGAAGAAAAATTTTCAGGTTTAAAAAAAGTATGCTTGGGACATACTAATGTTGCAGTGTGGAAGTGGAAGAAGGATTATTTTGATGTGCACTCTTTATTTTGGATGGGAGATTATAGTGATTCTTGACATAATAGCTATGCATCTGACAGTTTTCCCTATTTAAAATTTGTTTTGAAAGTTACTTCTGCCAAAGTATGGGGGAAGGAAATGATACCTTTTTTTTGCCTTTGTATAATCTTTAACAAAGGACAATTTAATATGCATGTTTAAATTAGATCTATTATTTTAAGTCATGTTTGCATGAAATAATTTTGAAGAATACTAACTTTCTCTTAACTGTAGTTCCTAAAGAAATATCACAAAGATTGATTCGAAAGTATGGTTTTCCAAGACAGATCTATAAAAATACATTTTAGACTTTTATGGGGAGAATTGGGTTTCGTGCTAGAATCACAATTCCCAGTTTATATATATTATACTTGTAACTAAATATAAGTCTTAAAACATTTGGGACAGTATTTATAGTGTTCTAACCCTCTAGGGTAAGAATTCTTGATTTTTTTTAACTGAATCTTTAAATGGGCTTGTTATAATTCAGTTTTAACTAGTATCACTAATATAGCTTTGTGAGATATATAGGGTATATATTTTGAATTTGAAATAAAATTGTTGTATAGAAACCCTTGTTTTATTAAAGGAGCAGTTCTATGAAAATGTTTGGCTAGTCATGTTTTTAGATGTCAGGTTTAAAAATATTATTTGTGTATCGTCCACAGGTGTTAAGTTGAAGATATCTGTTTAAATAGTTTGCGTTTATTTAAGGAGTGTACTGTTATCTGTAGAGTAACCTTAATTGAATCAAGGAAAGAATATATATATATATATGTATATATATATGTACACATATGTGTGTGTGTATGTGTATATATATATATATGTAGCAGGATAACAACCTATTAGCTGGTTTTTATTGTTAATAAAATGCTTTCTGTTTTGAGTTAGAGGAATAAAGGTAAACGTTTTAAGGTGTTAGAACACTGTCTTAGATGTAGTACAATCTTAAAATATTTTTATAGCTAAGATCTTTTATAAGGAGAGTTTTAGTATACTCAGTTATCATTAAGCATATTAATTGCTTACTATATACTAGGGGATGAGGCTGTAATGACAAAAAATAAAATAATCTCTAGGCTCCAGAAGTTTACCATTTATCATGAAGATAATATATTCATATATAAATATATTCAGAGTAAAGGCTACATACGGAGGGAGGGCACTGACAGCTGGAACTAAGAAAGGCTTCCTGTAGAAGGTAGTCCTTGAACTAAGTCTTAAAGAAGTGAGGAATTTTATAAGACAAATTAGAAAGGATTACCTTTCAGGTATAGGGGTCATCCAGTTTAAAAAAAAAAAAGACAGAGGTGGGGTGGTCTGCGTGAAGAACCGTTTGTGTGAACTGTGAAGACTAATTTGGCTGGACCATCAAGGTTAATTGTCGGTGTGTGTATAAAAGCTAGGTCAAGCTTTGAACACCAAAGAACGGAATTTATATTTTATGCTAAAGGTGTTAGAGAACACTCAAGTTTAGAGTAGAGAAGTAGCCTAGTTAAACCCCTTTTAAAAATTAATGTGTCTTGATCCATTTTTAAAATATTTTCATTTAAAATCATTTGTATGACTAAAAAATTTAATGAAAAAAATAAAGTACCATCATGTTTTTGAGCTCATTCTGGTATTTACATAGGTCACTTATACATGCTTATATTTTCTGTACTACTTTTAAGATTTACATCATTCACATTTTCACAATATGCCAAGTAAAATTTTACATTAATTTATATTAATTATTGTAATGAAATTTTATTGATGAACCTTGTCTTTGTGTTCTTCACTTTCATTAATCTGAAATTATCTGCCACTTCGCAGGTGATACCTAAAAAATTAGCTTGTTAGCAATACCAAAAAATGCAATTAATTTCACGGTTTTGATATAATTTCCCTCCTACATTGCAGAAAGCTTGTTTGCATTTGTTCATATTGACATCTTTAACATTGTGCAGAAATTATTGGCTGATCATTGCATAGAAAATACAATTTTGTGGTGGTTATGTGGTTTGTACACTTAGCATTTTAAAATTTTAATTAAAATCTTAAAAATTCTAACATCCAAACTATTCAGAGAAGCTTTGGTTTTGTGAAAAATTTTCTTTCATGTTGCATGTGGTCAAATATCTCATTTTTCTATTTTATGTCATACATAGTTATGGAAAATAAAGTATACATTAAGAGCTTTTTAAGTAATGTAAGAATCTAAAAATTTTGGGTGGTCACTTTTACTACCATCTAATTAGAATTATGAGTCCCTTCCCCACCCCTGAACATCATTGTATTGTAATAGAGGTACAATGTAGAGCTGTGGACAGAAGGCTAGGCTTGAAGCCAAGAAACTCTGGGGTTGGCTCTGGCCTCTGACACATGCTGGCCCTGTGATCCTGGACAAGTCCCTTAACGTCTCAGTGCTCTAGACAGTTCTCTCAGTCAACGTTGGTAGAAAGGGTTCCTCAAACCCGAATTCAATGTGCCAATGAACTTGTCCTCTCCATCCTGAATAATTACATACATTGTGTGTGAGGAAAGCCAGCATAATGTAATGGATAGAGAACTGTCCTAGTCAGGAAGGCCTGGGTCGATACAAGTCTTTGTACTTTTCTAGGATTGTAAGTGGCAGAGAAGGGGCTGATCATCTTTGGGAGAGGAAGTTCCTCTCCAGGTGCTCCCTGTGCAAATGAAGTCACATGCTCAACAACTTGTAACAGCTGAAATCTGAGTGCCTTGTGGGTTGTGAAATGTCTAGGTCTCTTCCTCAGAGTAGTGCAGGCTGTCTTCAGTCTATGTACATAGGAAGCCTGCTGTTGGTGGAAAGGTCAATATAGATATAAAATCCTGAATTAGCCCCCTTCATTCTTGATTCTGAAAAATAGCTCTTAATTGAATGGAATTTGTTTCCCACCTTATTCATAATTAATTTTATTTAATGTTAACATTAACCTTCCAGCTAGGCTGCTTTGATAACAGATTATTATTTTTCCTCCAGCTTGTACTTCCAGAATATCTCATCCACGCTTTCTTCTGTGTCATGTTTCTCTGTGCAGCAGAGTGGCTTACACTGGGTCTCAATATGCCACTCTTGGCATATCATATTTGGAGGTAATATTTAGATAAACTTCTAATATTCCTGTTTTCAATTATAATTACATTAGCCCAAATTTAAAACATAAATTAATGCTCATTTTAATAATTAAGCAGGTGGGCATATAACTTTATGCATACTTTGTAGCATTTAAAACTGAAAATGGTTTTTTTAGAAACTGATGACAAAAAGGCTAGCTACCTGGCCACTCAATATTTTATTGCAATAATCAGAACTGAGATATGCAAGAGCAGTTCTAATTAGTATAATTTTTCATAGCTTTATCTGGACACATTAAAATGATATTGCTCTCTCCAGTTTAATTATTCACCTTTTTATTGGATTTCTGAAAGCATTTGGCACTGAAGGTGATTTGCTCAACCCTTTATGTGGTTTACATTGACTATGTTTTAGGGTTCAGTTTTGCTACTGAAATTATTATGGATTTTTCATTATTTAATTGTGATATGGAATTAGAAGCATGTGATTTCCTGCCTCATCTTTCTTGATTTTGAGAGGAAGAAAACCCCTATATAAAGGTTTACCTTCTTTTCTGAGTGGCTAATAATATGTTCATTACAGGTATATGAGTAGACCAGTGATGAGTGGACCAGGACTCTATGATCCTACAACCATCATGAATGCAGATATTCTAGCATACTGTCAAAAAGAAGGATGGTGCAAATTAGCCTTTTACCTCCTATCATTTTTTTACTACCTGTATGGGTAAGTTGGAAAAATATAATGGAAAATGAGTAACTTGGCTGCTCGACAGTTTTGTAGCCAAGTCATTAAGCTCACTACTTTAACTTTTAGCACATAAATGTAACCAAGAGTGCCTGAATCATAATGTGTAACAGGCATGAACATAAAAACTATGTACGTGTACATGTATATATGTGTATGTACATAAATATATACACACATATAATACCTGGGAGATGAACTAGCTTAAAATTTAAAAAGCTATTGGGTAACTCTGAAGGATGCCTTGATTTTTCACATGTATTAGTTCAGTCTATGGAGGATGACCCTTGCTTTCCACGGATAATTGATGGTAATGAAAGAGCATTGTTGGATGTTAGAGGGAAAAAAATGTTTGACTCCTGTATAACCCTGCAGAGACTGAGAGTAGTCATATGTCCCTAATGATCTTTATCTATAAGGTTTATGTGCTGTTTTCTTTGTACTGATTTTATACTGTGAAAGAAAAAAATTGTCATGTTTTGCAAGTTTGAGGAATTGTTGGCTTCTCCTGCCTTTTTTCACCCTTATTTCCATTAGACATAATAGATTTATATTTTCTTTCCATTAGAACAAGGATTCTTAACCTTTTTTGTATTGGAGACCTCTTTGCAAGTCTTGATTTGGCCTATGGATTCCTCAAATATGTTTTTAAATGAATAAAATAAAAATACATTTCTCTTTTTTTAAGCAGCTCTCCAAATATATTTATGATCTCTTTGACACTGTAAATCACCTTCCTCTCCTTGTTACCCTTCCCTTCTTGAGATAGTTGTAAAGTACTTTGCACAGTGCTTGGTACATACTTGGTTGGTTGTTGTCCTTCTCTAAAGAGGACCAAAATGACTTTACTATGGTGGAGTCAAGGAACTTGACATAATAGACCCTTAAATGCTTATTTCTTTTTTTTCATGATGTGCTTCCTCCTTTTCATAATATTGTACTCTTCTGGTTTTTCTTCTGACTGCTCTTTCCCTGTCCACTTTGCTGGATCTTTATCCATTTCATGCCCACTATCTGCGATGCCTACTCTCTATGTCTATCCTGGGCCATCTTTCCTTCTTCATCTGTACCCTTTCACTTAGTGATTACATCAGTTCCCATCAATTAAACTACTATTTTTATGCAGATATTCAACCCTAAACTCTCTTCTGTCCTCCAGTCTCACATCTAGAACTGCCTCTTGGGCAACTAGAACTGGATGTCCTGTAGACATCTTAAATTCAACATATCCAAAACCAAATTCATTACTTTCCCCCCAAACTCTTCCCTCTTCTTCTTTTTATTTATCTTTAACCTTTTAAAGTTTTGAGTTCCAAATTCTCTCCTTCCCTCCTATGCCTCCCCTACCCACTAAGAAGGCAGGCAATATGGTATCAATTTTATGTGTGAAATCATGCAAAGCATACTTCCCTGTTAGCCATATGGCCTTCCTACCTCCCCCCAAAAAAGAGAAAATTATACTTCAGTTAACACTCAGTTCATCATTTCTCTCTCTGGTAGCGGATAAGTACTTTTTTCATCATGAGTACTTTGGTTCCTGATAGGTCAAGTCCTTTGGATCAGAAAAAAAAAAAGTCAGTCACACTTCATCATCATTACAACATTGCTGTTACAGTGATCTCCTGATTCTTCTTACTTCACTTTGCATCAGTTCATGAAAGCCTCAGGTTTTTCTGAAACTATCTCCCCTCATCATTTTTTATAGTACAG
Source organism: Phalanger gymnotis (assembly GCA_028646595.1). Classification (NCBI taxonomy): domain Eukaryota; kingdom Metazoa; phylum Chordata; class Mammalia; order Diprotodontia; family Phalangeridae; genus Phalanger; species Phalanger gymnotis. Next base: position 183,840,569 of record CM053624.1, on the reverse strand, counting down.
TAGTACTCTGTCACAATCATATGCCATAACTTATTGAGCTGTTTCCCCACTTGATAAGCATCAATTCAATTTCCAATTCTTTGCCACCACAAAAAGAGCTGATATGAATATTTTCGTATGTATAGGTACTTTTTCTTGGATCTCTTTGGGATATATAACTAGTAATAGTATTGCTGGGTCAAAAGTTACGAAGTTTATCCCCTTCAGCATTTGACATTTCTGATAGGTATAAAGAAGTACCTCAGAGTTGTTTTAATTTGTTTCTCTAAGTGATTTAGAACATTTTTATGTAACTATAGGTAGCTTTGATTTCTTCTGAAAACTGCCTGTTCGTACGCTATGACCACTTATCAGTTGAGGAATGGCTTTTATTTTTATGATTTTGACTCAGTTCTCTAGATATTTCAGAAATGAGGCCTTTGTCAGAGAAACTTAATACAAAAATATTTTTATATAACTTTGTTGTCTAAGGTACCTTTTAATCAGAATATAGTTTTCCTGATTATTTCTTTTAATTAGATTTGTTTTTGTTTTTGCTTTGTTCTGAGATCATGATTGCTACCCCTGCCTTTTTTACTTGAGCTATTAGATTCTTCTTTAACTCTTAATTTTAACTCTTTGTGTGTCTCTTTGTTTCCAGTGTGTCTTTTGATCATGGCTTTCAGGTAGTCCAATAATTTTTTAAATTCTCTCTCCTGGATCTATTTTCCAGGTCAGTGGTTTTTTCCAATGAGATATTTCACATTGTCTTCCATTTTTTCATTCCTTTGGCTCTGTTTGATAACTTCTTGATTTCTCATCAGGTCACTAGCTTCCACTTGCTCCAATCTAATTTTTAAGCTAGTATTTTCTTCAGTGGTCTTTTGGACCTCCTTT
>CM053624.1:183793385-183839593 GCA_028646595.1 Phalanger gymnotis | reverse complement strand
AAGGCATTCTTCTCCTCATTGGCTTTTTGGAGCTCTTTTGCCATTTGAGTTAGTCTATTTTTTAAGGTGTTGTTTTCTTCAGTATACTTTTCAGTATTTTTTTGAGTCTCTTTTAGCAAGTCATTGACTTGTTTTTCATGGTTTTCTCTCATCCTTCTCATTTCTCTTCCCAATTTTTCCTCTACTTCTCTAACTTGCTGGGGCCAGAAGCTGTAGTTCTAAAGCTGCCTCACCTCTGCTGCCCCAGGGGCGGTGGCCGCAGATTCAGTCCCGCAGCTTTTCCCACTAACCTTCTCTGTTGTCTTTGCTCTTTGTGGGTTGAGAGGTCTGGTAGGTCCTACAGCTCAGTAATTCGGGATGCTAGGGCACTCTCTGCTCGTCTTCTGGTCTGGTCTGTTCGCGCCTTGCGCGCTGGGCTCAGCTCCGCTCCCCTCATCTGGGAGCTGGGAGCTCCATGCAGGACAGACCTTACCCAGAGACCATCCAGGCTGTCCTGGGCTGGAGCCCTGCTTCCCTCTGCCACTTTGTGGGTTCTGCAGCTCTAGAATTGGTTCAGAGCCATTTTTTTATAGGTTTTTGGAGGGACTTGGTGGGGAGCTCATGCCAGTCACTGCTTCCCAGCTGCCATCTTGGCTCCGCCCCCGGGAATAAAAACAATTTAACTTTATTGAGTCCCTTATGATTTCTCTGTCATGTTCACTTTTTTATGCTTCTTTTAAGTCTTGTGTTTGAATGTCATATTTTCTATTCATCTCTGGTCTTTTCATCAGGAATGCTTGAAAGTCCTCTATTTTTATTAAATATCCATTTTTCTCCCTGAAGGATTACACTCAATTTTGCTGAGTAGGTTAGCTCCTTTGCCTTCCTGGAATATCATATTCCAAGCCCTCTGCTCCTTTAATGTAGAAGCCACTAAATCTTCTATGACCCTCCATGATGTTTGAATTGTTTCTTTCTGGCTGCTTGCAATATTTTCTCCTTGACTTGGGTACTCTGCAATTTAGCTATAATGTTCCTGGAAGTTTTCATTTTGGGACCCTCTTTCAGGAGGTGATCCATGGAGTCTTTCAATTTCCATTTTACCCTCTGGATCTAAGACATCAGGGCAATTTTCCGGTACAATCTCTTGAACTATGATGTCTAAGCTCTTTTTTTAATCATCTGATAGTCCAGTAATTCTTAAACAGTCTCTCCTGGTCTATTTTTTAGGTTAATTGCTTTTCCAATGAAATGTTTCACATTTTCTTCTATTTTTTCATTCGTTTGACTTTGTTCTATTATTTTTTGATGTCTTCTGGAGTCATTCTTTATTGCATTTTTGTATCTCTTTTTCCATTTGGCCAATTCTGTTTTTTTTAAAAAAGAGTTCTTTTCTCCAGAGAATTTTTGTGTCTCTTTTACCATTAGACCACTTCTAGTTTTTAAGGCGTTATTTTCTTCAGGGTTTTGGGGGTTTTTTTGGAGCCTCTTTTGCCAAGCTATTAATTATCTTTTCATAACTTTTCTTTCATCACTTTCATTTTTTTTTTCCCTAATTTTCCCTCTACCATTCTTACCTATTTCTTTAATTCCTTCAGGAATTCTTATTGGGCTTAATGTTCAGTTAGCATTTTTTCTTTGAGACTTTCCTTGTAGCTGTCCTTATGTTGTTGTCGTCTTCTGATTTTATTTCTTCTCTGCCAATATAGTAGCTTTTTATGGTCAAGTTAATTTTTTAGTGTTTGCTCATTTTTGTAGCCTGTTTCTTGATTTTGAACTATTTGGGTTTTTATTAATGTTTTTTTGGTTTGTTTAATATTTTGGTTTTCAACATTGTATTCCAAAAGATTTTGAGTTACAAATTTTCTCCCCATTTCTACCCTCTCCCCCTCTCCAAGATGGCATATATTCTGATTGCCCCATTCCCCAGTTAGCCCTCCCTTATGTCACCCTACTCCCCCCTCTATCCCCTTTCTCCTTACTTTCTTGTAGGGCAGGATAGATTTCTATGACCCATTCCTTATATATCTTATTTCTCAGTTGCATGCAAAAACAACTTTTTCTTTTGAGCATCTGACTTTAAAACTTTGAGGTCCAAATTCTCTCCCCTCTTCCTTTCCCACCCACCCTCCCAAAGCAAGCAAGCAATTCAACATAGGTCACATGTATCGTTATGTAAAACACTTCCACAATACTCATGTTGTGAAAGACTAGTTATATTTCCCTCCATCCTATCCTGTCCCCCTTTATTCAGTTTTCTTCCTTGACCCTGTCGCTTTTCAAAAGTGCTTGCTTTTGATTACTTCTTCCCCATCTTCCCTCCTTTCTATTGTCCCCCCTTTCTTATCCCCTTCCCCCTACTTTACTGTGGGGTAAGATACCCAATTGACTTTGTATGTTATTCTCTCCTCAAGTCTAATCCAGTGAGAGCACGATTCACTCATTCCCCCTCTGCTGCCCCTTCTTCCCTTCCTACAGAATTGCTTTTTCTTGTCACTTTTATGTGAGATAATTTACCCCATTCTATCTCTCCCCATCTCCCTCTCTCAATATATTCCTCTCTCATCCCTTTATTTTATCTTATTTTTTTAGATATCATCCCTTCATATTTAGCTCACCCCGTGTCCACTGACTATATATATGTATATTCCCTTCAACTACCCTAATACTAAGAAAGGTCTCATGAATTACACACATCATCTTGCCATGTAGGAATGTAAACAAAATGGTTCCACTTTGGTAAGTTCCTTATGATTTCTCTTTCTTATTTACCTTTTTATGCTTCTCTTGATTCTTGTGTTGGAAAGTCAAATTTTCCATTCAGCTCTGGTCTTTTCACTGAGAAAGCTTGAAAGTCCTCTATTTTTTGAAAATCCATATTTTACCTTGGCGCATTATACTCAGTTTTGCTGGGTAGGTGATTCTTGGTTTTAATCCTAACTCCTTTGACCTCTGGAATGTCATATTCCAAGCCCTTCGATCCCTTAATGTAGAGCCTGCTAGATCTTGTGTTATCCTAATTGTGTTTCCACAATACTCAAATTGTTTCTTTCTGGCTGCTTGTAGTATTTTCTCCTTGACCTGGAAACTCTGGGATTTGGCGACAATATTCCTAGGAGTTTCCTTTTGGGGATCTTTTTCAGGAGGCGATTGGTGGATTCTTTCAATTTCTATTTTACCTTCTGGCTCTAGAATATCAGGGCAATTTTCCTTACTAATTTTTTGAAAGAAGATGTCTAGGCCCTTTTTGTAATCATGGCTTTCATGTAGTCTGATAACTTTTTAAATTATCTCTCCTGGATCTATTTTTCAGGTCAGTGGTTTTTTCAGTGAGCTACTTCACATTTTCTTCCACTTTTTCATTCCTTTGGTTGTGTTTTATAATATCTTGATTTCTCATAAAGTCACTAGCTTCCACTTGTTCCAATCTAATTTTTAAGGTAGTGTTTTCTTCAATGGTGTTTTGGACCTCCTTTTCCATTAGGCTAATTCTGCCTTTCAAGGCATTCTTCTCATTGGCTTTTTGGAGCTCTTTTGACATTTGAATTAGTCTATTTTTTAAGGTGTTATTTTCTTCATTATTTTTTGGGGTCTCCTTTAGCAAGTAATTGACTTGTTTTTCATGATTTTCTTGCATCACTCTCATTTCTCTTCCCAATTTTTCCTCTACTTCTCTTACTTTCTTTTGCAAAACCTTTTTGAGGTCTTCCATGGCCTGAGGCCAATTCATATTTTTCTTGGAGGCTTTTGATGTAGGCTCTTTGACTTTGTTGACTTCTTCTGGCTGTATGTTTTGATCTTCTTTGTCACCAAGAAAAGATTCTAGAGTCTGAGTCCTTTTATGCTGCTTGCTCATCCTCCCAGCCAATTACTTGACTTTTGAGCTTTTTGTCAGGGTTTGATTGCTTTCAGAGTCAAGAGTGCTTTGTCCCAAGCTTCAAGGGTTTTGCACTGCTATTTTCAGAGGTACTTCTATTGCAGAGTCACTGCAAGCTCTGCTATACCAGCACCCCTCTTCCCCCAAGAACCGCCAACCAGTACCACAACCCAGATCCAAGCAAGGCAAAGCAAGAGAACCCTGCCTCTGCCAGCAGAGCAGTCCCTGCACTCCCACTCTGGTCCACCACTTGAGTGCTCCCACACTGTGTTGGCCAGGGGCTGTGGAAGCAGCTGCTGGAGCTTCCTGCTGCTGCAGCCAACTGCCCCCCGGGCCTAGCACCCGGACAGCGTACTTCTGTCACCCAGATCCAGAAATTTTCCCACTGACCTGCTCCATTGTCTTTGGCATTCCTGGGTTGAGAAGTCTAGTAATGCCATAGCTCATTGATTCAGGGTCCTGAGGCCTGCTCCACCCGATCTAATCCTGGCCTGGTCTATCTTGGCATGGCCCATGTTGGGCTGTGCTCTATTCCCAGCATGGTGCAATAGACTCTTCCCACCAGCCATCCATCCAGGCTGTCTTGGGCAGGAGACTTGCTTCCCTCTGTTATTTTGTGAGTTCTGTAGCTCTAGAATTTGTTTAGAGTCCTTTTTTACAGGTAAACACCTGTAAAAAGGAGGGATTTGGGAGAGAGCTTAAGCAAGCCCCTGTTTTCTAGTTGTCATCTTGGCTCCACCCTGCCTCCTTTCTATACAAGAACAGTGTATAAAACTTTGGAGGTTGTACCCCTCTTGGACCTTGATAATCCCTGTCCTCTGCTCCCTCAGTCAAACATGAAAAATTCCTGGGCTGAGAAAGAAAAAACTACTGCCATATCAAAGCCAAGATTCATAGTTTGTCTGTATCCTTTAAGGCCATGACAGATGTCCCTCCTTCCAGAGAATCACAGAGGATCACCCCAGAACCTCTGAGTCATACATCTAAAAGTTACCATTTATCAGGAAGCCTCCATGACTTGACACGACCTTTCTCACCATCTTTCTGGTTCTGATCTAAGGTATTGATTCAACATGATGTATAAGAGAAAGACCACTAAATTTGGAGTTAGAAGGCCCTGGGTTCAAAATCCTGGCCATACTACTTGTATAATAAGCAAATCACTTAACCTTGCTGGGCCTTCGTTTCCTTATTTACAAAATAAGGATGTCGGACTAAATGATGTCTGAGATCCTTTACAATTCTAAGTTTAACAGATATTTTTTGTCTGTAGTATTTATTTAAAGCCTCAGTTCACACTGGGAAAATAGAATGGCTGCACAGGAAGCATATTAAGAAGCTCAGCTTTGATTTGATTTTTAAATTATTTTGTTATCTTATGTTTTACATCACCTACATTTCAGAATATATCTACTATCTCCTTTCCCCAGAGAGCCATTCACATCTTTGTTTCCAGGTTTTTGCTACTACAAAAAAATGTTGCTATCAATATTTTGATTTATGCAACTTTTTGTTGTTGGCCTCCTTTGATGATGTGCGTGCCTAGCACTGGAATCTCTAGATCAAAAGATGTGCTTTTAGTCACTTTCTTAGGCGTTTACAAGTTCAGATTTTTTTTTTTAATTAAGATTTTTTATTTTTAGTTTACGACACTCAGTTCTGCATGATTTTGAGTTACAGGTTTTCTTCCCTCCCCCTCCCTGTCTTCTACATATACAATACACAGTAGTTACACAATAGTTAAATTGTAAAGAAGAATTATGACCAATGGAGTGAATCATGAGGAAGAAGAAAAAAAAAACAAAAACAAGAGAAAAAAAAAACAAACAAAAAAAAAGAGCAAATAGTTTGCCTCAATCTGCATTCAGGCTCTGTAGTTCTTTCTCTGGGTGTAGATAGCTTTCTTCATCATGCGTCTTTTGGAATTGTCTTTGTACCTTGTATTGCTGAGAAGAGCCAACTCTTATCAAAGTTAGTCATCCACAGGATCCATATATCTGTGGTTGTGTATAATGTTCTCCTAGTTATGCTCCATTCAGTCAGCATTGTCGTGTAGGTTTTTCCAGGCTATTATGAAGTCCATATCTTCCCCATTTCTTATAGCACAATAGTATTCCATCACATTCATATACCACAACTTGTTCAGCCATTCCTGAATTGATGGGCATCCCCTTGATTTCCAATTCTTTGCTACTACAAAAATAGCCACTATAAATACTAGGAAAACTATCTCCATAATTGATCATATCAACAACAAAACTAGCAGAAACCACAGGATCATCTCAATAGATGCAGAAAAAACCTTTGACAAAATACAACACCCATTCCTATTAAAAACACTAGAAAGCATAGGAATAAATGGAGCTTTCCTTAAAATTATAAATAACATCTACCTAAAACCATCAATAAGCATTATTTGTAATGGGATAAGCTAGATGCATTTCCAGTGAGATCCAGGGTGAAACAAGGATGTCCATCATCACCCCTATTATTCAATTTGGTACTAGAAATATTAGCTGTAGCAATAAGAGAAGAAAAAGAAATTGAAGGAATTAGATTAGGCAAAGAAGAAACTAAATTATCACTTTTTGCAGATGATATGATGATTTACTTAGAGAATCCTAGAGAATCAAGTAAAAAACTACTTGAAGTAATAAACAACTTTAACAAAGTTGCAGGATATAAAATAAACCCACATAAATCCTTAGCATTCTTATGCATTACTAACAAAGCCCAACAGCAAGAGATAGAAAGAGAAATTCCATTTAAAGTTACTGTAGACACTGTAAAATATCGGAGAGTCTGTCTGCCAAGACAGACCCAGGGCCTATACAAACATAATTTGAAACACTTTTCAAAACAGAAATAAAGTCAGATCTAAATAAATGGAAAAATATCAATTGCTCGTGGTTAGGCTGAGCTGATATAGTAAAAATGACAGTCTTACCTAAATTTATTTATTCAGTGCCATACCAGTCGAACTACCAAAAAATTATTTTATAGAGCTGGACAAAATAGTACCAATATTCATCTGGAAGAACAAGAGGTCTAGAATATCTAGGGAATTAATGAAAAGAAATGCTAGGGAAGGTAGCCCAGCCATGCCAGATACTTTACTGTAAAGCAGCAGTCATCAAAACTACCTGGTACTGGCTAAGAAACAGAGTCATGGATCAATGGAATAGGTTAGATACACAAGATGCAGTAGTCAACAACTATAGCAATCTACTCTTTGACTAACCCAAAGAACCAGCTTCTGGGCTATGAATTCACTATTTCACAAAAACTGCTGGGAAAATTGGAAAATGGTAGGGCAGAAACTGAGCATAGACCGATGTCTTACACCATATACCAAAATAAAGTCAAAATGGGTTCATGATTTAGGAATAAAGGCTGAAACTATAAGCAATTTGGGAAAACAAGGAATAGTTTACCTAACAGATTTATGGGAAAGGAAAGAATTCATGACAAGAGATAGCATTACAAAATGCAAAATGGATAATTTTGATTATGTTAAATTGAAAAGTGTTTGTATAAAAAAGCCAATGCAACAAAGATTTGGAGGGAAGCAGAAAACTGGGAGAAAATCTTTACAACTAGTGTCTCTGACAAGTTCAGATTTTTAAAAGCCGTGTGTGAAAGATGGAAGTGAATACAAAAAGTACAAATAAAAGAAAAGCACAGTCATCTAAAATCATCAGGTACTTGTGGATATATGATCTAGTCTATGTTTATTTCTTTCATTGATGCAAATCACAGCTATCCAGGCCTGCCCATCTTCTGTGACTCTTCTGTCTCTTATACATGGCTTTCAAAAATCTATGGTTATTAATGAATTCCTCATACAGCCACGATAATCTTTTTTATTTCCTTTATTTCAAACTTATTTGGGAGTTGGGTTGTAGAAATTTTTCCTGAACTTTTAATATTCATTAACAAAAACAGACATTTAAATAAAGGATCATACATAAAGCCATACGCTCATCATTTATAAAGTACTTTTTTATGTGCAAAGCACCAAGCTAGGCCCTTGAGATACAAAACCAAAAAAAAAAAATGATTATGTACTTACTTAATACCCAGTCTGTCATGACAAGATTTCTTTCATTCTTGCAAGTCTTCCATCCTTCTTGAGCCAACTTCCTTTTTAGTCTTAAGCCAATGGGAGCCTTTCTTTGAATTCTTTTGAAATATACTCCCAAGAAGTCTCAAGTATACATTTTGCCTGATATTCCTTTGATTTACCAGATCAAAACACCCTTCCCTGGCTACCACTTCCATATATGTTATCTCCATTAGAATGTATAAATTTTTTGAGGGCAGGGTCCATCTCTTTTTAAAATCTGTGTCCTTGGTACTTAGCACAGTACTTGGCTATAGTAACTGTATCCTTGGGCTCTTGTGCTCTCTTCCTCTCCCCCCACCCCTTTCTTTCTCTCTGTACACGCACACATAAATATACACACATATACATTTAAATGTTACTAACAGTATATCATCTGTCATTTCAATTTGAGCTATGAGTTCTTCTTTATTGGTTCGAATTTGATCACTAATAGCACTTCTACCACCTTTGTAAAAGTTGAAATTACCAGCAAGGTCAATTAATCATTCACTACCTTAAGTAGATATCTGGATACTTGAATTGTCCTAACAAAGCTATCTCTCTCCCTCGTTCCAGCTTTATGGCTATTTAACTCGTCTCTTTTTTTCCATTCAGCTATGTTTTAATCCCTTTAATTAGTATTTGCCCAAATGTTTTACACCGTGTTTTGCTTCTCAACTTAATAGATTTTTCACATAGCTATTTATTCTTGCAATATGCTCTTCCATTGCCATTTCTCGTTATTCCTTTTTTTTTTTAAAAAAAAAGGTATACCGTGAGGCTAGATTCATGCTTCTCTTCACAGAATATAGCACCCCATAATTGTATGCATGAAGAACATAGCAGACTAACATCTGAAAGAAAAGTGCCAGTTTTTAGCATTGTGAAAGTGAATATAGTTTTTCAGTAAATAACAAGGGGTCTTCACTGTATGGATATGTGTTCCTGCAAAGATTTTGTGAATTGCCTTTGAATTTCATTATAAATTTGGAACAGTTTGAGTCTCCCCTTTTACATCATACTAAAGGTAAATTCACACATGAGATTTAGAGAATCTTAGAACTAGAAAGCAATTAGAGGTCAGAAATCCTTTCACAGCTTCCCTGACATCTACCCTGTGCTTGAACGCCTCCAGTGACTTTACCTGGGCAGAAAATTCCCTTTTCTCTTTGGTCCCTTTAGCCTAGCTGTTGCCTAGTAGCTTTTCAGGAGTACTAATGTTCTGTCATGAAGAATTCCCTTTTTAGATGATGTATGAGAGTTCTTGAGTTTTCAGACCGGTATTTTAAGCTCATGTGTTTTCCTTAAGTGCTGTTATAATTGTTGAAATTTGAGGAAAATAGAGAACCACTACAGTAGAGGTACTTACCCTACTTGGTTTGCTGTACAATGATGAATACTATTTGTTGCCATTAATGTTCATGATTGGGAATAAATTGCTTTAAGTTAACAATGTTTTTCTTCTTCTTTTCAGCATGATTTATGTTTTGGTGAGCTCTTAAGATGATATACAACAGACTCAGTCCAGTTAAGTGCATGCAAAAGCCACAAAGTGAAAGGATTCTATCCAACAAGAACCTCTTTTCAAGATTAGCTTATGGAATATGATCAGTTACTTTGAAAAAAAGACTACTTATTTTTAAAATGTTTCCACGGTTTTGATTTGTGGAAAGACTGTTTTCATATGTTATGCTTACACAAAGAAATTAAATGGAATTACGTGTAAATGAGTATAAAATGATTACCTCTGGTATTGACAGGTTTGAATTTGTATTCCCTAGGAACAGCCATAATTTTCTGAATAATTGTATTAATTGCTGACTGTCCTTTAGTTTGTTAAAAGTTTTTGTTTACAGGAGCTTGTATTAAGCTTATTTTGGTTTTATTGAAATACTGACTGATTATAAACTAGCTGTAGGGATCAAGTGCTTTTGAAGGACTGAAAACTTTGTATATGTGACCTTGTCGGAAGCCTCATAGGTTTCCTCATATATCACGTAGAAGATTACATGGATATATTTGCAGATAGAAGGATGGTGGGATTTTTTTCCCTTAACATTTAAATATTAGCCCTATATATTGCATGACCTAGGGATTTCCCATAATAGTTCCATAAAATTCATATACTTTAATTCTTAAGCATAAGTGAATCTATTGAGAATATATACTAAATTATCTTGGAATGCATTTAAAGTTATTTTAAATGTTTTCATTATCAGTCACTTAGTAAGAAATTCGGTATTCTAATTATTGTTACAATCTAGTGATAAAAGATATTCTTAAGGACTTGCAAGTTATACCTTAGATGTTCAGAACAGAAAATAAGAGAGAACATTGTGTAACTACCCTGCTATTCCTTAGTGCAATACAATAAAAGTCTGAAATTTAAGACTTCTTTTCATTGCATTGTTTTAAAGATTACAGATAGCCACTTAAAATTGCTTAATCTACAACTACAATAAATGCATATTTAGTTATATTTTTAAACTAGCATTATGTTTGTTTTTGTTTTTAAATTTCATTCTTGACTCTGAAAGGGACATTTAAAATTTCTAGGCACACCAATCCTTGATTTTCTTTTGTTATTGTAGTGGTTTATGTTTTATATGACAGATTCATGAAATTGATGTTTTTTCCCATTTTTTTGAGGGTTAAAATGGCACTTTTAAAATTTTCTTAATGATTTTTTTTAATAAACTGATTTCTGGTAAAAAAAAATTCTTTTATCTAGACTGCTGCCTTCTCATCTGTAGTGGTTTTTACAAGTCATAGTCACTTCAAGTTTTAATAAATATCCTTGTGATTTAACTGGCATCAGAAAATTGAGGCAGGTATATATAAAATGACTTCTTAGAGTTTTAAATAACCTAAGTTATTTGAACACATTAAAATAAATACAACTTTACTTTTTCATAAAGTGAAGTGGATTTTTTTTTTGTCAATTGTAAAAAATTTTGTTATAAAGTTTTCTTAAAGCAGATGCTACTTCCTATATAGTTAAAAAGTGAAATGTTTTAAAACTCCACCATCCCCATTTGGGATAGAGTGGCTAGAATACTGGGAGTGTGTCTATGTGCAGAAATAATATTTTGAGATATAAAATATGTGACCCTACTGTTTCTTTCCTATCTTCCATAGTTTTGGTATGTCTTTCTCTCCTCCCCCCCTCCCCCGTCTCTTCCAGTAAAAAACAAATAATAATTTTCCAAGCTACAGGAAAATATGTTGGATTCTACGATGTAAAGAATTTAAAGTTGCTGCTTCCTGGGGTTTAAAGTACTTCAAGAGCTTTTTCTATTATTGTTTGGTTCATCTCCAATATTCAAATGTGTTACCTTATTTAACAGATTCAAATTTTATAAGATACTTAAAAACTTTTTTTTCTTGGTGAGACAATTGGGGTTAAGTGACTTGCCTAAGGTCACACAGCCAGTAAAAGTGTCAAGTGTTTGAGGCCAGATTTAAACTCAGGTCTTCCTGACTCTAGGGCTGGTGCTTTATCCACTGTGCCATCTAAACTGCTTCATAAAGTGTTTTATAATTTGAATATTGCTTAACCTAAAAAAATTTGAAGGATTTTTCCTAATATAGGTAGATCCTGTTCTTAAATAAGAATATCATCATACTTTGGTATACAAATAATATGCCCCAAAAGTCTTGGCTTAGTGCAAATTTAAGCTTTGGTAACTTAAATAGCCTGAAGCTGCACTAAGAATTTTGGGACATCTTATATTGATGTTATTTTCAATTTCTGTCCAATAGGCAATAGTAATACTTTTTTCGATGCAGATATAACAAATTATGTTGAATTAGATAGTCTTGCAATAACACATTTGGCTACAAGTCCTCGACTGTTTAGCCATCATGTCCATTTGTTGAAAGTGGCCTTTTGGGAAGTGTATCTGTACAAATGCTAAGAAATTTACACACCAAGTAGGATTTCCTCCCACACTCCCATGTTTATGACTTGGGGGAGTATTCTGTTTTTATGTGGGCAGACGGAATGAGAGGTGAGATGGATAAAGGATTCTTTGTGGCTATAGTCAAAGCACCAAAGTTCCTGCCAAATAGTGTGAACGCTTTGAAGGAGAAGGAAATGTGAAGACTGCCATATAATACAGCTTTTAACATGTGTCATGTATCAGGTGTCCAGGAAATCTTGAGTTAGATCTAGGTGGTTAGATTTGTGCATAAAGGGCTATGAGTTAAACATTTTCTAAACTGTGGTCCAGAGAACACGGCCTTGGTTTTAAGATTCACAAAGAAGCCATAACCCAGCAGTGGCATGGTTTATCTGAAACTTACATGCAGAGTCCTTTCAGTGTGTTAGCCATTTGTCTACAGTTTAGAGCTGGGTTTGGGGGGGGGGGGTTGGCAAGGCAATTGGGGTTAAGTGACTTGTCCAGGGTCACACAGAGTCAGGTGTGTGAGATAAGATTTGAACTCAGGTTGTTCTGTCTCCAGGGCCAGCACTCTGTGCCAATCCACTGCACCACCTAGCTACCCTCCGTTTGGAACTTTTTAATGGTTTTCCAGTTCCTATAGAAAATATTTCTTTACCATTGGCTTCCCCACCCGAAGCATCTCAAAATCAACAACATTTTGTAAAACGTAAAATTTTTAATGTTTCAATAAAATACAATTAAGTTGAAATACAGATATAGAAATATATCCTCTTCTGAGGTGCTATTGGTTTGGAATAAACAAAATAGCATTCATTTACCTTGGCTTGTCTGCGAATGCAATATTTGTTGAGCATCAGTTTTTATGTAAATTAACGTGAGTGTACCTAGAAAATCCTATGTACAATAGCAGATTTTCAATTGGTTTGGACATATTGTACCAAGAAATTTAACAAAATTGCAAATCCATTTATTTGGCATCTCTGATCTTATAAACATTGTGCATATGACAAGAAATTGTACAGTAAAACTGCAAGTCATTCCGAAGCATTGATGAACAACTATATTTTGACATAGCAATAATCATTTTACTTGGGAAGAAAATCTTAATAATTGTACCACCAGTAATTTAAGATTCATTCTTAAATTTTTTGCAACTTTTTACACCAGTTGTAAAAAGTGAAATAAGTTATAAGTTATTTTACTAGAAACAAGCTCTTTAATATTATACTTGTTTACTAATGTGCAAAGAATATTTTCGTATTAATAAATCTCAACGAATCAGTACATAATAGCTTGTATTGAGGAAAAAGCAGGGTTCTACTTTTATAGCTATTACTGTTTCAGGTGTCTACTCATAAAAGACACTGTTTTAATTAGACTAAGGATATAGCTTTAATCACCAGATTTTAGCTCTGGGATTTGGAAAACACTATTAACTATGTGGTGCTGCTACAGTGTAGTAATAGTGTCACTTCAGAAGCACTAGTGGTTTTAGTAGTGCTCATTGTGTAACTACATAAAGAGCATCTTGATTTGTTTCAAAATTGGCATTTCTGATTTTAAGCTTAAATTGTCATGTGCGCGCGCATGCACACGCACACGTACGTGTGTGTGTGTGTAAAAATCTACTTTTCCTTGCTTACAATTTTCTTGTCTAATTGTTCTGGAAGTAATGGTGCAATTAAGTAGTATACTGGAACAAGAGATAAGTCTGGACATTAAGACTGACAAGACAAACAAAATATAGTTTATTTTAGCCTTTTGCTTGTTTTCTTCAAATTATCAAGTTTGAACCTTACAAGGTTTTATATGTGACCAAAGAAAATGCACTTAAAATTGGTCCTTCTAGCTCAGTGGATTTATTCTGCATTTGTATATTTAATAAAAACTGTCGCAAAGTATTTGTGGTTTGTGTTATTTATGTTAATGGCATCCTTTGTTGGCACATTAAGCTATTAATTTTCAATGCAGTTGCTTATTTGATTTGTGGATTATTAAACTTTTCCAGATTATTTTTTATTTTCTCCCCACCCCCATTTTGGCTGTGTCTTTCATAATGAGCTCCTTCACCCAAGATCAGGCACAGAAAATATTTCCTCCAACTATCATTTCATACACTAACTATATTTCCTTGCAGTGTTCGGAGCAGTGAGTTTCTTTTGTCTTTCTATTATATGGAAAATAATAGTAGCTGTTTAAAATAATTTAGTGGTGAAATGGATTCTATATGTTAGTATTAAAATGGCATTTAAATGGAAACTTATAACAGTGAGTATTTAGCTGAGCTTAGTTAACCAATTGCATTGCCTTCCTCAATTATCCCGAGTTGGCAGTATAATTTCTAATATGTGAAAGCAAAATCAAGATTCAAAACTGTTTGATGTTAGAAAGTTTGTTTAGGTTGTACTTTTATTAAAATTAAAGAATGCGATTTCTCATGAAATCTCTGCTATTTCATTACTCCTGAACTTTTACTGATCAAAAATGCCCGTGCTTTTAGTAATGTGTGGTTTGAGATAGTAATTTAAGTTCTTAGAACTTTCACTTGGATATTAATGGGTTACGTAATTTTTTGTATATTTCTTAGTACTACTATGAGTTACCTTTCTAATTAACTAAAATAGACATTAACATAATGAGTTTTGTGTCATGTAACAGGTTCTGTGATTTATAGTTCTTGAAAACACTGATAATCATTTTGAAGCACTTCTTTGAAGTACTGCAGTTATTCCAATAGCAAAATGTGCTTTAGTTGCTGGACTATTTGATAGAAAAAGATTTCCTTTGGAGTTTGTAGGTGTTAAAGAACAGTGGAAACTAATTATACTTTGGAGACACATCAGCACCCTATAGAGTATGGTATCACTGCCTATAGCTAAATAGGTGATCTTGAATATTGTTGTCTTCCTTATCTAAAGTTCACATGAGCACGATTTAAAACAGGATACCTCTTTATTAAATTGGTTTGAGAAGGGATGTTAAATTAGGTTAGATTTCCTTAATTTAGTTGAGTCTTAATGCATGTGATTCAGTCAAGGGTGGTTAAAATCAACAATGAGCAATTAGAATTAAGACCATTAAAGAAAATTGATATCCACGTAATTTTAAAGGTTAAAAATAGAAAAGGAAGTGAAAAGAATTCAGCTGGGGTACTACATGAAAAGAAAACAGACAAATTATGTAACAGGATGCAGACCATTAGAAACAAGTCAACCAGGATCAATAAAAACCAAGAACCAAGGTACCCAAGGAATGTCCAGGCTTCTCATAGTCAAGCAGTACATAGTGATGTCAAGGACTCAGCATGGTTTCCATTCTTACTAATTAGCATGACACAGGGATCATGACAAATATCTAAATGATGTTGAATGCAATCACACAATACAGTACCCATATAAAACAAAAGGGGGCCATTTACAGAAAGGATATCTTTATGCATCTAATATCCCAAATAACACAAAATGAAAACTAAGAAGAAAAAAAACTTAAGAGATATATCTGTATAGGCATGTTTTCATTTGAACTGGTTACACTAGTAACAGTTTCTGGTAACTATAAAATTACAGAAAAGATGTGTACTAAATTGATAATTGTTCTTTATCTAGATACCGATCTTGATACTGAGTCTCTTGTTGACAGATGTGCAGCCAGTTTGTCTCGAAAATCATGGAGATAATTATATTGCTGGAAAAATTAGAATTATTATTTTGAAATACCTTACATAAAACCAGTTAAATAAAAATATTTACACTGCTAGAAAGAATCAAGGTAACTGTGTTAAAAGGCAGCTTCAATCTCCCCAGCCCTGATCCCTGAGGCAAGGGTGGCAGAAGACTAAGTAATACTTTAAAAAAATCCCAGCCTAGTAGGTCTTTTGGCATCAAATATTGCCCCTCACAGCGTAGCTAGGTGGCACAGTGAGCACCAGCCCTGGAGTCAGAAGGACCTGAGTTCAAATGTGACCTCAGACACTTGACACATTTACTAGCTGTGTGACCTTGGGCAAGTCACTTAACCCCAACTGCCCTCAAAAAATAAAAATACTGCCCCTCACCAACCACCTCAAGCAAACTGGCTAAAGAAAAGAGGACAAGCAACTCTCATCACCAATAAAATGTGACACGTTCCTCTTCAAGATGAATAATGCCTAGCACAGGCTATTATATTGCATGATGAGAAAAAATGTAGAGAGTAGAAGACCCAGAGTAATTGATTATCATTATTACTTCTAAATATTGATAAAGTCATCTATTATACCAAACTTTGGTGACATAAACAGGATCTTTAGTTCAACAGGAGCTAGAAAAGACATTTTAAACAAAAAAAAATATTTCTCTGCTCCAAGTTTTTAAAGGCCTGATAGTAGTTTACAACAGTCTAAAAGGTGAGACAATCCATTCCTAGAATGGGAGGAGTTGAGGAAGAGCATAAGAACCAAAAAGTTCATACTTTCAGTTTTTTTATGGAAAATTTTATGATTGCTTATAACAATGCTATGTTTAAATATAAATTTAACTTTAAATATGTTGTTTTGAAAGTACTGTTCTTATTGGGCCTTCACTATATATTTTAATACTCTCATCTAGCCCCTTCCAAATATTCAAAAAGCAAATTATAATTACCTTTATGGTCTGTATAGCCCCAGATCCTCTTAAATCTCGAAGGCTGTCAATTGCCTGCTGTGGTGATACTGTATCAGATAAGTATAGTAGGAGGCAGGCTGCTACTATTTTAAAATAGTACAAAAATTTGAACAATAATGTTACTGGATGTACAGAAGAAAACATTTAGATTATTTTACATAACACCACCTTGTTAAAATAGGAATAGGTTTACTTGTTATTTTTTTCTACTATTTTACCAATACTGAAGCCATTTAGAAAATATGAAATTATTTCTAAAACACCTAGACAGCCATTTTTGACAAATGAACTCTTAAGACTTAGTATATCTTTTATATAATAAGCCTACATACTTGATATATAGGATGGGAGTAGTGTATATTGAATATGTAGTAATATGAGTGTATATTGTATATGAAAGATACATGAATTCCTTATTTCCCAATGTGGGAATTCTACTTGGTAGCTCACCACCCACCTATGACTTAGTAGTTAAGTGCCAAGTCTTGCTAAGGGCCATACTGTTAAAGGTAGAATTTTCATCTAATTCATCTTGACTTCAAGTCTATCACGCAATCCAGCAGCCAAACCCCTGTGTGCGTAGATTTAAATATATATGTAAGGATAATAGTAAGCATGTAGTGTAAACACGGACTCTCCCATGCTGAAAAGCATGGTGTTAAAAATTCAAGATTAAATATGTTTTTTCAGACTTATACTAAATTGTGGTTTTATTTTGGTGTAGTATCAAACAGCTTAGAAACAGTAATTTGACTACTTAATGTAAACATTTATTTAATGTGGATAGAAAAAATTTTTCCTTACCAAGACAAGATCTCCCAAGTCCTCCATAACAACTGAAAAGGAAATAAAATTTAGGGGTTTGTACCAGTTGTGGGTGATCTTTAGTTGTACCAGAAGTAAAGACAAATATAGAGGAGGTTGGGGTTTTTTTTTTGTCTTTTTAGCATTTTTTTATAACAGCAAACACTTTAATTATCAGCTTACACAATTTCAGAGCTGAAAAGGAACTCAGCGATAATCTAAACCCTTCTTTTTAGAAATCCCAGAGATGATGTATCTTGCCCAAAGTTACATCACTAGTAACAGATCCAGATCTTTTAATTTCTAAACTAGCCCTTTCCACGATAAATTATGTCCAAGATGGAAAACTGTAGAACTCCTAAATACCTCTAGAGGTTGTAGGACAAAGGAGTTTTATTTATTAGCCTTCTAAAGGTCTACTTCCTAGGAATGAAACATTTCGAAATTCTGTATGACAGGTAGACACAGACTACATTTCAGTATTTTCTTTGATACATAAAACTATCTAAACCTTATTTTAGTAGATGTGGAATAAATGCAAACTTGTTAATACACAGCAATAATGGACTTAGGTAATATTGTAAGAAAATAAGCTATTCCAAGTATCAACATTCTAGGAAAAATTCATTTTAATACTTTAAAAGCATACCAGAATGTTTAACTTTTTTGGTAGAAATCTTTCTAAAATATAATATTTTCCTGCCTTCTTCAGACTTTCATGGCATGGGTTAAAAGAAGCAGTGTGGAGTAAAATTAACACTAGACCTGGTGTCAGGAAGGAACCTAGGATCAATTCTGGACTGATACTTACTAGCTCCGAATTGTAGGCAAAACATTGAACAGTTTTAAGTCTCAGTTCCTCAGCAAGATAAGGATAATACCTCTAGTATCACAGGGTTGTTGTGAGAATCAGATGAGATGTATGCAGAACACTACATTATCATTATGAACACAAGTTACTTATGCTCTAGTTGTAGCAGTAGATGACTGATGGCGTCGAGCAGAGGAAAAGAGATACCTAGAACTTGATTTCTTGAATAAATTTCTTAATTGTTTGTAATCTGCCTATTCCTCATGAAGGGCACGAATGAAGAAAGTACAATTATTTTACAAATTTTTTGTTTTACAGTTTGCAAGGACATCTAAGACTCCATCACCACGTTATAACACTTGGCCAAGTCAATTGCATTTGAGTTGTTGATGTATAAGGCCATTCAGCTTTTGTATTTTATTGCATTTTTAAATGATTTTGTATCCTGAGTGCCTAGCACATGGTACATGTTTAATAAATGTTTGGTGACTTACTTACTGAATAACAGAAATGTCAGCGATGGAGAAGATTTTAGAGAGGAAGCCCTATCTTCTCATTTTGCAGATTAACAAACAGATACAGACTTAGTTAACAAGCATGCCCAAGGATGCACAGCTAGTTGGTTTGGACTAGACCACAACCTAGTTCTGACTCTCAATGCAGTACTGCTGGGCCTTTTCAAGTAGCAGTGGGCCAAAAATAGGATTAACATGTAGCTCGCCACTATGCTGTCAAGAATTGCATGATGACTGTAGTTTATTTCATGTGGCACAATAATGCTTCTCTGAGATGGGCAGCACTCAATTTCTGTTCTGTTGCCACATCTTATTGCCTAAGCACCACAGCTGCTGCTGCCCATTATCTTTGCTGATTTCCCCCCACATATACCCCCTTCCTTTTTTCCTTTATTTCTTTCCCTGTTCTAGCTCCCAGACTTCTTGGCTCTTACAGTAGCAGTTTGACCTGAATAAGCCATTGCCAAACAATGAGAGCATTCCTTTTCTTGTAAAACAACCAATCATCCTGTGTGCAGCTTCGTTTCCCCTACTGTCATCACTGATTACCTGGGTGTTATTCTTTTGATGCCAGAGGTGCTTGTTTTCTTTTCAACTTACAAGTTTGACATTTACGAATGCAAATACATGACAATGGAAAGAGTCCAGCTGGAGAAGTGAGGTTTTACTGTATAAAAGATGAGGGATACCCTATCCTTTGTCACATTCTTAATTTTCACTAAAGCTCCAAAGCAGAGGGAAGGACTAAAGAAAGAGCAAGCAAATTCTAGAACTTTCCCAAACCTAACCATTTGGAAACTAGGAATGGTTGAGTTGTAACCTAGCACAGGTGTAAGCATATCACCCCTCTAACTTAATCAACTCCAGTGGCTCCCTATCTCTTCCAATATGAAATACTTTTAAAATCCTTCAAAACCTCCCTCCCTATCTCCTCCTTCCCAGTCTCTCATACCTTACATTACCCTTCCCACTCCATGTGTTCCTCAATCCAATGACATGGGACTCTTTGCTCTACCTTGAACAAGATACTCCATTTCTCAGCTCTGGGCATGGACATTTTCTCTGTCCACCATGCTTAGAATCCTCTCCCTCCTCAACTCCACCTACTAACTTCCCTAGTTTCCTTCATGTCTCAGTTCTAGCTAAAAACACCTACAGGAAGCCTTTCCTAACCCTCTTAATTCTAGTACCTTCTTTCTGTTGATTTTTTTTCCAATTAATCCTGTATACAGCTTGTCTGAACACAGTTGTTTGAATGTTGTCTCTCTCAGGGACTGTCTTTTGCCTTTGTATCCCTAGCACTTAACACAGTGCCTGGCACATAGTAGGCACTTAATAAATGCTTACTGACTGACCTACAGGAAATATATTTTGATCAGAACCATTTACAAAATAAGTGCTATAAAGAAAAGTAGAACATACTGTATTAAGGTTTTCCGGTTATTTTCAAGACATACAGCAAGCTCCTGTAGGATTACACAACATCGGTCTATGTCAGGGGTATCCCCATCTGGGATAGGATGGTGGTGAATGATGATTCCGTGCTGCTGATAGAAGTCTAAAAGGTTTGGTACTCGGTATTTTGACAGCTCTCCTCTGGTACAGAACACAAATATATCTTGTATACCATAGTTCTTTAGTTCTTCTGCCAATAGACACAGAAGACTAATATTAAATGTAACATAGGGAAGATGGGCAAGACAAATTCCAAATAATTAAAAGCAGGAAAGGCAAACACAATTCTTCTCAATTCACATTCTAATGGCAAAAACAATATGTAAGTAACTAGGCATATGCAAGATACATAGGGAAGACATGGAAGATAATCTCAGGAAAGGCCTTCTGCAGAAGTTAGGTTTTGAATTTCATCTTGAAAAGCAAAGAGGTGAATATGAGAAAGGAGAGCATTAGAGACGTGAGATAGCCAATGAAAAAGTACAAAGAAAGGAGATGGAGTGCTGTTAACAAAGAACAGCAAATAGACCAGTTTTAAGTGGATTTAAGTGGAGGGTAACAGGTGTTTGTACTCCTAGTACTTAGTACAATATTTGGCATATAGTAAGTTCTTCATAATGTTTGCTGACTGGCTTCCCAGCTGGCCACCTCTGCACACTTCCAACTACACTTCTGACTTTAGACAGATAGTCTGTGTTTCACTTTTACTGCTTCATTTCTGCTTCTACAATGTCTATAAAAAAAGTGTTCATGTTCAAAATAATGGAGAGAACAGTTTTTCATTATTCTCTTTTAGTACATTTTACCATGAAAAGTAGTTTTAAAATTTAATAAGTGCCACATCAAAGAAAAGAAACTATGCCTGGGTGTGTGCACAATGTTAAATCTTTGATGTATTTTTAATTTCTGCAGCTTTGATACCTCCTTCCCTAAAAGTCAATTGTTTGATTCCTCACAAAAATCTTAACAGCTGCCATTAAAGAAAATGCTATGAGGTATTTTTTATGTAAAGATAAGAGAAAACACTATAACAATATATTTTTCCTCTTCACTTATAAATATTCTGCATGTGGAATGGAACAATATATCAGATAACACTTACCCATGTCCTTTTGGAGATTTCTCCTAACATCTTTAAATTTGCAACCTGCAGGAGGTTAAGAAGGCAAATGGGGAAAAGTGAGTTACAGTGATCATAGATAATCTTGGTTTAAAAAACAAGACTTAAATTGACAATTAAGTAAAATATTAACTATTTAGCATTGCTCATTTTAAAAGGTTATATGTATACGAAAAGTTAATGACGGGGAATAACACCTAAAGAATTACTTTCAACAGGTCTGACCCACATCATGTCCTTCTAAATAGCTGCATAGCTTTGGGCTTTAAATAGCACTTTTTCAAAAATAATTTAAGGCATTTGGGAATGGAATGAGACTGGCTTATGTGGATGGTTCAAAATAGGCAGATAAGGTGGGATCAGATTATGATGGGCCAAAGAAAAGACATGGGAGAATTTGGGGCAAGGACAATATGATACTACTAGATCGACTGATATAGATATATAGATATAGTAGGAAGTCTAGGATAGTGGTGAGAGTATTGACCTTGGATCTGTGAGTACTGGGTAACGATTCTGAGCCAGAATGCTCGTTAGATCACTTGTCTCCAAACTGATTACTCCACAACAGCAATGGTATGAACCAAGGGCTAACCAATTGAGGATGGCAAAACTGAGATATATTACATGCTCCTTATAATATCTAATCTCAAGGTTTACCTAAAGCACAAAGATACTGCCTCCCCTTTTAACTGTTATGCAAATCACCTAACTTCACTCCTAATGCTTCCCCTTCTACATGTGATAGACTTTGACTTGGGTACCTGAAGCACTAGAAAAATCCTCCTTTCACTCTAGCGTCTTCACATGCTTCTCATTCCATCGTCCTCTCAGCTCATAAAATTATTTTTTAAAGCATAAGACTATGTCATTCTTTACTCCCCCACTCCAACTCAATAAACTCCAGTGGCTATTACTTCCAGGACCAAATATAAAATCTTGTTTGTCTTACCAGGCCCCTTCCTACCTTTCCAGTCTTTTACACCACACTCTCCCTTCCTTATACTCTACAATCCAGTAGATTGCTGCTGTTCCTCAAACATGATACTCCAAATCCCAACCTTTTCACTAGTTGTCCCCCTTAAATTGCTCTCTTCAAGTCTTAAACCCCACCTTCTGAAAGAGGCTTTTCATGGTTCCCTTCAATGCTAATAATGCCTTCCCTCTGAGATTACTTCCAGTTTTCCCTGTGTATATCAAATGTACATAGTTATTTGCATATTGTCTTTCCCAGTAGAATGTGAGCTCTTAGAACCTAGCTGCCCTACAAAGGCTTTACATTTACCATAAAGATCTATGTCACCTTATTGCTAACAGATCCTAAAGAGATCCAAGACGCCTTATCTTTCCATCTCCTGGGCTTAGCACAGTGTCTGGCACATAATAAGCACTTCTAATTGTTCTTTTAAACCAGAATTTTCAAAAATAAGAAACGCTATTCAACCACAATTGCTTTCATCAAAAATACCATTAATAATAATATTTTAGGGAAAGCAAAACATTTTTGGACCAATATTTCCAAAACATTATTTCATCTTTATATCGTCCTATTAAAGTAGATATTTTTATATTTTCTAAAGCACACAATTACTAGTATATTATTCTAACGTGTAGAATTGCATATACATTTAGTATTCATGCTTAAAAATTTTTTTAATTATGTGCCCCAAAGTTTGGAGATCACTGGTTTAGATGAAACGGAAAGTGGATTGAGTAATTTAAGCCCAAAAGGAATCAAAACAAGTAAGGAAGAGGCACAATTGAGGTAGTAAGAGGCATGGAAAGTAATGATCATAGGTCTCAGAGCTCAGAGGAACCTTAAAAATCATCTAGTCCAACACTTAACAGAAAAAGAAACTAAAGCTGTAAGAGGCTGTGATTTTCCCATGGTTACATAGGAAGGAAGTAGCTGATCCAGGATTCTAATTCTAATCCAAATCTCCTCTAACTCCAAATCCAGAGTTCTTCTATGTGTTATACCGGAGGAGGCCGTGCTAGAAGGGGTGAAGATAGCTTAGAGGAAACCAGTAGAAGGAAAAGACTCATATTTTGGTTTACAGTTGAACTATCATTTAATATGATACAGCTCTACCGAAGTGAATTACCCTACACATTGCTCATAGGCTTTCTAAAAATTACAGTTCTTTTAATTCCATGTAGCTTGAGTTAAAAAAAAAAATCCAAGAGCATCTTTTTAAAACCCAGCTTATATCAATATTTTTTCAACATATTTTTTCAGGGTTGAAATTTTCTATTGTAACCTGTAAAGTTCTAAGAATTTTCTAATAATCCTTACAAATGGCAATTTCCATAAGCTTTGTCTAAGAGTTTCTCTACTATTCTATAAATTCCTTGAGGACAAGACAAATATAGCTCCAAATTTTTAAAAATAAGCACCACAAATGGCTGCTCAGGGCCCTCATCCCAGAATGGAAAAAATATCAGCTTCCTATTCCTGTGTCCTTTGGGGTACAATGTGGTTCTGACTCAGTCAAGGCCACATCTTCCTGCCTTTTAGTTTTGTTTTTTTTTTTTTAATCAACATCTGCAGGGCTTTACAGAGCTGAAACTCTGGAACTGGGAGGGTCTGAGGAATAGATGTATGTATATAGTCCCTCATTATCCTCCATCACTATGATTCCCCAAAGTAAACATACTTATATAGCTCTCTACATAACAGCAAAGTTGTAATATATAAAATTCCTCTAGCGTTTGATATAGTGAATAACCAATAGAGATTAACTAATAATGGAAAACTTCTTTAGTGGTATCAGTAAAACTCTAGCTGCAGTGTTACCCACCTGGAAGAGAACATAAACCTAGAAACTGAGAACAATTCACAAGGGATAATGGTAGCCTAAAAAGAAATAAAAAGTGTTAGCTGTTATTGTTAGAAATATCAAAAATTTAAACTTATATGTCAGCACATCCAGATGGTAAAATAATCCATGTGTTAATCATCTCCAAAGTCTAGAGTGATTAAGCCCTTTATACTTTTTAAAGCATTTTTTAAAAAATTAGTCTTATGACTTTAATAACTTTTACCATTTACAACCAGCATAAAACATCTAAATGTACAGCAAAGTACATATCAATTTACTTATTTTTAATACCTAAAAACTCTGCTCTCCTTGGTATGTAGGGCATAAGCACATAATTATCATTAGCAACTAATATACAGCCTGTCCAGAGCAAACTAGCAAAAAAACCTAAAGACCAAGGGGAAAAATGGGAAATGTAATGTACCAATCTCTTCTTAGCTCCTGGGTTTTGTGGCTATATTAGGCATTGGGAGTAGTTTATTTCAGATGGTTAGAACATTTGAAGATGCCATTTGAACTCAAAGTTAATTGCTCTTTGAGAGTAAGCCAAAAGAAGATCAATGTTTTTTACTTTGTCTGCAACATCAAAAGCACGCCACGCTGCCGCGGCGCTTTCCCAAGTAAAGGGGGGACTGTGGAAGGGACGAAAGAAAACATTTGTTTGACAGGACTGATGGCTGTAGAGAACCAGCTGTAACAGTATCAAAGCACTACTAGTAAAATTTGCATATATGTAGGTTTTAATATAGGATCCTTTCTTTGCTGTATTTGCTGTAAATAGGTTTTTACTTGTAACATGGTCTACAGAGGCTTGGTTGTTGTTTTTCAGGTTTCAATTGTATCCAACTGTTTGTGATTTTTTGGGGTTCTCTTGTCAAAGATATCAGAGTGGTTTGCCATTTCCTTCTCCAGTTCATTTAACAGATGAGGAAACTGAGGTAAAGAGGGTTAAGTGACTTGCACAGCTACTAAGTTGTCTGAGGCTGGATTTGAACTTGGGTCTTCCAGACTCCAGGCTTAGCACTTTATTCACTGTGCCAACTACCTGCCCTACAAAGGCTTTACATATACCATAAAAATCTATGTTACCTTATTTCTAACAGATACTAAGGAGAACCAATACAAGGCATTTATGCTCTTTAGGCCTATTTTGAAAATTACGTTCAATCAAAAAACATTTATTAAGCACTTGTTATATGTTAGTACTTTGTTAGGCTCTGGGGAGCTGAAGAGAGTAAATCCCAGGCATAGGGGCAATCAGTGAAAAAGTACAGAGATAGATAGAAGATGAAGTGTTATGTGTAAGAAACCAGAAAGGCATCTGGTTTGGTCAGGAGAAATGTCTAATGAGTCTGAAAAAGTCAAATTAGGGATGGATTATGAAAGTCTTTAAAAGCTTAACAAAGTAGTTTATATTTTACCCTACGGACACAGGGAACCTTAAGAAAAATTATTTTGGCAGCAGTGGAGAAGATAATTTAGACAGGGAGTCCAAGTAGGAGTCAGTGAGAGGGCCTGAAATAAAGTGAAAGCTTAATAAATAGAGACAAAGATACAGACAAAGGGTTGATTCCAAGAAATGTTGTGGAGATAAAATAGCAAGATTTGGCAACTGATTGGATATATGATATGAGGGAGAATGAGGAGTCTTGGATAATACCATGGACAAGAACCTGGGAGACTAGAAGAATGTTTGTGCCTTCAACAGAAATAGAAAGTTTGTAAGAGGGGTGGATGTGAGAGGAAGAATAATGACTCATCTACAGAGATATAAAAAAGGGGAGCTGATGAGAGGATGTAGAGAGCAAACAGGGCCAAACCTTGGTGATATATAAACAGTTAGGAGATGTGATAATACTAATGAGTCAGCAAAGGAGACTAAGAAGGAACTTTCGAACAAATAGGATAAACTGGAGAGTACTATGGTAGCATGAAACCCCAGGGAAAGGAGGATATCCAGGTTAAAACAAAGGATGGTCAACAGTGTCTGATGCAACACAAAAGTCAAGAAGAATCAGGACTGAAAAAGACCATCAGCTTTGGCAATTGAGAGATCACTGGGAACTTTGGTGAGCAGTTTCAGTGGAATGATGAGTTTAGAAGCTGGGCTGCAAAATGTTGAGGAGAGAGGAGAGAAGAGGAAATGAAAGCAGTAAGTACTGACAGCCTTTTCAAAAAGTTTAGCTGATAAAGAGAAAAGAGATATAGGATGATAGCATGAGGGCCTAGTGAAGGTCTTTTTAAGGACTGGGGAGCCTTAGAGTATGTCTGAATGTATCAGGGAAGGAACCAATAGAAAGGGAGAGGTTGAAGTTTAGAGAAAGAAAAGGGCTGAAAGAGGCTGGAAAATGCTACAGAAGGTAATGGATTCAAATACATGTGTGAGCCTTGGCAAGAAGGGTACTTTTTGTGAGATATTAGAAAAAAGGAGAAAGTGGGGGTTGGGGTCAAGTGGTTTTGAAATGAAGAGAATAGCTTCAATTGTTTCAATAAAATAATAAGAGTTCTTCAAAGCGAAGAGTGGGGAGACAGGAAGATATAAAAGGCTTGAAGAGGGAAGAGAAGGTACTATGTGGAGAAAATGAAGAATCAGGATGAAATAAAAGATCAGCCTTACTATATTGAGGGCTCACTTAAAATTGGATAACATAAATTTATAATACATCATACACAATTAGTACAACTATGAGTTTTCCTCCAGTTCCATTCAGCAGCCTCCTATGTGATGCTGTCACTAGAGACTTTACATAATGGACCTATCACAAAAATAAATACCTATATGCCATAGAGAGCAGAATTTTCTGATGGCTCTTACTCTTGCCAAGCACTAGTCCTGACTATGGTTATGAGTAATACATAGGATGTGGATCAACTGAAAGAGCTAGAATTAGATGTCAAATATATACTTTTCTCCCAGGCAGAGAACAAGCTCTGTCCATGTAGCTGGTCTTAGGGTGCTGTGGGACACTTCAGAAAACAGTAATAGCTCAGTCTTTTATTGGGCTTATGCTTGAATTCTCCAGCATGGTTTGGGACCTGCTAGAATTTATTTCAACTGGGAAAACTATGGAAAAACCCAGGCTTCTATCCCAGAATAAAGTATCAGAATAGGGTGGATTGTAATGATAAATTGGTAAATTTCCAGTTCCTCTATTTCAGCCAAAATCTTTCATGGCTGACTAATCAAAACATATACCACATAAGGATAATTAGAGTTTCACCTATGCTTATTTGCTGCTATGTGCTTCTACTTTGTTTTTTCTAAATTATAAAATAGAAGAGAAATGAAAGGTTTTTTTTTCTCATAAGCAGTGCATATAATTAGTGGTTGCAAATTACCTTACACTTCTAAAGTGTTGTTAATAATAATATAATTTAGCTAGCATTTTTAAGGATTACGAAGTATTTTACACGTTCTCATTTGGCCCTCAGAAGTATCCTGAGAGTTAAGTATCACATGTATTGTGAAATTTTTGGATAGAGAAATGAAGCTGAAAGAGATTAAATGATTTTTGCCCATGGTCAGGTGCAGGATTTAAACCAGGTCTCTCCTGACTCCAAGTCCCCCATTCTTTCTACTACATGCTCAGTCATATACCAAAATCTTTAACAGGACGTTCTCAACAAAATACAAAAAAATCTTTAATCAAATATAACAACTTACCATGATACCTGAAATGGAGTCTGTTCGTTTTCAACTGGCTCTTCATCTGATGAGTCAAACTCACTCGTCTGCATTGTACTGGGCTTCAAAAGAACACAATCATACCAAAATGATAAGTGTATAACGCTTACAAAAAGGACCACACTGTAGCAAGTTTGCTAACGAAAAAATTATTGCTTAGATGTTATTGTTCAGATGTCCTTAAAAGTAACATAAGCTGAAAAGAAGGCAACTGTGCCCGAGGTAGGTACTCTGAGCATGGACTTAGGAAACTAGTTGGACGTCTCCAGGGATGCTGATAGGGCATCATCACACCCCAGGTATCACAAATGGCTGTTAACTGAGCCCTCAAGATTCACACAGAGATTCCAGCTGCTTGGACCTCTGCACCTTTTCATTAGCCGCTGAACCAGTTCAGCTCTGCAAATAGTCTCCAGGGTAGGATTTCTCCAAGATAACTTAAAGGCTTTAGTGAGGCAGATACTCGACTGCAATAAGGCAAAGCTTCGACGGTCCAAGCTGAAGGAGCTGTTTCCCCCTCTCCCCGGGCCCCGCCCCTCGTGCTGCGGTTGCCTCACTCCCTACCCACCTCGGGAACTCCGCACCACTCCTAGCCCTGGGTCTCTCTACTCCAGGGACTAGTCCCCCCGTGGGCCCGGGGTATGCTCCACCCAGCTGCCTGCGGGAGGGGCAGAAAGTTAACCAGTGTGAAACCGTGGGGAGAGCGGCGGGCCAAGGGCCCTTCCCTGCCTAACCCGAGTCCTCGCGGGTGAGGGAAAGAGCGGAGCCGCTACAATTAGGTCCACGGACCTGAGGAGCTCCGGGACGGCCAATCAACCAAGCCGTGCGGCTTCGTCTCTCCGGATCCCCGCCCCGCGGCAGCCAGACTCACCACCTTCATCCCCTTCGCAGCGAGGCTGCCGGGAGCCCGACCTCAGGCACTTAGCTTCAGCCCCTTACCCTTGGAGGATCCGCCTTCTCCCGCTTTCCAAGAGCTCATTGGTAGCTTCCTTCTGTGAGGCGGGGAAAGGGCACGTCCCGGTAGCCAATCAGACGCCCCTGCTTTATTTTACCTCCCCGTTCTCACACCAGGCTCTTCCTCCAACTGCTCATTGGTTCCCCCTCGGCCTTTGAAAGACGCGCGGGAGTAGCTGCCCTTCTGAGTGCCAATTGGCTAAGCATGAAATGCTGGAGGAGGGCAAAGTCCCTATTGGAATTTGGGGTCTTGTGCCCCACGCGATAGATCGAAAGCAATTTCGTTTACCCTCACGCTCTAAATCCAACAGTATAACCCTTCTTCAATCTCTGTTTTGCAAATAGCTGGCAGACTGGGAGCCAACCTAACCCCCTACCGTTTCCTCAAAGCTATTTAACATCGAATCTTGTTCGGCCAAGTCCCACTCCAGTCCAGCCTGCTCCTTCCACTGTGCTACTTATATTCCATGGTTACTAAATTTCCCTTCTATCTACCCTCATTCACAGAAATCTGTTCTCTGTACATAGCATCCCTTGCCACTCTCCCCAGTAATTTCATTACTATGTTTCCGCCCTCAACCTCAACCAACCATTACACATAGTGATACCATGCTTGTGCCTTACTGCCACTTCCAGACTTCCGCCACCAACCACTTAGCAAACGCTATTCCTTTGAGATTCCCTGCATTTAAATTAATTACTCAGTCAAGTTCCTATTAGCAATTATCTATCAACCTCCCTCTACCCACAGCCACGCCCCACACAGAGAGTCTCCTTTCCCCAGGAATTTTAATACCTGCCTCCCAATCTTCTACAGATCAATTTCTGCCTTAATACTTGAGGAATTTATTATACATGTTGAAGTCCCTTCAGTCACTCTAACTAATCTTCTAATTCCTCAGTCTCCTCAACTCTCCTGCCTTCCACTCGACCTCGGCTGTAGACAAAGATGGTCACACCCTTGATTTTGCCATGATCCACAAGTGCTCTGTTTCCATGATTAAAGAATCTGACATTTCTTTCTCCAATCACATTCTCCTATTTTTTTTTCCATCTGTCCCTATTCCTTACTCCTCCCAAACCTATTTCATACTTCTCGGGGTGACTTTCAATCTACCCACCTCTTTGTACTTTTCCCCTATACTGTACTTATCTCTGTACTTATCCCTACACTAGCTACATACACTCTGTTTTACATCTCAACCAATCCAACTCCACACTATCCTCTGCTTTCTAATCTTCCGCTGCCTTGTCCTATTACCACCACTCACATCTTGCCAAACCCAAAACCTAGTGAGGCAGTATCTGCTGCTTCTGTGTCTAATCACATGCTGCTGAATGGAATTGGAGGAATTCATTCAGCCAAGCCAATTGGGTTCACTACGAATGTATGCAGTCTAATGTCCCCTGGATCTTCTACTCAGCAAGACATCGGTTTACTTCTTCCTAATTGATTTTCTATGTCATTCTTTACAAAGGGTATACCAAACCTTCTCTTCTCTCCTCAAGCCCCACTCCCTCTCCTCATGGTCAAGGACTTTGATTCATATTTAAATGAGAAAATAGCCATCATTATTTCCTTCTCTCCAACCCAAAAAACCCTTGACACCATCCCCTCACTTTCTCACCATGGCCAGCCATTCTACTTATACCTTCATCCAATTTTCTATTGTGTTTTCCAAAAGATTGCCCTCTTTGGGAAAGAATTTTTACAACCAGTGTCTTTGATAAAGGCCTCATATCTAAAATACACAGGGAACTGAGCCAAATTTGTAGGAATACAAGTCATTCCCCAATTGAGAAATGGTCAAAGGATATCAACAGGCAGTTTTCAGAGGAAAAAATTAAAGATATCTATAGGCATATGAAAAAATGCTCTAAATCACTATTGATTAGAGAAATGCAAATCAAAACAGCCCTTAGGTACCATATCTCTCCTGTCAGACTGGCCAACATGACAAAACAGGAAAATCATAAATACTGGAGAGGATGTGGGAAAATTGGAACCCTTGTGCATTGTTGGCAGAGTTGTGATCCAACCATTCTGGAGAGCAATTTGGGACTATGCCCAAAGGGCTATAACGATGTTCATACCCTTTGACCCAGCAATACCACTTCTAGGGCTGTATCCCAAAGAGATCACACAAGTGGGAAAGGGACCTGTATGTACAAAAATATTTATAGCAGCTCTTTTTGTGGTGGCAAAAAAATTGGAAACCAAGGGGATGCCCATCAGTTGGGGAATGGCCAAACAA
The DNA here is from genome assembly GCA_028646595.1 of Phalanger gymnotis. Classification (NCBI taxonomy): domain Eukaryota; kingdom Metazoa; phylum Chordata; class Mammalia; order Diprotodontia; family Phalangeridae; genus Phalanger; species Phalanger gymnotis. Next base: position 183,808,663 of record CM053624.1, on the reverse strand, counting down.
GTTGTGGTATATGAATGTAATGGGATACTACTGCTCTATAAGAAATGAGGAGCAGACAGACTTCATAGTAACCTGGAAGGACTTACATGATCTGATGCTGAGTGAGGGGAGCAGAACCAGGAGAACATTATACATGATTACAAACACAGTGATAACTAACTTTGATAGACTTGGCTCTTCTCAGCAATACAAGTGTGTGAGGTAAATAAAATGTGAAGACTTCACAGAGAAGATATGTGTGTGTGTGTATACGCACACACACACACACACACACACATACACACACACTAAGAAATGTTTAAAAATCAAGAAATAGGGAAATAGGGAAGTGGAAAAAAATTCTGAGGCTGTGAGTCTGATGGCTCAGCCTCTGGGAAAGTTTTGTTCTTTCTTCTGGTTCTGGTTTAAAGATTTGCTCAGTAAGAATGGGGTCACTGTTACCTGTTTTCCTTTACTGTAAAAGTACTATAAGAGAATGGAGAGGGTCTCCCCCTCCCCTTATCCTATTCTCCTTCTTTAGATTTATAGATGTCACCTCAGTTGTAATCCTTAACTAAGGGAATGGGAATTGGAGTTTCTGTGCCTCAATTTCCCAGTTCTTTGTCTAGCTTTCATGCTCAGATTGTACACCCGCCTCCCAGCCAATGGTGAGAAGGGTAAGAAGAGGGCAGAAATTCTCTTGTGTTAGGTATGGTCCTTTGCCTTTTGTAAAGTGCCTCCTTTGCCAGTTCTGCTCTGCGCTAGCAGAGGACGCCCAGTTCTCGAGAACTGAACAAAATTTATTTCTATTCCCATCCTGAGATGGCTCCTTATTAACTTTTAATTAGTGAGGGTCTTTCATCTCACACACAAGGTTCTAAGACAGCTCCAAAAGACTCATGATGGAAAAAGCTATCCACATCCAGAGACAGAATTATGGAGTCTGAATGCAGATTGAGACAAACCATTTGCTCTCTTTTTTTTCCTTCTTTTTTGGTTTTGTCTCTTCTTTCTCACGATTCATTCCATTGGTTATAATTCCTCTTTACAACTTGACTATTGTGGAAATAAGTTTAACGTGAAGGTATATGTAGAACCTATATTGATTACATGCTGTCTTGTGGGGAGGGGGAGGAGAGGGAGGGGAGAAAATTTGGAACCTAGAAACTTGTAGAACTGAGTGTTGTAAACTAAAATAAAAAATAAATTAAAAAAAAAGATTTCCCTCCTCTCTATTCTTCAATGTATCCTTATCAACAGGCTCCTTCCTTGATGTCTATAAACATACCTGTTTTTCCCATCTTATACCTTTCCTCCCTATATTAGTCAAATTTCTTTAAAAATAAAAGGTTTCTATACCCACTGCCACCATTTCATCTATTACTCGCTCCTCAACCCTTAACCTTTTGCTAAATGGCTTCCAACATCATCACTTAACTGAAACAGTTGTTTCCAAAGCTACCAAGGATGTTTCTTTGTTTGTTTATTAAAATAAGTGTTTATTGATATTTTATTTTTGCATTGCCTCAACATTCCCTTGTATGTCTCATCTTCCCCCTTCCTGGAAGAAAGAGACAGAAAAGAAAAGAAAAGAAAATAAAGAAAGAAAAGAAAGAAAGGAAGAAAAGAAAGAAAGGAAGTGGGGCAGCTAGGTGGCGCAGTGAGTAGAGCACTGGCCCTGGAGTCAGGAGGACCTGAGTTCAAATTTGGCCTCAGACACTTGACACAGATACTAGCTGTGTGACATTGGGCAAGTCACTTAACCCCAATTGCCTTGCCAAAAAACAAAAAAAGGAAGGAAGGAAGGAAGGAAGGAAGGAAGAAAGAAAAAGAAAGAAAGAAAGGAAGGAAGGAAGGAAGGAAGGAAGGAAGAAAGAAAGAAAGAAAGAAAGAAAGAAAGAAAGAAAGAAAGAAAGAAAGAAAGAAAGAAAGAAAGAAAGAAAGAAAGAAAGAAAGAAAGGAAGAAAGAAAAGCAAGGGAGGGAGGGAGGAAGGAAGGAAGAAAGGAAAGAGAAAAGAAAAACCAGCAAAACTAATCAATATATTAGGAAAAATATGACAACATATGTAATATTCCATAACCACAAACCTCTTCCCACCTCTGTAAAAGAATGAGGGGAAATGTCTTCTCATCTCTTTTTTGGAGCCCAGCTTGTTTTTTCATAATATTACAACATTCATTTTCGATAGTTGTTCTTTCCATTAACATTGTTGCAGTCATCCTGTATTGTTTTCGTGGCTCTATTTACTTAATTTTACTTAATTATGTCTTTCAATGCACTTCTGTAGTCACTATAATATTCCATGACAGCAGTGTGCCACAGTTTGTTCAGCTGTTTATTTGATAGTCATTTACCAATGATATCATAATTGCCAAATCTGATGTCCTTTTTTCAATCCTCATTCTTCTTGATCTTTCTGCAGTATCTGATAGTGTTATTAATCACCCTCTTCTCCTGAATACTCTTTCCTCTACAGGATATTGCAAATGCTTAGGTAATACTTGGTAAGGCCCTGAGTTAGTGTGAGGAAAGTGAAGTGTCAAAGATAACACTCAGATTGCAAACTTGGTTGAATGGAAGAATGGCAGCATCCTCAATATAAATTAGGAATTTCAGAAGTAGGGGTGGATCAGGAGGAAAAATAATAAGTTCCATTTTGGACATGTTGCTATTGAGATGTCTACAGGCCATTCAGTTTACAATGGCCACTGGGCAGCAGGAAATGAATGACGGAACATAGCAGATAAAGTAGGGCTGTATAGATAGATTTGGGAATTATTTGCGGAGAGATGATAAGTAAATCTATGGAAGCTGAAGAGGTCGCTAAGAAAGTGGCAGAGAGTAGAAATGAATAGAAGACCTAGTATAGAGCCTTGGGGATATGCCTACATTTGAGGACCATGAAGAAGAACTTAAATCAGCAAAGGAGACTGAAAAGAAAATATCTCACAGGTAGGAGGATAACCAAGAGAAATCAGAACCAGAGTTCCTGTGTCAGTTCCAGCTGACCTAGAGGAGTTGTTTCTTGTAATTTCACTTCCTTGGAGAAGAAAATTACCACTGACAGCATCATCCTGAAAGTGAAAAGAATAAAGGAGCAAGCCTCATAGGCCAGAAGATCTGGACTTTGTGAGGTGAGCAGACAGTATGAATCAAAGTTGAACACATGGGCATGGCCCTCCAAACAATTTTAACTTGAGTGTCCAACCAGCTAGGTTTTAGTCCTGTGCTAAAGGAATGTGTATTGGCTCTTGAGGGGCAGAACAACTACTTAACCTTCTGTGTTATAAGCAATAGCTGGTTGACAAATCAGACCAGAGCAATCTTTATGGCTTCGGCCTCAAGCCTTTTTTTTTAATGAGGGAGGAATACTTTACCAGTTTTGCTGGTTAGGATTTTATTCACAGAGTCATATTCGACTGCTTCCCTCTAAATAGCATGAGAAAATTTGGCTTATTTGTCAAGAACTGCCATCAGAGAAGGGCAATGAATGAAACATCTCTTTGTTATCTTAGGCTACTGTAACTATCACCTAAGCAGTGTCATCACCCAACAGTTTGATGACATTTTAACTAGACTGGTAAAAACTCTTAGAAGGTCAAAGACCACTGAGGTTCAGGTGAACCTAACAGTTCCAGAATTGAAGAAGGAACTCTAGCCATTTTGTGTGATTTTAAATTGCTAGAACAGGACAGTCAATCATTGACTTGACTCTTTTGAGAAATGATATTTGGCGTTTGAAACTGTCAGAGCTGGCAAAAGTTCAAAATATCAAAGTGTCCAAGCATCTAGAATAAGAGGGGTATGGAGTATACAAAGATACATTAATTCTGAAGGCTTATATGGTTAGGAACCTGGTAGTGAATCTGTTTTTCTAAGTTAAAAGTTAGGCCACTTTGTCAAGGTACTGCCAACTTATGATAAAATTCATAAACTTATGGTGCAGGATATTATTAGGTGAACAAAGATATATAGAGCATATCACAGTGTGAGATAATACAAGGATTAAACAATATACACATATGTAGCACATATGACATAACAGGTCATGAGAAGCAATTGTTTGCCCTTTCTATGCAGATAATTTTAAAACCTGTTTTTGTCTGTATTTTTGCATCATTATTGTATATTTATGCATTTCAAAACCAACATTCATCTATTGCACTTCATTATTTTAACAATTACTTGAAATGTGCCTTGTGCATGTTATCATGAGTTAATTATGTGTCTGATTTATTATGATGTTTTTAAACTGTTTTGTGTTGTACTAAACATTAATAGAATAAAGCCAAAATACCAGCTCAGCAGTCTCACAAAGTCCACCTTGCCTCCTGATAAAATATAATGGTTATGACAGGTTAATGTTTTACGTTTTAAGTATTTGTTAAGGTATATTTATGAGCTTTTTCTGTTTTAATCATTTGTTTTGTGGTGGAGAAAACAAATAGCTGTTTTATACCAGATATTGATTTTGTACATTGAGTACCTTTTTAGAAAGGGACCCTGTTAGTCTCTTTTGGGGATACCCTATACATGAGTCAAACTTTAAAAGTTTTCCCTAGTACTCCAGTATGGGGGTATAATAATCCTTAAAATGTTTGAAAATCTTGACTCCACTAAAAGGTCAGGCTATCCTAAGATGAATCTAGGTTCTATATCAGTCCAGAGTCAAATTTCTGTTTTGTTTTTTTTTTGATGGGGAAGGCTGGGCAATGGATGACATTAAGAAAGTCATCTTGGTATTTGGCAACTTTACAAACACTGATTATGTATTGGGCCATAAAAGCTTCACAAATAAATACAGAAAACAAGACCTATTAAACACAGTGACTTTCCTGTGAGATATGGCATAAAAGACATAAGATCAGAGAATTTAAAACTCAAAGGGACCTTAAAGTTTCTGTATTCCAAGAACCCCTTCAATTTACAAACGAGAAAACTGAGGTGGGGGAAGGTCAGGGTCTTGCTATTAAGTGGCAGCTTTGAGACAGAGTCAAACCCTTCTTTTCTGACTCCAAATTTAGTGCTCTTTCCATTGTAGCATACCACTGTGATATGATATGTGTATGCCCAAAAAAAAGAAGTGAGTAGTTAATTTACTAAGAATGGGAATAAACAGGACAGCCTAAAATGCCACATTGGTACCGTTAAAATATTAAAAGAATTCAAAAGAAGCTTAAGCATTTTAAGGTGGACAAGAATCACAAAGGATGATAAGAGGTTAATATCTTCTTTGAAGGGAGTGCCAACACAGATTAAATCATAGATTTAGAATAGAACCAGAAGGGACTTTACATAGAAAGGTAAATACATTTGAACAATTAGAGAAGGTGCCAAAGGATGATGAAGTGTTTATATTACAATAGGGTTAGGGGAAAAAATCATGCCCTCCAACGCTAATGTTCTTATCAAGGATCATGGAGGTAATTGAATAAAATAAAGAACATGGGGGTGAATTTTTTTCCATTTTAAATTATATAGGAAGGAAAGAAAAGGGAAGGAAATGGAATTTACTGTCTTACACAATTGGGGTACACAAGAAGAAGACTATGAACAAGGAGGAAGGAGTTGGACAGCAGGTCTCATGATCCTCACTTTCATCTGAACTGAACAAAAATGATTGAACACATACACAAAGAGTTTGGTATAGAAATATATTAAACTCAACATAGGAATGGGGGGATTAAAGACGATTAAAAAGGAGAGTAGATTCAGGGAGGTAGTAGTTAAGCAAAACAAACTCCAACTTTGGAAGGTGAATGGAGAGATTAAAAAGAACAAAAGAAAAAATATGATGTGCCTGGGAACTAGGTGAGTGGCAGAAAAGCTGAACAAGGAAGCAGATGTAGATTGCATCAATTATAGATCACGATACAACTGAAAAACAACTGAGCAAAAGGGTTTAGCAAACTCCTTACTTGTCACCATCTTATTTGTAAAGAATGAAATGGGGAAGAATGGCAAAAATAGGAAAATGTGTAAGACGGTGGGATACACAATCATTTATAACCATGAATGTGAATGGGATAAACTCACTCATAAAATGGAAGATGATTGCAGACTGGATTAATTGTTGTTTATGTTATTTACAAGAATGTGTTGTTTACAAGAAACACACTTGATATATAAAGATTCACAAAAAGCTAAAATAAGGGACTGGAAAAAAATCTGTTATCCTTCTCATTAACTCAAAATGGCAGGGGTAGTTAACATGGTCTCAGATAAGGCAATGGTAAAAACAGACATAATTAAAAGATAAATAGAAAAATTATACTATGCAGAAGGGCATCATAGAAGATAAACTAATATTAATATTTTAAATATATGCACGAAATGGCATAGCATCTAAAAACTTAAAGGAAAAGTCAAAGTGATTTACACAGAAAAATAGACAGCAAAACTATAATAATTGGAGACCTCCACACAAGTAGACAAATCTAACAAAAAGATAAAAGAAGAAAAACATTAAGGTCTTGATTATCAATTATTCAATTTAGACTAACTCTCTGATAATTACTGAATGTTAATAAGAAGTATACTTATTTTTTAGTGGTACTTGGCAACTTTACAAACACTGATCTTGTATTGGGGCATAAAAACTTCACAAATAAATACAGAAAATAAGACCTATTAAACAAACTCTGCTGACCACTATACAATAAAATTTATATTCAATAAATGACATTTAAAAAAAAAGAATTTAATTTAATTGGAGATGAGTTCATAGTAAATTATTTTAAAAATTAATTACAGATTAACTTAATCCTAAAGAATTGGTAGGTCAAAGAAAAAAATAGTATAAATCATAGATAATTTCTCTAAAGAAAATTATGATGAGACAAGATATCAAAACTTTTGGGATGAGATCAAATTAATTCCTAGAAGAAAATTTATATCTTCAAAGAGTTTCATCCACAAAGGAAGAAAAAGAAATATTTATGAAGTGGGAAAAGCTAGAAAATCAACACATCCACCCCAAACAAATGATAAAATAGAGATTCTGTAAATCATAGATTAACAAAATTGAAAGCAAAAAAAAATTGAATTGGTCAAAAAAACAAAGAGCTATTTTTTTTAGGTGAGGAGGAAGAACAGATAAACCATTAGCTAGTATGATTTTTAAAAGAGAAGAAAATGAAGCTACCAATATACAAAATGAAAAAAGAATTAAGAACAAAAGGGGAAGAAATAAAAGAAATTACTAGAAATTATTTTGCCCAAGCATATACCAACAAGATTAATTTAAATTAAATGAATATTTATAATGAAATGAATATTTATTTAAATTTTAATGAAATGAATATTTATACGAGTATACCATAGTACCCAGATTAACCAAATGAGAAACAAGGAATTTAAATAACCCAATCTCAAAAAAAGAGAAAAGAAACTGAACAATTCATAAATGAAATCCTAAAGACAAAACCCTCAGAATTATTTTGCTTTGTAAATTAATTTATTAGTCAAAGAAAAATTAATTTCAATATTGCAAAATTTCAAATTTTGCAAAAAAAATTATAAAATATTGCAAAAGCAAGAAAAGAATGGATCCTACTAAATTTAATCTATGATATAAATATGGTCTTGAAATCTAAACTAGGGAGGAAAAAAATAAAGAAAGCTATAGAGCAATATCTCTAATGAACGTTAACACAAAATGTTAAAGAAATTTTTAGCAAAAAAGACAACAGCAACATATCAAAAAGATTGTGCACCATGATCAGGTTAGATTTATACCAGGAGAGCAAGTTTAATTCAATATTAGGAAAACTATAAAGATAATAGATCATATTTCTTAAAACAGTGCATGATTATGTTGTTAGATCCAGAAAAACATCTGATGAAATGGAACACTGATTTCTTTTAAAAATACAAAAAAAAAACCCCTCATGGGAATAAATAGACCTTCCTTAACATGGTAAATAGCATATATTTAAAACCAAGAGTTGACATTATAGCTAATGGAAAGGAGAGGACTGGAACTTATTGGACAGAACAGAAACCACTACTATTTGCATATTTAAGGAGCTTGGCAGTTTTCTGGCTTAAGTTCTCTAGGAATTGCTTGTCACTGAAAGAGAATAACATTTTTTCTCATTATATCATTAAGGGTAGATATGAATGAAGAAAGCTTGTTACTGACTCTTCAGCTTGAAAGAAGAGTAAATGGCTTTGTTCACTAGGAGAGCTATCACCTTTCACTAAAAGAGGAACAACTAGCAAAGAAATACCTTTGCGTGGTGCAGAATGTTCCTGATAAAAATCAATGACATTAAGAACCACAGTCCAGAGTTGCCCTGGGTGTATGTGCCTTCCTTCTATGTTTCCATAAGACTGCTCATCTTTCCACATTGACACTGAATACATTGGTGGGAAAGTGTGACTTAGATATATGGGTGAACTATGATGTTTTAATTATTCCTGGTTTTTTCTTCTATTAAATAAATCTGAATATTGTTACTGTTTTTGTTTTCTATTGAAGAAGTGCTATAGTTATTGTTTTTGCTTTCTTACTTAGTAAATGTCTTATGTTTAAATGTTAATGGTGTCATGCAATTGATTTTGTGTAAATGGGAGGCATGCTGTTAAGGGCTCAGGAGCTATAGAGGCAAGTAGTAGGAGGGTATCTCTCCTACTCTAGGGTAACCCCTAAGACCCTGAGAGCGTTGTAAATCATAGCCACATAGTGCATCCCTTCTATTAACCTCAGGTTTGCCAGCATGAGTTCAAGATGAAGTGAATAAATCATCCCAGAGAGCAAGAATGGGGTTCTATTCCATGCCCAGGCTACACTACCCACTTCCTGACAGAGGTGATAATCTAAAGGTACAGACATATATTTTCAGATATAACCAATGTGTGGATTAGTTTTACATAGCCATGACAAATCATGACAATGCAAAAAAATCCATACGTTGTCCTCATGCAAAATAGGCATTTGCTTCACTTTGCTTCTTATGAGGGTTTTAATCTATTTGCAATTTAAGAGGATAGGTTTGGAGCAGAGAGGGACTAGCTAAACGTTCAATCAATAAACAGTCAATGAGGAAGCATTTATTACTTACCTACTGTATACCAGACACTGCAATCAGCACTAAGGATGAAAGCAGAGGCAAAAGACAACCCCAGCGCTCAAGGAGCTTACAATCTAATAGGGGATGCAATAGCATGCAAACGGTATATATAAACAAGATATATGCAGGATAAATTCGAAATAATCATCAGAAGAAAGGACCTAGATTAATGGCGGGGTCAGGAAAGGGTTTTTATAGAAAGTGAGATTTTTAGGGATTTGAAGGAAGCATTCTAGGCATGGACTAGAATTTTCATTTCATTCATGCCAGTGAAAATGCACAATCAGGAGATGGATTATCTTGTTCAAGAAATAGCAAAGAGGGCAGTGTGACTGGATCACAAAGTACATGGATGGCAGTGAGGTAGGGGTAAAGTAGACTGGAAAAGTAGGAGGAATCCAGCTTGTGAAAGGCTTTGAATGCCAAAGATTTTATATTTTTCCTGGAGATGATACAAAGACCCTGGAATTTGCTAAATAGGAGGGTAATATGATCAGACCTGTACTTTAAGAAGATAATCTGAGTGGAGAATGTACTAAAGTGGGGAGAGATGGTCAACCAAAAGGACTATTGTAATAGCCCAGGCACAGGGTGAAGAGGGACTCTACCAGGGTTCTGGCAGTATCAGAGGAGAGAAGGGGTGTGGGCTGCACAAGAGATGTTATGAAATTAAAATTAGCAGGACTTGGCACAGACTGTATATGGTGATTTCCTAGATAGGAAGACAGAGGGGAGGAGATTTGGGGGAGAAAGAGAATGAATTCAGTTCTGAACATATTGGGTTTAGGTGTTGCTTTAAAAAAGAATAAATAAAAATAAGATAATGGAAGCATTTAACCACAAGAAAGAAGAGAAAAGAAAGTTACACAAAAAGAAAGTTTTGAACGTTACACTGTGAATTCGTCATATATGTTAATAATAGGCAAGTCACGGCAGTTGCTAGGGTGTAGTGATTCATATGGCATTGCAAAATCCATCCAGTCTAAGAAGGGCCAACCACTTTTGAGCTGTATGTACAACATATAGAAACAGGGCCACTAAACCATCTGTAGGGATCTCTGGGGGCTGCATATTGAATTATTAAACTACATATTGACATTAACTATGTTCCATTGTATTTTATTTGTTTTGTTAAATATTTTAATGTGGTTTAAGACCCACAGGCCATGTGTTTGATACCTCCCACCTCAGAAGCAGTATCAATGGCACAAGCATAATTCCCAAAACCAATTAAGTCTTGAGAATGATGCCATTCTCTTTTTAGGGAAAAAATTTTCCTAGACTTCATGGCAAGAATTTTACAATCTTAATAGATGCTGCTCCTATCACATCCCATCCCTTAAAGATCCTGTAGGTTTTCTAGTGGACTTTCCACCACTTAAGTGACATTACTAGATAACCCTGACATCTAAAATGTAAAAAGCCTAGTGTGGTCAGCACTAAAGGTAAAAGAAAAATAAAAATAATGATGATGATGATGATGATAACCAAAATAAAATAACTAGCATTTATATAGCCATTTAAGGCTTCCAAAACATTTTACAAATATTATCTAATTTGATCCTCACAAAAATCAGCAATGTAATTTCCTTTCATCTCAAGGAACATATTTCTAATTTAACCAAATATGGAGTAATGAAAACAGAAATTTCAGACTGCTTCTGCCCATCAGAAGGACAAATCTTAGATCTCAGCGATCCAGTTCATACAATCAATGATGCTAAATGTTTGCAGTTCACATTGGGTGTCCTGATGTACGGCAGGGACTATGGGTACTAATAGAACATCATGGACACAGAATAGATAACACTTCCAGCACAGTCATCAATCTTCATCACAGTTCAGAGTTATCTGTTTTGAGGTTTACCACCCTCTTGATACAAGCTGTCCCAAGGCTGTATCATCATCCACACAGTAGTGTTCTGCAGCCCCAAAACTAGCACTTCCTTCACCCTGGGAACTCCATGATGAGGGGGAAGTGATACTAAATCTTTGGCCACTTAGAAGCCTCTCCTGAGGAGCTTCCCACTTCCTTCTTTGGAGTTGGATAACAACTCTTTCACATTTATCCAGGACCTCAAGATTATTACCAAATTGGCTAAGGAATCCCCTTTCTTTCAGGTAAATTCATAATCATGATAATGAAACACAAATAGTTTCACATTTCTTGTGTAGTTAGAAGGCAAGACACCACCCAACAATCTCACCCTATCGTCTCCCAATCTCTCTTTAGAGACCTGATAATTGAGAAGGAACTGAGCTATTTTCTTTAGTAAACTTTTATGTCTCTTTTTCTATTTGGTCTGGTCTGCTTTTTAAGGTAATATTTTCTTCAGCATTTTTTGTGCCTCTTTTGAAAATTAGAATTAGGCAATTGGAAGCTAATGACTCCGTGAGACATCAGTAAAAAAGAAAAAATAAAACAAAGTTAAAAGAATAAAAATAATAGAAGAAAATGGAAATATCTTAATGGAAAAACAACTGACCTGGAAAATAGATTGAAGCGAGATAATTTAAAAATTATTCAACTACCTGAAAACCATGATCAAAGAAAGAGCCTAGACATCAGATTTCAAGAAATTATAAAACTGTCCCAATATTCCCAATAGCTCCAAAGGGTAAAATAGAAATTGAAACAATCCACTGATTCTTTCATCTTGAAAAAGATGCCAAAATGAAGACTTTCAGGAATACCCAAACTCCAGTGCTCCAACGTCAAGGAGAAAATACTTCAAGCAGACAAAGAAGCAATTCAAATATTGTGGAGTCACAGTCAGAATCACCTAAGATTTAGCAACTTCCATGTTAAAGGAGCAGAAGGCTTGAAATATGATATTCTAGAAGCCAAAGGAGCTAGGATTACAACCATGAATAAACTACCCAGCAAAACTGATTATAATACTGGGGGGGGGGGAGGAAAGGGAGGAGGGAGGGAAGAGGTTGGGGAACATGGGGGCTGGGTAGGAGTAGATATTTAATAAAATAGAGGAATTTCCTTTTTTAGCACAAATAAAATAAATTAATAAAGTTTCATCGACAGGTTACAATAACTTACAGAATTTTTCTTCAAACAGGCCTATATATAAGATAGATTTTAACTATAAGCAATAGCGTATATGTGAAACAATTAACAGACATTGCTATAGTGTGAACATTACACAAAACATAGTCAAAGAACATAACAATAAAATAAGAAACAAACATACTCAGATATGCAGCAATTCACATGCACAATTATACACAGGGCACATTTCACATGGGCAATCTTTAGTACTTTCACCTAGATACATGTGTAACTATATCTTCAAGTTTACCTTAGTAGTCTAGTGATTGATAACAGGCCCAGTTCTCCTGTCATTGATTAATTTCTCATCTCCTGTACTAGAGATAATAGTTGATACGGGCTGTTCATCAGGATTTATAGACTTGCGCATCTATATTTGGACTGGCAGCCCTGTCAAGTTTTACTCAAATTTCCAAAGGCAGGATTTGAGCCCTGCTCCTGTGATTCCAGAAGGTCAACTAGATTTCCCAGTTGCTGATGTTAGGAAGACCTGAGTTCAAATTTGGCCTTAAACAACTTACTAACTGTGTGACCCTGTGCAAGTCACTTAACCCTGTTTGCCTCAGTTCTTAATCTATAAAATAATCTGGAGAAGGAAATAGCAAACTACTCTAATAACTTAGCCAAGAAAACCTCAGATGGAGTCATGAAAAGTCAGACTTGACTGAACAACAACAAACGTGATTCCAGGACTAGGTCAATTTAGGCTATACCACATATAGAGTATACTGTTGATCACTGACAGATTCCTCATTCTTCCTACATGTGAAATCCTTGGGGATTTTTTTGTTCCTGTTTGTAAGTCTCTTAATGACCTCTGACAACAATTGCTTAGTTATTAGTTCTGTTTGCTGAAATGGGGACTGTTCTCTTACAGAATTCTACCTTAGTAGAATTATCTTAGCAGGCTTCCCTAAACCACAAGAAAGTACTGACTTGCAATATTATTTAAATTTTCTTTTTTTATTATGAATGTAATAAGCATCAACAAACATTAGCATTCAACATAGAAAGAAAAAGGAAAAAAGTTGTATATGAAATTGTAAATTTTTGTTGCACGTTGGTTACTTAAGTGTATATTAAATTTAACACCAAAATAATAACTGTCTTGCTTGTTTATGTCCTCTTCTTTCTTCTGCTGTCTTCTGTGGATTTTAAAATATTTTATTAATGTTCTTTTTTCCTGTTTTTTGTTACTCTCAATACTCATTACTCAATAACACCCCAATAAAAACTCTCCATTGTAACCAGTTATTATAGTCAAGACATAACAAATCAATACATTGACTAAATCCTGCAGTTTCCTTTTCATTGTGATTTTGATCTTGGTCTTCACTATGTCAACCTAAATTAAAGAGAAAACCACAAATGTAGCAAAAATTAGGATCTTAAGAACTGGAGTGCCCAAGGAGAGGGTTGGGCTCCAGGTTCTTAAAGAGTAGCAGAGCAGTAGAAGAAGGGTACAATTCTTGGAAAGGCCCAGCTGCAGTGGCAAGGGGGTTGGGACAAGGTAAATTGTTTTTCATAACAACAGAAAGTCCATAGAGAAAGCTCAGGAATCTGGGGAGGAAAAAGTTGAATATTTACAAAATAGCCATTTGGTCAACCTAAGGCAATGTATGGGTCTGGGAAATGGGACAAGGTCAGCTTTGGTCAGCTCGTAGTCTGTAAATTCAGCAGTAGTCAGCTCATAATCAAGCAACATTTAACATTTCCTCCTCTCCGTTAGGATGAATTCAGAAATTTTGTCACTGACCAAAGGCATCTTCACTGGACCTTATTGGATTGGGCACCTGATTCCTGAAGGCAAAGGCTAATCTAAGGCAATGCTTAAAGAGGAAGCCTGAGTGACCACCAGAGCCTGGGGTAGTGATAAAAACATCAATGGCCACAGAAAAGAATTTTCCCAAAAGATGCCCATTTTAACAGAAGGTTGTAATGGAGTGTGTAAAATTAGATATGACACCCTCATGGACTGCTGCACGCAAATCCTCTTTTTTAAAAAATCATTATTTATTTATTTAATAATTTTAGTTATCAGCATTAATTTTCACAAGAGTTTGAATTACAAATTTTCTCTCCATTTCTACTCTCCCCCACCCACTCTAGGATGGCATATATTCTGATTGTCCCATTCACCAGTCAGCCCTCCCTTCTGTTACCCACTCCCCCCATTCCCTTTTCACTTACTTTCTTGTAGGGTAAGATAGATGTTTATACCTCATTGCCTATATATCTTATTTTCTAGTTGCATGCAAAAACTTTTTGTTTGAACATCTTCTTTTAAAACTTTGAGTTCCAAATTATTTCCCCTCTTCCCTCCCCACCCACCCTCCCTAAGAAGGCAAGCAATTCAACATAGGCCACATATGTATCATTATGCAAAACCCTTCCACAATACTCAAGTTGTGAAAGACTAACTATATTTTGCTCCTTCCTATCCTATCCCCCTTTATCCAGTTTTCTCCTTTGACCCTGTCCGTTTTCAAAAGTGTTTGCTTTTGATTACCTCCTTCCCCTATCTGCACTCCTTTCTATTGTCCCCCCTTTTTTATCTCCTTCCTCCTTTTTCCTGTGGGGTAAGATACCCAATTGACTGTGTATGTTATTCCCTCCTCAGGTCAAATCTGATGAGAGCAAGATTCACTCATTCCCCCTTTCCTGCCCCCTCTTCCCTCCCAGCAGAACTATTTTTTCTTGCCACTTTTATGCAAGGTAATTTACCCCATTCTATCTCTCCCTTTCTCCCTCTCTCAATATATTCCTCTCTCATACCTTAATTTGATTTTTTAAAATATCATCCCTTCATATTCAACTCACCCTGTGCCCTCTGTCTACATATATATGTACATGTATATGTATATGTATATGTATATGTATATGCATATGCATGTGTATGTGTATATGTATATGTATATGTATATGTATATGTATATGTATATGTATATGTATATGTATATGTATATGTATATGTATATGTGTATTCCCTTCAGCTACCCTAATACTGAGGTCTCATGAATTATACACATCATCTTTCCATGTAGGAATGTAAACAAAACTGTAAAATTCAAAATGTAAAAAACAAAAATGTAAAGTTCAACTTTAGTAAGTCCCTTGTGAATTCTCTTTCTTGTTTACCTTTTCATGCTTCTCTTGATTC
>CM053624.1:183774544-183793285 GCA_028646595.1 Phalanger gymnotis | reverse complement strand
TGGAGCACAATACTCAGTTTTGCTGGGTAGGTGATTCTTGGTTTTAATTCTAGCTCCATTGACCTCCAGAAGATCATTTTCCAAGCCCTTCAATCCCTTAATGTAGAAGCTGCCAGATCTTGGGTTATTCTGATTGTGTTTCCACAATACTCACATTGTTTCTTTCTGGCTGCTTGCAGTATTTTCTCCTTGATCTTGAAACTCTGGAATTTGGTGACAATATTCCTTGGAGTTTCCTTTTTGGGATCTTTTTGAGGAGGTGATCAGTGGATTCTTTCAATTTCTATTTTACCCTCTGGCTCTAGAATATCAGGGCAATTCTCCTTGATAATTTCTTGAAAGATGATATCTAGGCTGTTTTTTTATCATGACTTTCAGGTAGTCCAATAATTTTTAAATTGTCTCTCCTAGATCTATTTTCCAGGTCAGTGGTTTTTCCAATGAGATGTTTCACATTGTCTTCCACTTTTTCATTCCTTTGGTTGTGTTTTATAGTATTTTGATTTCTCATCAAGTCACTAGCTTCTACTTGCTCCAATCTATTTTTTAAGTTAGTATTTTCTTCAGTGGTGTTTTGGACCTCCTTTTCCATTTGGGCAATTCTGCCTTTCAAGGCATTCTTCTCATTGGCTTTTTGGAGCTCTTTTGCCATTTGACTTAGTCTATTTTTTAAGGTTTGTTTTCTTCAGTATATTTCAGTATTTTTTGGGTCTCCTTTAGCAAATCATTGACTTGTTTTTCATGGTTTTCTCACATCATTCTCATTTCTCTTCCCAATTTTTCCTCTACTTCCCTAACTTGCTTTTCCAAATCCTTTTTGAGCTCTTCCATGGCCTGAGACCAGTTCATATTTTTCTTGGAGGCTTTTGATGTAGGCTCTTTGACTTTGTTGACTTCTTCTGGCTGTATGTTTTGGTCTTCTTTGTCACCAAAGAAAGATTCCAAAGTCTGAGAGTGAATCTGAGTCCATTTTAGCTGCCTTTTCATGTTCCCAGCCAACTACTTGACCCTTGAGTTTTTTGTCGAGGTATGACCGCTTGTAGAGTAGAGAGTACTTTGTTCCACACTTGAGGGGTTGTGCTGTTGTTTTCTTAGCTATTTCTACACAGCCAGCTCTGCCGCACCAGCACTCCTCCTCCCCCAAGAACTGCCAGTCTGGACCATGACTCAGATCTTAAGCAAGCTCTGCACTCCTGCTCTGATCCACCACTTAATTCCTCCCACTAAGTAGGCCTGGGGCCCAAAGCAAATGAAGCTGTAGTTCTGTAGCTGCACCACCTCTGCTGCCCCCAGGGTGGTGGCCAAACCCATGAACTCCTTTCACTCTATCCCCTGCAGCTTTTCCCACTAACGTTCTCTGTTGTCTTTGGTGTTTGTGGGTTGAGAAGTCTGGTAACTGCCACAGCTCACTGATTCAGGGCACTAAAGCCTGTTCCACCTGACTCCTGGTCTGGTTGGTCTGGGCACAGCCCACGCTGGGCTCTCCTCCCCCTGCTCCCAACTCCATGCATGATAGACCTTACAACAACCATCCAGGCTGTCCTGGGCTGGAGCCCTGCTTCCCTCTGCCATTTCATGGGGTCTGCAGTTCTGGAATTTGTTCAGAGCCATTTTTTTCAGTGTTAGGAGGGTCCTGGGGCAGAGCCCTAGGAAAGTCCCTGCTTTTCAGCCACCATCTTGGCTCAGCCCCCCTCAAATCCTCTTTAAACCCTTATGTGACTTGCTTGCATTTTGGAACATGTTCCATATACAAATGTCAATCCAATATTAAACAACAAATTTAAGTAATATTGGATGTCTCTTTCAGGTAACATAAGATAAATCATAAATCACTCTGCTAAAATAACTAACTGTGCTGGAATTCATTTAATAGGACAAAAAGTGTTTCTGACTTAAACTCCCTAAATAATAGATTTATAACTTGGTCTCACAAACCACTGTAACTGTAACATTGTCCAATTATTCCCACATCATTCTGAGATAGTTCAAGGACTAGATTTTAATTTCAGGTTTAATGGCTGAGGTCTTATACACCATATTTTATTATAGTAGCTCAGACATGTTCCAATCCTCAAGGGGTATTTTAAAAACCAAATTAGAGAGGTAAAAGAAAAAATGGGAAAAAAATCACTGATTGAAACAAATCTTTAAAAAGTAAAATTGGTGAAATGGTTCAGAACCTAATTGGAGAAAATGACTCGTTGAAAAGTAAAATTAACCAAATGGAAAAGGAGCTACAGAAGCTAAATGAAGAAAGCAATTCGTTAAAAATTAGAATTGGTCAGGTAGAAGCTAGTGACTCTATGATGCTCAAGAATCAGTCAAACAAAATCTAAAGAATGAAAAAATAAAAGAAAATATGAAATATCTGATTGGAAAAACAACTGACCTGGAAAACAGATCCAGGAGAGACAATCTAAGAATTATTGGTCTACCAGAAAGTCGTGATGAAAAAAGAGCTTGGACAGCATCTTCCAAGAAATCAGCAAGGAAAAATGCTCCAAGGTCCTAGAACCAGAGGGTAAAATGGTCATCAAAAGACTTCACCAATTATCCCCTGAAAGAGATCACAAATTGAAACTTCTCAGGAATACTGTAGCCAAATTCCAGAATTTTCAGGTCAAGGAAAAAATACCTCAAGCAGCCAGAAAGAAACAATTCAAATATCGTGGAACTACACTCAGGATCACTTAAGATCTTGCAGCTTCTACATTAAAACACAGGAGGAATTGGAATATGATATTCTGAAAGGCAAAGGAGCTTGGACTACAACCAAGGATCAAGTAACCAGCAAAATTAAGCATAATTTTTCAGGCAAGGAGATGGACATTCAATGAAATAAGGGAATTCCAGATCTTCCCGATGAAAAGGCCAGAGCTCAATGGAAAATTTGATCTTCGAATACAAAACTCAAGACAGACATAAAAAGGTAAACAGGAGCAAAAAACCTTGTTATTCTATAAAGGCAAATTGTTTGCATCCTTATATAGGATTATGTTGTTTTATATATGATTTATATATATACATATACATATGTCAGTCTTGAGAATGGTACAGTTATTATGACAATTAAAAGGAATATACATAGACTGAAGGTTTCAGTATTAAGTGATTGATGTGATGATAAAAAGCATAATTAAGGGCTGCAAATGGATTGTTCTGGGAGAACGGGTAAGGAGAAGGTAGAAAAGGGTAAATTATATCAATGAAGAGCAGAAAAACATGATATTAGAGGGAAGAAGGGAGAGAAAAGAGCAGTGTTTCAGCTTTACTCTTATCAAATTTGGTTCAAGGAGGTAATAACACTCTGATAAGTATAGAAATCAAACTTGCCCTGCAGGTAGTAGAAGAGGAAAGGGAAAAGAAAAGTGGAGGGGTTAGAAGGGAGGGAAGAAGTAGTAAGAGGAAAAGGATAAGAAAAGAGAGGGGTGTCAATAGGAAGGGAAAATTGAGGAAGGCAGTGGTCAAAAGCATTGGAAACTAAATAATCTAATCCTAAAGAATGAGTGGGTCAAAGAAGAAATCATAGAAACAATCAATAACTTCATTGAAGAGAATGACAATAATGAGACAACATACCAAAACTTAGGGGATGTAGTAAAAGCAGTTCTTAGAGGAAGTTTTATATCTCTGAATGTTTACTTGAATAAAATAGAGAAAAAGGAGTTCAATGAATTGGGCATGCAACTGAAAAAGCTAGAAAAAGAACAAATTGAAAATCCCCATTAAATACCAGATTAGAAATACTGAAAACCAAAGGATAGAGTAATAAAATTGAAATCAAGAAAACTATTGAACTAATAAATAAAACCAAGAGCTAGTATTATGAAAAAAACCAATAAAATTGATAAACCTTTGGTCAATTTGATTTAAAAAAAAGAAGAAGAAAACCAAATTACCAGTATCAAAAATGGAAAGGGTGAATTCACCTCTAAGTTTAGTCTTTAAAGACGAATAATGAACAAAGATTAACTAAACTAGGGTTGTGAATTGTTCTTAGCCCAATAGCTTCCATCCTCTCCAGAGTTGTTCAAGAAGATAAATCATCTCGTAAACTACTATTATACTATAAAATTTATCAAGGAGTGCTCTCATTTCTTCTGCAACCATATTCTAGAATTTCACCAGATATGGGAAGCCTTACAACAGCAGAGCAGTAAAGCAATGGATTGGTGGAATGGCAAAATACCTGGGGGCACTCTTCCCTTACCTTCTTAAGATCAGCTTACTAAAGCCAATATGGCAGAGCTGTAGTATCACAGGTCACTTTTTTTAAGTTTGAGTGCTGGCTGCAGTCCAAACCTCCAGAAAAGCATTTGAGTTCTACATGCTTAGAGGCTTTGCCTAAGATGTGGCTTTAATACAGCTAAAGAAATGTAAGTGGAGCTCACTTTCTTAATTGTAAGCTGATATGGTTAGAGATCCCCACTATTGAAACCTTTTCTAGAACACCAAGGGAGGGGGTCAGGAAAAGCAGTGGGTTTTAGGACAGGCATCATGGTGATGAGGTGGAAAACAGTGTTTGAGGCAGATGGAGCAAGCAGGATGCAGGATGTGAGATATGAGATATGATGCTAGAAATGACCAGCCAGAGAAGTGATCAAAGAAGACTATGCACTGAAGCCCCTCGCTGTGAACTTATTTGTATGTTTTCACAAAGCACCCCCCAGCTACGTGGTATTTCCCCTTTCCTGTTCTCCTAGCTTATCTGTATGATATTCCAGGCATTCCAGAGCCCCTTCTCCTCCCCTTCTCTTGCTCCCCTTCCCCCTATCCTGTCAAACTGTGTTTAGACCAGACACCTAACCCAGCTAATTGCTCTGCCTCCTATGAGAGCAGGCCTATTGCATGTGTTACTTCAAAAATATCTTTCTTTAACTTGGAAACTGAGTGAATTCTTTCAAGACACTGGGACCCACCCATCCATTCTTCATCAATGGCATCAGTATCTATGAGGATCTCTATAAGATAAGAGGCCATTACAAAATCAGTGACCCTTACTGAAGATACCACGGGGGTGGGGGGGAGAAATCTCTATACCCTTCAAGTCCCAACAATTTGAGCCAGACTAATTTTTCATAGAAGGTAATTTTTCTTCCAATGGCTTGACTTTTTACAATTAAAGTAGCCTAGTCACTTCAAGGGCTTGGGGCTTGGTATTCGGAGGGAAAAGGTCTAAAGGCAGAGGAGGAGGTATGTTTTAGTGCCTCTTCAAGTTCTGCTACATCTCTGTGTAAACTTCTCACCTGACTTTTTGGTTTGTTCTTTCTCTGTCTTTAATTTGGAGCCCTCCTTCTGAAGGTCACAGATTATCATTCTCAACCTTCCTTTCTTCTGATTGTAAGATCCAGAATTCCCCTGTGTGGGGAACCTGGTACCTTCCCCCTAACCGTGCAGTGCAGTGTTCTTTTTATACCAAAGGAAGAGGTCACAGAGCTCTAGACTGATCATAGGTAATAGTTTAATCAATCATTATGCACCCCTATGGGAGTATAGGATGTGTTCAGGGAGGCCTAGTACTTCTGGTGTGATGGCTGCTGAACTTTTCAGGGCTGCTTTCCACCTTCGGTGTCTACTTGTTCCACCCAACTCTCACCTCTGGCTCCAAGAAGTTGTGGCATACACAGCAGCCACACCCGGGTAAACCGGCTGACCCAGGTTGAGGGTAACCAAGGGGTCTCAAACCATTGGTGAGTTAGCGGGGTGTCTACTCCAAGCATGTGAAGACTTCACCTGGTAGAATGGGTGAATGAGAGCAATTTGTTCCAATAGCAATGAAGGCAGCTGAAGCAGGTGCTGTGGAGCCAAGCTTAGAGCTTGGTAAGACATTGAAGACATCAAGGTCACCCACTGCACCTTGAGCCATCACTAGTTGTCTTGATTCTGTCCTGCCACTGGACCGTGTTGACTCTGGAGGAGAGAGTGAGGCTGATGACTTCAAGCAACTCTGCCTCACTTAAATCCAATTTACTCACGAATCAAAAGACATCACCCATATCATTTTACCATTATACCTATCTCCAAGTCCTGTGGTGACAGGCAAGTGATGAAGCAGCAGGTGTAGATACACTGGGAGCTGTAGTCACAATCCTGCACATAGGCAGCTCAGGACATAGGGTCATTTCTCACTGGAAGCAGCAGTGGGATTTGGCAGCTCCCTGGGTGTCAGAGCAGTCTTTTAAGGATCACACTGCTCACCTCCTGGTGTGAGGAAGGGACTAGAAAAGGTACCCTAAAAATTGTCTGCTTACCCAACCCTGGCTTGATGACCATGGCAAACAGGTTGCACTCTGCCATTGAAAAACAAAGAAATGTACAAAAACGACTGCAAAGAGGATTCCACTCGCCATTGGCACATAGAATGTGTGCACACTTATAGACAAGACAAAGTCCAATAGACCTGAAAGACAAATAGCTCTTGTTGAAAGAGAACTTAGTAGGTATCTCATCCAAATAGCAGCCCTGAGTGAAACAAGGCTGGAAAATGAAGGCCAGTTTACTGAAGTCAAAGCTGGATACACGTTTTTCTGGAGTGGCCACAGTGAAGTGGAGCACCATGAAGGTGGCGTAAGTTTTGAAATCAAAAGTAATCTAGTGAACAAGCTTGTATGCCTGCCAAAAGGAGTGAATGACAGGCTCATGACAACGGGATTGCCACTTGCTGGAAAATGTCACTCCACCATCATCAGTGCCTATGCTCCCACTATGATGAACCCTGATGAGGTCAAAGAAAAATGTTAAGAAAACCTGGAGACCCTTATCATCAATGTGCCAAAAGAGGACAAGCTTATAATTCTGAGTGACTTTAATGCTAGAGTAGGGTCAGACTACCAGACTCGGCAGGGAGTCCTAGGGAGGAATGGAGTTGGAAACAGGAACAGTTAAGGTCACTTACTACTAAAGACTTGTGCATCTCATGACCTTCTCATCACCAACACTGTCTTCCACTTACCTAAATGCAATAAAAACTTCATGGATGCACTCTAACAGCAAACATTGGCATTTAATAGACTATGTGATTATAAGGAGAAGAGACAGATAGGATGTGAAACTGAGGAAGGCAATGTGTGGTGCAGAGTACTGAACTGATCAATATGGATCAATTCTCTGCTGCTTGTGCTAATTTTGACCTAACAATTAACACTAAGAAAACACAGGTGCTCTATAAGTCACCACCACATCATCCGTATGTGGAACCATCAGTTACAGCAAATGGAGAAGTTTTGAATGCTGTGAATAAGTTCACTTATCTTGGTAGTGTACTTTCCAGGGATGTACACATTGATAATGAGGTTGATGCACACATTGCCAGAGCTAGCTCAGTGTTTGGGAATCTCTGAAGCAATGTATGGGAGAGAAGACGTATTAGACTCATTACTAAACTACAGAGCTGTGGTGCTGACCTCATTTTTTTATGCCTGTGAAACCTGGAGAGGAAACTGAATTGCTTCCATTTGAATTTTCTTCGGAAGATTCTGAAGACCACCTGGAAAGATAAGGTACCAGGTACTGACATCCTTACTCAAACTAAACTGCCAAGCATTCAAACTCTGCTTCAGAGAGTGCAGCTTTGATGGGCTGGCCACATTATTCGAAGGCAAAACTCATGCTTGCCAAAAAGACTATTTTATGGAGAACTTACAGAGGCTAACACATGAAAAGAAATGACAATTATTTAGCCCTAAGCTGTAATTAGTGAAATTTTGCTGTTTTAGGAAGTCTCTTGGGACTTCAATTTGCGTGCATTCTAAGTCTTGAATCCAGATAAAGTGTTTGATCCCTCATAATGCTGCTGGTTCATCATTCAAAGGAAATGCCATGTGTCCCTGCAGTCTGAGGACTGCTACAGGTCTGTCCCTGGGAAAGTCGAGAGAACAACCTTGGGAAGGTGAAGGTAGAATTCTCTTGACCTATCCCCATCTTAGTAAATAAGACATTTTCCCACCTGATTAATTCTGAGCCTGGCTATGACATCCTGTTATACAATTGGCTGCCTATGACTCATACCTGAAATCAAACAGAACTAAGGCCACCATGTTACTGCTTTTCTCCTCACATAGCAAATTCCATTGATAAAGGCAAGTATAAAAGATGGTGAACCTACCGGTGATTTTTGATTCATTTTGAATTGTTGAGGGTTGGGAGAGCCACAAGGTCCAGGAACCCCAAGACTGGAGTTCCCAGATGGGGTCATTGAGAGGGAGTGCCCCTCAAAGACCCAAGTACTGGAAAGGGTTGGGGCTGTCTGGAATGAATTCACAATCTCAAACATTAAGTCAAGGTGGCAAAGAGGTATCATGCTTTACAGCAGGCAAGAGTTCTTAGGGAACCTGCAACCTTACAGGGCTACAGGGAAAGTTTAAGTACTAGATTTGGGAGTGAAACCTGTCAATTAGGTGTTTTGAGGTGGGATTATGGAGTGGTTAAGGGGTGGTCAGTTCTTAAAGGAACGTGTACTTTTTGTACCTACTGTGAAGGTATCTTACCCAGAGTTCACTGGGAAATAGCCCAAGAAAGGGCTACCTGGAGGTGTGGTTTTGACTGTGAAACGTCACTAAATCAACCAAAGGTCAGGGCTGGCTGGAGATATCCCAGTTGCTTCCATCAAATGTCTTGTTAGACAAGATGAATGTAAGAGAGTATACATTTCACTATGTCTAGGATACATATCAGGAAGGCCAGTAAGTGGTAAATATTGTTATGTCCCAGTGCACAGCCAATTAGCAATACACAAAGAGTCCAAACTAATAAATTCTATAGGTTCCTCTGGTTGCAGTGTCAGGAGGAGAGATAAGTGTTTTGCTAAGGCATGGTGCTCTTGAAATGGAGAGAATCTGCTAGGGCCAATGCCCTGAAGCTAGGGAGAGATGTGGTTTTAGAACTGGAGTCCAGGCACTGGCACCCAAGCAGAGACTAAGGAGAAATATTATGTTAGAATTAGGGTCCAAGCACAAGCACCCCGTCAGAATCACAAATAACAGAGATCATGAAGGCTTACTTCATTGGTTATTAAGTATATAAGAAATCACCCTATAACATTATTTCATCATGATATTTTTTAATAGAATTCCTTTTTTAAATTTTTTTTTTTTGGAGGGAGGAAGGCAGGACAATTGGGGTAAGTGACTTGCCCAGGCTAATAAATGTGTCAAGTGTTTGAGGCCAGATTTGAACTCAGGTCCTCCTGACTTTAGGGCCTGTGCTCTACTCACTGTGCCACCTAGCTGCCCCCATTATGATAACATGATTAGTAGGAGATGTCACAGTGAAAATTGTAGCATAATTTTCAAAATTAGATTAAGAATTTTACATGTAAAAATTGTCTGAAACATCTGCCTAATAATATTGAGAGACAAAGACTCATTTTCAAATTAAGGCCCTTATGATACAACAATTAAAATTCTCTGAAGTTTCAGGTGAATTGCATATTTTTAATATACTAATTCTTCTTATAGCTCTATTTTATATCAAGTTTGTGTCAAGAAGCAGATCTAGAAGGAAGAAGCCCCTTCAAAGCTAACCTGAGAATGTGGCTTGTTTTAGAAATATAAAATTAAATACTTTGAACTTTTTCATCTAAATCAAGGATCTTTAATAACTGAATTCACCTAAAACTATGAAGCTATTATTATTGGAACTTGCTGTTAGACCTCGTGGGACTGTAATAGATATTATTCTGAGTCTGATTCCAGGTGGTAATCATCAAGGTATCTTATTAGGTCAATGATCCATGATGCCAGTAATCATATGGGGTTGATATCCATCAATTACAGGTGGAGTTCTCATGGGAAGGCTGAGAGAATAACTCTAGGCATAAGCTGAAGTAGGATTCTCCTGACTTGTTTTTCCCAGTATGTCACCTGCCGCAATAAAATTGGCTATCTGTGACTCCTGGAATTGACATGAAATTAGGCAAGTGTTTTTTTCCCTTAAAGTTCCTCTTTTCTTTCTATGGCAAATTTATATAATCCTTACAGATTATCAATATAAATACAATATTAAATATTTATTTCATAGATAATACCAGAGATACGATTTGAGCTATTTAGGCTAAAATTTTAGTCCTTCCTAAAATTAATGTGAGACAATGGGGTATTGATGGTACAGTTTATGGGGCCAAACTGTTGTTCTATTAATTATTAAGCCTAAAACAAACATCTTCAGTTTCATTTTGAAGAAAAGAATGTTAGACTCTCTAGTGTTACCAAAATGGGAAAAGCCAATTTTATTTGGGTTTATTATTGCCACCTGAATGTTGAGCATGTCTTGAAAGGCAAATATGTTTTATTACAAATGACTTATTCAATCTGCACTGTCTTGAAATTCATTACTCAATATAGTCATACATCCCATCCCAGAACTTTTTCTGACAATTGAAGTTATTTTGGCAACTTTTAAATGAATTCAGTTGTATATTGGGGTCATCACCTTATAAACAAGTGTTCTGTTAATAGTTGCCTAGTAAAATCTCATCCGCCTGCCCGGGGTTGGGGGGAGCGCAGTGGGGGAGGCAATGAGTAGCTAAAAGAAAATAGCTCAATAAGAAAATAGCTAGAGAGATAGTTTTTCAGTTGATTTTTAATAAATAGTTATAACAACATTAGGTAATCATATATCCCAAATATAAAATTTTGGTTTGGAATTTCTTAATTTTTCAGTTGTTATTTGAATTTGCCAAACTAAAAATGTAAATTCTCTGGTCTAGTGATGTTCATATTAGTGCTATTAAAGTTTGAGCTGGCTCTCACTACATCACCTCGTTATTTTAATAGCAGACTAGAATTGTATTAAGCTCTGTTTTGTCAGAGATGTTTAATGGAGGAGATGACCTGAACTAGAGAAGCAAATCCACGAGAAACTGCTCTGAAGCCCCACTCATTCCAGTATTCCTAAGAGGAGAGATCTCCAGAGTACCACAGGATTGCATCAGAAGATATTTCAGAGACTGGACAACTTATGAAATGCAACAAGTAAGCATGACACCTTCATCATCATCATCCCCTCCACAGATGATTCCTAATCCACTTGTTCCTGAGTCTGCAAATCCTCATTTTGAGTCTCCTACTTTGCCCTTTGCTTCATCACTGACAGCAATGACTGGTAATTCCTTTGTCTATGGAACTCAATCTATTCCTTATTTTCTTTCACTCCTTATGCTACAGCTGTCTAGATGTGTTTGTGTTGTCTGCCTCTCATCACCATAATGGGGTGGCTGTTTATCAAAATTTCTTGGATCATTTTCTTAAATTCAAAAGCTTTCCAGAACTCACATGTAGGGCAGATAATGCTTGCATTGCTGCACTTGAACAAATGCTCTGTGATCCCTCAATTTTCATATCATATAGGACATGTTTTACCAGGAGGTTCTTGCTCCTCATGGTGCTTGGTTAGTGAGTCACCTCAGGCATTTATTGAGTTAATGTTTAATCAAATGGAACACAATCAGTAAAAGTTGTACCCATTTCCCTCTTCTCTTTGTGCCTCAGTAAGAAGCCTGCGCCTTCTGGTTTTGTGTTGCCCATTGAGGACTGCCCTCCATGAGTTTAGATTGTAATGATCTAAAGAAAGATTAGGGTCTTTTGTGGATTGAAAGGGGGAGTGGGCAGGGAATGTGAGGAATAATTCGTTTGGATGCCTACTCTATTCTAATCAGTTTGATATATTACTTAAATCATGTAGGGATAGATAGGTTCTTATAGTAGGCCTCAAAATTAATAAATTAAATTTAAATTAAATTTAAAAAGTAATATTCACTACTTGTTTACCAAGTTATGAGGCTCACTTGCACAACCACAAGAATGCTGACAAAGATATCTTCATCCTGTTTTGCTCAAAATCCATGTCCAAACCCTACATGAGTGGGATGCCTTGATACTTCGGAAAGTCTCTCAATTTATTTTTGTACCTTTGGACAATTCTTTCTTATCCAACAAGATCAAGTGACCATCTTATGACCACTTAATCAGTGGACATGCCCCATTACTATATTATTAATTAAGTTGGGACTTTTTTATTGTTTTAGAATGCTACATTAATTAAGTGCTTTTGATTTAGTCTTACTAGGTGCTAAACCCCAGGCCCATGCCTTTTACTACTAGGTGCAAAGCCCCAGGCCCAAACCCCTAATCACTAGGTGCTAAGCCAATGTGGGCATGAAGCCCTCAGGGCCCTAAGGGGAGCTGCTAAGACCAGAGCCAATAGTAGGCACCTAAGTTCTGGTCATTCATATGACATCTGATGACTTCTGAAGACTGTATAAAAAGAGAGAACAGAGCTGTTTGCTTGAGGCTCTCACTCCTGGAGGAGTGTTGGCATGGGACTCTGGGTAGCTGCTCTAAGAGCCTCCTGGCTTGTCAATCCAGATGTTGATGATTTCTTGGTAACTATGAATTGTGATCTGGTCTGTTTATATTGTGTATGTTTGTAGCTTGCTTGTATTTGCTCTGAAGTTCAGGTTGCTGGCTTTTCCTCCTGAACTAAATGAGTTTATATGTATATGTTGGATTAAAGTAAGATTGTTAACCCCTTAATGTTGCTTTCTTGCTTGTATTTGCTCTGAAGTTCAGGTTGCTGGCTTTTCCTCCTTAACTAAATGAGTTTATATGTATATGTTGGATTAAAGTAAGATTGTTAACACCTTAATGTTGCTTTCCTTAGTAAAGCAGATCTAAAGAACCTATGCTGGCAACATTCTTGTTGTTGGGCTTGTGTTGGTCTTTCATCCCCACAGCAGCTGCTAGCTAAATTGTTACAACAGTGACCCCCCTGCTAATATGTTATTTTTGGCCCTCAAGAGAAAGGTCTATTAACCAATGAGATTCTATATTTTACCATGCCTCTTTTGTATACTTTGGTATCAGACCCTATAAAAACAAAGTCCCAGAAGAAGGGGGCATCTCAGATCCTGAGGAAGATCTGAGGTCTACTTCATTAGAGGGGACTATGGACCCTTTAATAAAATACCTTTGGCTCAGAGCTCTGCCTCAGTCTCTTTTATTGTAGGTTGGACAATTTAAACCCCTATAGATGCATTCATTCATTAGGATTAAGTTATTATTCTTCAATTAATTTTTAAACTATTTCATTGACTCATTTAAAAATATACTTTTATTGCACTGTAGTCTATAAAAGATGTATTTAATATTTCTGCTTTTTTGAATCTTTTCATGAGGTTTTTATGTCCGAATACATGGTCAATTTCTGCAAAGGGACCATGTGCAGGTGAGAAACATATATACTCTTTTCTAATTTGATTCATTTATCTCCAAAGGTCTCTCATATTTATCTTTTCTAAAAATCTATTCAGTACCCTCACTTCATTTTTTTTATTTTTTAGATTTAACTAGATCCAAGAGGAGTAAATTGAAGTCCCACATTACTATAGTTTTACTATTTATTTCTCCTTGTAACTCATTTAACTTTTCCTTTCAACATTTAGATACCATGCCATTTGGTGCATATTTCTTTATGGTACCTTTCAAGATTGCCTATGGAAACTTTCAGTAAAATGTTGTTTCCTTTTTTTATCTCATTTAATTAAATATTTTGCTATTGCTTTGTCTGAGATCATGCTTCCCACCCTTGCCTTTTTACTTAAAATAACACATAATAGATGTTGATTCCACCCCTTATTTTAACTTTCTTACATCTTTCTATTTAAGGTGTGTTTCTTGTTAAAAACAACAATAACAACAACACATTGCTGAATTCTGCTTTCTAATCCATTCTGCTACCATCTTCTGTTTTATAGGTGAGTTCACTCCATTCACATTCACACTTATAATTATTTACTGTATATTTCCCTCTATACTATTATCTTATACTTTTCCTTCTCTTTGTTTCTTGCCCCCCTGTTTATAAAGAAGAAAAGGGTTTTAAGAGCTCAGCACCAGTGCTGTAGGTTTGGTGTTTCTACTCCCCAGCTACTCTTCTCTTTGCCTCACCCAGAGCCTGATAATAGTTTCTTATCTTCTGAAATTTATCCTCCTTGGTTATTGTTTGTTTTGCTTAAGACTAATCTGTCTCTTAATCAATTCTCCCTCTTATTCCCCCCACTCCCTTTTCATGTTCCTTCTTGTTTCCTTGTTTAATCAAATTTATTTCTGTACACAACTCTCTTTGTGTATTTTTCCTCCTTTGACCAGTTCATATGAGAGTGAAGTTCAAGTATCATTCACTTCTTTCCTACCCTTTCCTCTTGTTTTCATAAATACTTCATACTCTAATGATGTGAGATAATTTTCCAGATCTTTCCTTGCCCTTTACCTCCCCTAGCATATTCTTCTTCCCCTTCCTTTCTATTTTTCTTTTAAGATCATCAAAAGACCACAGAACCATTCCCATGCCCTTTGTCTAGACTTTCTTCATGACTTCTGATTATAATAGAATTCTGTGGGAATATGTGTATCATCTCTTCATATTAAAACTTAAATAGTTTCTCTCTGTTTAGTCCCTTAAGATACTCATTCATGTTTGTTGTTGTTATTATGTTCAGTCATGTCCAACTTTTGTGACCGCATTTGGGGTTTTCTTGGCAAAGATACTGAAGTGGTTTACCATTTCACTCTCCAGCTCATTTCATTTCTTTTCTTTTTCTAATTAATCAATTTAGTTTTAGTTTTCAACATTCAATTCCACAAGATTTTGAATTCCAAATTTTCTCCTCATCTCTCCTCTCCCCCACCCCAAGACAGCATGCATTCTGATTACCTCTTCTCCCAATTTGCCCTGCCTTCTATCACCCCCCCTTCTCTTATCCCCTTCCCTTCTATTTTTCTGTAAGGCAAGATAGATTTCTATACCCCATTGTCTATATTTCTTATTTCCTAGTTGCATGTAAAAATAATTTTTAACATTTGTTTTTAAAACTTTGAGTTTCATATTCTCTCCCTTCCTCCCTCTCCACTCACCTTCATTGAGAAGGCAAGCAATTCGATATAGGTTATACATGTATAGTCAGTGGTGGTATTCAAATAAATTAACAACTGGTTCTCCACGGAACCTAGCTAAGGTACTGCAGCTGCTGCTGATGTGGCGGGTACAGGCCCTGCTCCCACTAACAATGGGTTGGCTGAACTCAATCTATAATTAGGTACTGGTTCTGCTGAACCAGTGTGAAATGGCTGAATCCCACCACTGTGTGTAGTCATGCAAAAGACTTCTATAACAGTCATGTTGTGAAAGATTAACTATATTTTCCTCTATCCTATCCTACCCCACCCCCCATTTATTCTATTCTATCCTTTGACTAAATTCAAGAAATAAGACATTTCCCCCACAGAGTTCTGCAAATCGCTGACCTAGGTTTGGGTATGAGTAACACATTTGTTGTGTTGTCACTAGTTAGTGACTAAACTCAGCCATTATCAGTTAGCTGGAAAGATCTATTGTTTCAGAGTAACAAAATTATAGGTTTCCCTTTGGCGTGGAATTCCTGCCCTTGGTATTCTCCTACAGGTTTCAAACTGGGCTGGAGGCTGAAACTGAGATCCTGTTCTGCTCTTCAACAGAGCTACTTTTTGCTTCTGAATTTGCTCCTCATTCAGGACACAGCCTAGCATGGGACCCCTCCTCAGTCTACCCTGAATCTATGACCCGTAACTTGGTACCGAACAATAGTTTGTACCTCTTCTCTCACCATACACAGACAGGAACCCCCTGTATGTGTCTCAGACTTTTTTTTGATCTGGTACATTGTATTGGTCTTCTTTGTTCATATAGACCCTGGGTTTGCCTTGGTAGGTAGACTCCCAAATATTTTATAGCGTCTACAGTAACTTTAAATGGAATTTCTCTTTCTATCTCTTGCTGTTGGACTTTGTTAGTAATGTATAGGAATGCTGAGGATTTATGTTTATTTTATATCCTGCAACTTTGCTAAAGTTGTTTATTATTTCAAGTAGTTTTTTACTTGATTTTCTAGGATTCTCTAAGTAAATCATCACATCATCTGCAAAAAGTGATAATTTAGTTTCTTCTTTGACTATTCTAATTCCTTCAATTTCTTTTTCTTCTCTTAATGCTAAAGCTAACATTTCTAGTACCAAATTAAATAATAGGGGTGATAATGGACATCCTTGTTTCACCCCTGATCTTACTGGGAATGCATCTAGCTTATCCCCATGACATATAATGCTTGTCGATGGTTTTAGGTGGATGCTATTTATAATTTTAAGGAAGACTCTGTTTATTCCTATGCTTTATAGTATTTTTAATAGGAATGGGTGTTGTATTTTGTCAAAGGCTTTTTCTGCATCTATTGAGATGATCCTATGGTTTCTGCTAGTTTTGTTGATGATATAATCAATTATGCTGATAGTTTTCCTAATATTGAACCAGCCTTGAATTCCTGGAATAAATCCTACCTCATCATAGTGTATTATTCTCCTGATAAGTTGCTGGAATCTTTTTGCTAATTTGATAATATTTTATTTAAAATTTTTGCATCAATATTCATTAGAGAAATTGGTCATTTTA
Organism: Phalanger gymnotis; assembly: GCA_028646595.1. Taxonomy (NCBI): domain Eukaryota; kingdom Metazoa; phylum Chordata; class Mammalia; order Diprotodontia; family Phalangeridae; genus Phalanger; species Phalanger gymnotis. The sequence continues at coordinate 183,776,809 of CM053624.1, read as the reverse complement.
TTTCTCTGTTTCGACTCTTCCTGGTTTGGGTATTAGTACCATATTTGTGTCATAAAACGAATTTGGTAGGACTCTTTCTTTACCTATTTTCCCAAATAGTCTACAAAGTATAGGAATTAATTGTTAAAACATATATAAAACATTATACTCCTATATAAGGATGTAAATAATTTGTCTTATTGTTTAACAAGGGTTTTTTCCCCCTGTTTACCTTTTTATGTCTCTCTTGAGTTTTGTATTTGAAGATCAAATTTTCCATTGAGCTCTGGCCTTTTCATGAGGAAGGTCTGGAATTCCCTTATTTCATTGAATGTCCATCTCCTTGCCCAAAAAAAATTATGCTTAATATTGCTGGTTAGTTGATTCTTGGTTGTAGTCCAAGCTCCTTTGCCTTTTAGAATATCATATTCCAATTTCTCCTGTTATTTAATGTAGAAGCTGAAAGATCCTGTGTGGTCCTGACTGTAGTTCCGTGATTCTTTCTGGCTGCTTGCAATATTTCCTCCTTGGCCTGATAATTCTGGAATTTGGCTATAATATTTCTTGGTGTTTTCAATTTCGGATCTTTTTCAGGGGATGATTGGTGGATTCCTTCACTGACTACTTTACCCTCTGGTTCTAGGTCCTTGAGGCAGTTATCCATGATGATTTCTTGGAAGATACTGTCCAGGATCTTTTTCTCATCATGGCTTTCTGGCAGACCAATAAATCTTAGATTGTCTCTTCTGGATCTATTTTTCCAGGTCAGTTGTCCTTCCATTCAGATATTTCACATTTTCTTCTATTTTTTCATTCTTTAGATTTTGTTTGACTGATTCTTGATGTCTCATAGTTGCCCGATTCTAATGTTTAATGTATTGTTTTCTTCCTTTAGCTTCTCTAACTCCTTTTCCATTGCTTTTACTTTTCAATGAGACATTTTCTCCATTCATATTCTGAATCTCTTTAACCATTTTGCCAATTTTACTTTTTAAAGATTTGTTTTCATCAGTGAATTTTTTTTTCCATTTTTTCTTTTACCTCTCTAATTTGGTTTTTGAAGTCCTCCTTGAGTTCTTCCAGGAATGCTTTTTGGGCTGGAGACCAATACACATTCCCTTTTGAGGTTTCAGATGTGGGTATGGTGCTCATGCTGCCCTCTTCTGAATTGGTATTTTGATCTTCCCTGTCTCCATAATATGAATCAATGGCTTTTTAGTGTGTTTTTTCATGGTGTTTTTTTTTATTCCTTCTGTCTTCTACAGTGGATCTCAGCTTCTGGGGCCCAGGGGGCTGTGTCCCAAGCTTCTTGTGTTTGGATCTGTGGGCCTAGTCACTGCCTTTGTGTACTATGGCCTCTGGTTTCATGAGGTGTGGGGGAGGTGTGGTCTGGCTGCTAGAAGTCTCCTGTTCCTTGGGACTGCTCTACAGCACGGTGGTGTCAGCTGTTGTCTGTGCTGGTGTCTGCCACTTCCTCTGGCTGTGTAAAGGCACATCTGGGGTCCTGGTGATGACATTTGCTAGCTCCACCCCGCTGGGGCTCAGTAATTCTGGTTGTTCTGCTGAGCTGGAGCCTGTTGGGACACCACTCTTCCTGCACTAGTCTCTTTCCACAGCCACAGGAAGGGTCCTCTCCCCAACTTCTCTCTACTGAAGCCTCATTTCTGGCTACTCTGTTTCTCCTGAGAGAGTATGGTCTGGGTTTATTCAAGGGAGGGATGAGAGCCATTTTACTTGGCCATCATGGCTCCCAGAAGTTCAAGAAGGTGAATTTCAAACCTCTAGGCTGTGGGCTGGAGGCCTCAGGGCTAGCTGCTCCTGCCACCACAGGCTCTGCGCTGGTGTCTCCTGTAGCTCTGACAGACTCCCATCCTGGGCTGAGAGGCCTGGTGGCTCCAGTACTTCCTCCCTGGGCCTGCTCCTCTTCTTGCATTTCACTTGCCCAGAACTCTCCCAGACCCCTGCGCTGGTGTGTTGGTAAGCAAAATGGGCTCTTAGCACTTAGTTCAACAAGAGCCCTTGGAAAGTTTGGTTTGTTTCCTTTGAGTAATTCAGTGTATTTCATTGAGCCTTACTAGGTACTAAGCCCCAGGCCCAAACCCCTATTAGGTGTAAAACCTATGTGGGTGTGGATTGGTAACTAAGGTGGGGCCCAATGTGGGGCTAACTAAGGGAAGGTGCTAACTTGAGAGCCAATTATAGGAGCCTAAGTTCTAGTCGTTCAGGTGACATTTGATAATGTCTGAAATGCTTTAAGAAGAGAAGACGTAGCCATTTGCGCAGGGC
>CM053624.1:183717632-183774044 GCA_028646595.1 Phalanger gymnotis | reverse complement strand
AATGAGAAGGATGTGAGAAAACCATGAAAAACAAGTCAATGACTTGCTAAAGGAGATCCTCCCAAAAAATACTGAAGAAAACAACACCTTAAAAAATAGACTAACTCAAATGGCAAAAGAGCTCCAAAAACCCAATGAAGAGAAGAATGCCTTGAAAGGCAGAATTAGCCAAATGGAAAAGGAGATCTAAAAGATCACAGAAGAATATACTACCTTAAAAATTAGATTAGAGCAAGTGGAAGCTAGTGACATTATGAGAAATCAAGCTATTATCAAACAGAACCAAAGGAATGAAAAAATGGAAGACAATGTGAAATATCTCATTGGCAAAACCGCTGACCCGGAGAGTAGATCCAGGAGAGATAATTTAAAAATTATTAGACTACCTGAAAACCATGATCAAAAAAAGAGCCTAGATATCATCTTTCAAGAAATCATCCAGGAGAACTGCCATAGTATTCTAGAGCCAGAGGGTAAAATAGAAATTGAAAGACTCCACCAATTGCCTCCTGAAAAAGATACCAAAAAGAAAACTCCTAGGAATATTGTCACCAAATTCCAGAGCTCCCAGATCAAGGAGAAAATCAAGCAGCTAGAAAGAAACAGTTTGAGTATTGTGGAAACACAATCAGAACAACACAAGATCTAGCAGCTTTTACATTAAGGGATCGAAGGGCTTGGAATATTATATTCCAGAGGTCAGTGGTGCTAGGGTTAAAACCAAGAATCACCTACCCAGCAAAACTGAGTATCATGCTCCAAGGCAAAATCAATAAAATAGAGGACTTTCAAGCTTTCTCAGTGAAAAGACCAGAGCTGAATAGAAAATTTGACTTTCAAACACAAGAGAAGCATGGAAAGGTAAACAAGAAAGAAAAATCCTAAGGGACTTACTAAAGTTGAACTGTTTTGTTTACATTCCTACGTGGAAAAGTGATGTGCGTGATTCATGAGACCTCAGTATTAGGGTAGCTGAAGGGAATATACATACATATACATATATATGTAGACAGAGGGCACAGTGTGAGTTGAATATGAAGGGATGGATGATATCTAAAAAAATAAAATCCAGTTAAGGGATGACAGAGGAATATACTGAGAGAGGGAGAAAGGGAGAGATAGAATCGGGTAAATTATCTCGCATAAAAGTGGCAAGAAAAAGCAGTTCTATTCGAAGGGAATAGGGAGCAGGTGAGAGGGAATGAGTGAATCTTACTCTCATCGAATTCAGTTTGAGGAGGGAATCACATACACATTCAGTTGGGTATCTTACTCCACAGGAAAGTAAGCGGAAGGGGATAAAAAAGGTGGGAGGATGATAGAAGGAAGGGCAAATAGGGAGGGGAGATAATCAAAAGCAAACACTTTTGAAAAGGCGCAGGGTCAAGGGAGAAAACTAAATAAAGTTGGACAGGATAGAATGGAAGGAAATATAGTTAGCCTTCCACAACATTAGCATTGTGGAAGTATTTTACATGATGATACATGTGTGATCTATGTTGAATTGCTTGTCTCCCTAGGGAGGGTGGGTGAGAAAGGAAGAGGGGAGAGAATTTGGAACTCAAAAGTTTTAAAAGCAGATACTTAAAAAAAAAAAGTAGTTTTTTGCATACAACTGGGAAACAAGATATATAGGGAATGGGGCATAGGAATCTATCCTGCCCTACAAGAGAGTAATGGGAAGGGGAATGGCGGGAGGGGGGGCAGTGGGGTGAAAGAAGGGAGGGCTGATTGGGGAATGAGGCAATCAGAATATATGCCATCTTGGGATTGGGGGGAGGGTAGAAATGGGTAGAAAATTTGTAAAAAAGGAGGGATGATAGAAGAGAGGGCAGATTGGGGAGGAGGTAATCAAAAGCAAACACTTTTTAAAAGGGACAGGGTCAAGGGAGAAAATTGAATAAAGGGGGACAGGATAGGATGGATGGAAATGAAGTTAGTCTTTCACAACGTGAGTATTGTGGAAGTGTTTTACATAATGATACATGTGTGGCCTATGTTGAATTGCTTGCCTTAGGGAGGTTGGGTGGGGAGGGAAGAGGGGAGAGAATTTGGAATTTAAAGTTTAAAAAGTAGATGCTCAAAAAAAAAAGTTGTTTTTGCATGCAACTGAGAAATAAGATATATAGGGAATGGAGCATAGAAATGTATCCTGCCCTACAAGAAAGTAAGGGGAAAGGGGATGGGGGAGGAGTAGGGTGACAGAAGGGAGGGCTGACTGGGGAACAGGGCAATCAGAATATTTGCCATCTTGGAGTGGGGAGAGGGCAAAAATGGGGAGAAAATTTGTAACTCAAAATCTTGTGAAAATCAATGTTGAAAACTAAAATATTAAATAATGAAATAATTGTTGAGGAAAAAAATAAAAAAAGAAAGAAATGATGAACAGGCAGATTTCAGAAAAACCCGGAAAGAAGAATATGAACTGATGAAGAGTAGTGAAATGAGCAACAGTAACATTGCTCGATGATTAACTCTGATAGATTTCCCTCTTATCAGAAATACAATGATCCAAGACAATTCTAAAAGACTTGTGATGGAAAATCCTAACCATATCCAGAAAAAAAAAAACTATGGAATCTGAATTCAAATCAAAGTATACTATTTTCACTTTATTTTTTTGTTTTGTTTTTTCTTGTGTTTTTTCCCTTTTGTTCTAATTCTTCCTTCACAATATGACTAATGTGGAAACATGTTTAATATGATTGTACATATATAACCTATATCAGATTGCTTGCTGTGTTGGAGAGGGAGGTGGAAAGGGAGGGAAAAAAATTTGGAACTCAAAATTTTACAGAAATGAATGTTGAAAACTATGTAATTAGATGTAATTGGAAAAAATAAAATACTAATACTATTTTTATTAATAAAATTAGCAGAAAGAAAAAAAATAAAAATAAAGTAACCAGAGGAAAGTAATAAAAAAAAATTTTAAATAAAAATCAAATCATTTTTCTGATGCCAAGCCATCTGACAGTGCCAAAGACTTTGGTGATAAGAACTCCTTTTTTCCCCCGGGGTCTTCAGTAGTGATGGCTGCATTACCTACAGGAGCAGTGACCAAGCTGCCTCTTCCCAAGATGATTCCTTGTGTACTGGGCTGGAAACGTTGCCACAGGCTCTTAGATTTGGTGTGCTGAATTGTTTTATCTGGGTTAGAGGAGAGATAACGGCGCTAGTTTGATTTGCTTGACATATGTCTCCTGTCCCTCTTTCAGCATGCCTTGCTGCTTTTGAAATTTTTAATATTGCTTTATTTAATATTATTGAAAAATACTAAGTATGATGTTCTCTACTTTAATAGCTTATGGGGCCACTCTGATTGAACACTGTCTCAGAGAAAATGGATTTTTCGGCAATGTCAGAGTAGATGAGAAATTTGAAACTAGAGGTATGTATGTTATAAGATTAAACATTCGCTTTTATTTATTTTTGCATCTTTCTGTTTGGTTTATGTTTTAAAATCATGAATAATTACTATTTCTAGAAAAGGAATAAATGACATGCATATGTATGTAATATATACATACATATATACACATATATGTATGTATGTATATACATACATAGTACATATATGCACACACGTATATATACATATATATGTAATATACACACACACACACACATAAATACATATACACACATACTCCCCTTACCTTCCCTTTCCTTTTCCATCTTTGACGTTGAGGAGAAGAAATGTGTTTTGGGTGTCTAGAGTTAGAACTTTGTGTTTATTTTCCCAAAGAAATAATCTTGCAAATTGTTAAGTTCCATAGTACTATTGGTATTATAGCTCTGGTACATTATGGATTAAAAGGATTTTTGTAGGCTAGGCTTGGAGTTTTACTACCATTCTTTATGATAATTAAAATGCTAAGATATTTTTGATGTGCTAAAGTGCAGATCATGTCTTTTTTTTCCTTTACTGCTTTACTGACAAGATGGTATGTAGGTATTTTTTTCTAAAAAGAGTTTTAATTATTGCTAACAATTTTGGTTGCTTTAGTGATAACATATTTTTAAAGCTAGTAGGTCAGACAAGATATGCAGTACCACCTTGGTTTATGAGTAACCTGGTTTATGTATGCTTTGCTGGACGTGGAAATTTTTTCGCAAAATTTGTCTTGCAGGACGAACAAAAATTCGCATTATGAACATCATGTTTGGACTTGGAAAAAAATCAGTGTGTCAAAACATGAAAGTGATTCAAAAAAGTGAAAAATAAGGGAAGGCAGTAGTGTTAAGTCTTACTTTTAGTGAAAGTAGCATAAGAGAGAACACTCCCAACGTTGAAATCCCCATTGTTCTCCTGGAAGGAATTTCTCCTTCCAAGCCATAACCCTGTACTGGACCAGGAGAGATGGTTTGGAGAGCTCGATGCCGGGTGGGGAGGGCTGCACTCACCCACTTCGAATGTATTTATTCCTGATTCAAAATACCAAGTTAGCTTAGATCCATAGGCCAGAAGGAGACCTGCTAGAACATGTTGCTGCTGCTTTGATCTTCCACCTTGCTTACAGGCCATGGCCTGGACCCTACTGACTTCCCTACCCCTACCTTCTTCCTGCCATCTGAGTTGAGGCAGGAGTTGTTGTCGATCCATCCCCACCCCTGCATTGCTGCCCCGCATGCTGGTATGACCTGATCTTCCAATCCAGCCCCTGCCCATCAGGGGCTCCTCCATGATGGGCGCCCAGACTGCCTTGGCGATCCAAAGTATCACAGCCAAGTAAAGAGAACAGATGTGGGGTGTAGGGGTTTGGGGTTTTTTCTTCCTTCTGTCACTTTAAAGACCAAAAATATGTGCTTGGAGCCAGGCGACTCTCACAGGTTTAAATGTACAAAGATCCCAGATAAATATGCATGTCAGTTGTGGCCTTGAAAAAAAAATTGTTTTATTTTCGGTTTATATTGTGTACTAATCATTGCTATTGTATGTCAGGTACATTAGGCACAAAAAACTTACTTAAAATTATAAATAATTATTTTTATATGAATATTTTTGGGGATATGGTACCCATCATCCAACTTTGTTATTTCTTATGGGAATATTTGCTTTGTAACACGAACAGATTACATGATGAACAGAATCTCAGAATGAATTAAATTCGTAAACCGAGGTTCTACTGTAATTTCTTCAAGTGCTAAAAAATGAAACTAAAGGAAGACTAAAATATATTCCTAGCTTTTACAAACAAAATTTGTTTTACTTAAGTATCTGTAATTCAAAGCATTATTGTTAAGGGATAATTAATTTTTACTTCCTTAATTGTAAGTGATTTATGCTGCATTGACATTATGAAGGTAGGAGAAGGTAAATTGGTATTTCTTCTTTCCCATAATAGATATTGAAAAAGTACTTCTTTGTCTGCAGAAAGCAGAAGATTACATGAAAACATTGTCCAACTTCAGTGGAAAGGTAGAACATAACTTAAGCTGTGGTTTTTTCCCTTTAGGATATTTAAAGGTGAAATATAACTTATAGAACCTAGTATGTGTAAATTTTGCGGTCTTGTTATCTGGAGTATTGATTTTTGTGTAATGTGAGTATTCTGGATTTTGCTGTTCTTTACCTTTTAAGTCATAAAATGAAATAAAGCAGATTAAACTAAATACGAAAGTGCAGGTAGGTGGCGTAATAGCTAGAGCAATGGGCTTGGAATCAGGGAGACCCCACCTTCCTGAGTTCAAATCTGTCTTCACACACTTAGTAGCAGTGTGACCCCGGGCAAATCATTTAACCCTATTTGCCTTAGTTTCCGCATCTGTAAAATGAGCTGGAGAAGGAAATGGCAAACCACTCTAATATCCTTGCCAAGAAAACCCCAAATGGGGTCAGAAAGAGTTGAAAAAGACTAAGCAGCAAGAAAAGTAGAATAATTAGAATAATTTAAATGATCTTTTCTTGGGACTAGATTTGAGGAATAAGTTTCAATTTGTTCAAACTTTTGAAAGGTTTTGGCCATGTAGTTTCCACAGGTAGAGAGGGTGCCCTTTGTTTGAAAATATCACTGGACTGGAAATCAGGAGACTAGATCATATTATCAGATTTGCACTAGCTAGTTGTTTGACCTTGGCAAGTTGCTTTACATTTCTACTTCATTTTTTTTTAATTTGAAAAACAGAGGGATTGGATTGGTCCCTTCCAGCTCCAGTAGTCTTTGTTTATGTAGACTAATTTTCTGTGAATCACCCCATGACTTGTCAGTTTATTCTTTACTGTTTCTAACCTTTTTGGTACTCTTTGGCACAGCCCTGCTCCACCTACTTCCTCTCTCACTTACCCCCCAAAAAAGCCAACAACAAATTCATACCAAATTACGTTTGTAAGTGAAAATGTAAGATAGAGTCTTCTGGTAAAAATTTAATTTGGATGTTTGATTTTTTTAGGGGTATATCATTCAGAAAAAAGAGAAAAAACCAAGCCTAGAGCCAGATAAGCAATCTGAAGATATACTCACGTAGGTATTTAAAGATTAGCTCACATAGGTGAATTAATATAAAATATTATTTTAAATTATATTGTTGGTTTATTTTACAGATATGAAGAGTTTCATCCTTTCTTGTTTTCTCAACATTCCAATTCTCCATATATAAAATTTGAATCATTTGACAAGGTGGGTTTTCTGGTAATCTGTTTGTCTTGTTACCCAATCTAGGTAAATGCATGAATTTTCTCCAATTGTGAAATGTAACAGTGCACTGTATAATAATTATTGATAGGTCTGTGAAACATAGGCAGCCCTACAGTATAATCATAGACTATTGTTTCAACAGTTCGCCTAGCAGCTGCTGTCGGGGTGTAAAACCAACAACAACCAGCACACAGAATGCTTCAAGCCCAGGTTCTTTTGATCTACTTTAGTAAGGAAAGCAATGTTAAGGGGTTAACAATCTTACTTTAATCCAGCATACAGACATCATTCACTTAGTTTGGGGGAAAAAGCCAGCACCCTGAACTTCAGAGCAAACACCAACAAATTACAAACATCATTTATGAACAGACCAAATACAATTCGTAGTTACCAAGGAGCCATAAACAGCCAGGAGCTCGACAAGGCTGGCTTAAAGTCACGCGCCACTCCTGTTGCTGCGGCTCAGAGCTCTGAAAAAAGAACACCAACCTCTGGTTTTATATATCTTGTTCGGGGTCAGAGGTGAGTCACACATGTGACTCACTCACATGACCTAAAATCGTCACAAAAATGTGACTTAAACGCACGTGGTCTAAAAGCCTCTGATGTCACAAACATGTTACTCAAACCCATGTAAACTAGGCTTTCCTTTGAGGCAAGGAGGTTATCAAAGACTCCTAATTTAATCAAGGAAACAAAAGCCAAACTCTTCAAGGGCACTTGGTTGAATAAGTGCCAGGAGCCCATCTCGATGGCCAATACAACTATATATATCCAATTATTTTTATTTAAAGGTGTTGTGGGCTGAACCAAAAGTTGAAGGCTCCATTAATAGTAAAATTGGTCCACATCAGTTAATTTCTTAGAGAATTATCATGAAACAGACAGACAAAAGTGAAATACTTAGTGGTAAAATTTGCTGCTTTATTCAAGGATGATACTTTAAGTGGTTATTAATTCAGAGACCTCTTATGGAGTTTACAGAGTGTTTTACCAAATTCACTGCTGCTTTTTTTTTTTTTACCTTTTGTTAATTTGCTGCCTTGCTTATTGATAGGATTGCAGTTTGAGATTATTAAATTACAAAATAATTAATGAATGTTAGTATTTATGTTTTTAGGAGAAGTAAATTTAGCATGTTTATTCATTATGAGTTTGAATGTGATACAACTGTGTTTGCACAGTTCAAGATTGTGTATATTAGTGGTTTTTCTCTTCCCAGAAACAGGCATGGATTTCAGGTAATCTAATTTCACTTCTCATCTCTCTCATTCTTCTGTCATCCAGTGATTTTATAAGAGATATAGATGGTTTATGTCTGGTTTTTTTTACATTTTCTGAAAATAGGACCCATTTCACTTTTTTTCATCCAGTGATGACATTTTAAAGGCTTTTATGTAATATGTGTTGTTTTTTTAATTAAGGCAGTGGATGAATTTTATTCTAAGCTAGAAGGCCAGAAGATAGACTTGAAAGCTTTACAACAGGTATATTTACATTTAAAAACATATTGTATCTGTTTAACAAGGGACAATATTTTGATTTGGTTATTAAATGATTCTCTTTCTGGGATGCCCTTTCAGAAGTTAATTGCCAATTTACTGACCTCTCCTATGAAAACCAGAAAGTATTCAAGTGTTTCAGGAAAGGCTCAGATCCTCCTTTTGAAAAATATCTTCCAACATTCTTCCAGTTAGACAACATCCTCTTTTAAAACTCAGATACTCCAAGGGAAATTAATCTTATTGTCATAAGTTTCAATATCAAATATAATTTAGAGTAAACAATATATGTGATTGTATTTCTGTGATCCTAAAACATCTTTGGATCTTAGAATTTCCTTTGAGGGGATGAAAGTTTTGATAGGGTGTTGGCAGGAGCGAGATTTTTGGATTAATTAAATAATTTTGTAATTCAGGGAAGGTTAGGGCCAGGTCCAGTGTTTCAGTATAGGCATTGAACAGCTCTAAGGCAACAAGAGTTAGGAAAGGCTGGGAGCAATAAGTTCTGGCAAGTGAAAACTGAAGAAAATGGATTTCGTTTTTTCCCTTTATTTTCCAATTTTAACAATTTTTGCCAAAACACAATCCCCTAGATGCTTCTGGCATGGACAGATTTTTAGATTGTTAATGTGAGCAATATTTATTAGAAATAAATAGTGAGGAATACTTAATAGATTGGAAAATAAACATAGTAAGAAAATACATTTTGCACTATTCAATTATGAAAATAAATTTCGTCTCTAAATATTGTGGACTAAGCGATTTCCTTGTTTTGTATGATAATATTCTAATTTCTAAGAAAATGGATTTATACAAGTGTTTAATCATAAAAAATTAGCTTTAATCTTGGGTAGAAGAAGAAATTATACATTATATATTCTATAAATAAATCTATATTGTTATATACTTTCATGAATAATGAAAAGCATCAATTTGACATTCCTTCAGCATCCCTTTTTATTTTTCATGTATATCTAACATGAAGAGATAAAAAATAATAGTTTAATAAGATCCCGTTAAATTTTTTCTAATTACACTGAATAAATACCTATTTATTTTTAACATATTTTCAACTCCTCTGAGTTAAAATTCTATTTAATATTTACCCAGATTTGTATTCCTAATATCCTTTAATTTATTTTGCTGATGCAAGGAGAAACAAGCATTGAAGAAATTAGATAATGTCCGTAAGGATCATGAGCACAGATTAGAAGCCCTTCACCAAGCCCAGGTATTAAGTTTTATATGTCACTCTTCAGTACTTCTTTTCAAAGAGTACATTTAATTGGCATTGTAGTAATTATTTTTCTTTGTTTCTTAAGGAAATTGATAAAATCAAAGGAGAACTCATAGAAATGAATCTACACATAGTTGATAGAGCCATCCAAGTAGTTCGGAGTGCTTTAGCCAACCAGATAGACTGGACAGAAATTGGGTTAATTGTAAAAGAAGCCCAAGCTCAGGGAGATACTGTTGCAAATGCAATCAGAGAATTGAAGCTGCAAACCAATCATGTCACAATGCTGCTAAAGTAAGTATGTATGTACATAAAGCAAGTATGGTAATGAGAAAAATGGCTACTCTACCTATTTTTGGTCATCTTTGACTCAAAATAACTTTTTTCCTACCTTTTTTCCTGGTGTATTCATTTCTCTATCTGCTTTTGTTTGTAATTTGAAAACCTAAATGAGGACCACTCACTGCAATAGTTGGAATAAGAACTACCTGGATTTGAGGAATTTAAAAATGAGTGGGAGTCTTGATCAGTTTCTCTCACTCATAGCAGTTCCTTCATTTGATAATTTGAGGGGAAAAGGAAACTCATGCAGAGTACTCACTGTCAAAAGGAAATTCAATTTTTTCAAGCATTTGTTGTTCCTCTCTTCAAGTGTACCCTCACCCTCACTGAATAATTTTGAAAAACCAAGCTCATAACAAGTAAGTTCAGCAAAACTAATTCCTATATTGGCCATGTCCAAAAAATATGTGGCTCATTTTACACTTTAAGTTCATTGCTTTTATGGTAGGATTTGAACATTATGTTTCCTCTTCATTCCTTTGGATTTGTGGTTTATCACTATATTGATCAAAGCTCTGCAGTCTTTGAAAGTTTTTTCTCTGTAATATTGGCTTTTTAAAATTTATTTTTAGTTTTGAACATTAACTTGCATAAGATTTTGAGTTTCAAATTTTCTCCCCCTCCCCAAAACAGCATGCAGTCTGATATAGGCTCTACTTATGCATTCGTATTAAGCATATTTTCACATCAGTCATGATGTAAAGAAGAATTAGAACTAGTGAGAGAAACTACGAGAAAGAAGAAACAAAACAAAACAACAAAAGAAAATGAGAGCATATAATATGCTTTGATCTGCATTCAGACTTCAAAATTCTTTCTCTGCATGTGGATAGCATTTACCATCATGAGTCTTTTGGAGTTATCTTAGATCCTTGCATTGCGGAGAGGAGCTAAGCCTATCAAAGTCAATCATCACACAACCTGGTTGTTACTGTGTATAATGTTCTCCTGATTCTGCTCATTTCACTCAGCATCAGTTCATATAAGTCCAGATTTTTCTGAAGTCTGCTTGCTCATCATATCTTATAACATAATAGTAGTATTCCATTACATTCATATACTTCAACTTGTTCAGCCATTCCCTGATTGATGGACATGTCCTCAATTTCCAATTCTTTGCTACCACGAAAAGAGCTGCTATAAATATTTTTGTACATAATATTGTTTTCATATAATTTGTTCATCTAGTTCTGCTTATTTCACTCTACATCGTTTCACAAAGATCTTCCCAGTTTCTTCTGAAACTATTTTGACATTTTTATGGTATAAAAGGGGGTACCCCAAAAGTCTTAACTATGCTAAACTTTTGGTTAATAGCTTGAAACTTTGCTAAGACTTTTGGGATGCCCCATATCCTATTACATTCATAAACCATTATTATTAATCATTCCCTGGAAAGAGGACAACTTGTAGTTTACAGTTTTGGGCTACTATGAAAAAAGGTGCTATAAATGTTTTTAGGGACTAGACGTAGTATGGCTGAGTCAAAAGATATGCACAATTTAGTAACATTTTGAACATAGATACAGATTGCTTTCTACAGTGGCTAAACCACAGGTCCACCAACAATTCACAAGTGTGTTTATTTTCCCATAGCCACTCTAACACCAAAGGAAATTTATGAAGGATATTTTTTACAGCTGTCTGGAAATAGGAGTCAGATACTCTAGGCTTATGAATCTGTGTCCAGATTGGGGCAGTGGTATGATAGTTCCCTAAATTAGAGTAATATGGCAATTCAAAGATGACTTCCTAGCTTTCCCTGTTTGTATAAGAAAAATCCCATGTCTTTCCAGATTTATGCTTTGGGGTCATTGAGGGAGATGAATATATCAGAGCAAAATGTGCCTTGATTTACTCAATGTTAACCAAGGGGCTGACTTGGCTGAGATGGACACTTGCCTATGAAATTATTATTGTAAAAAGAAGAGGAAGCCTTCTCATCTGTTTTGGGGGTGGAAGCAAAAAGCAAGAGATATTTAACACTTAAGGGGAATATGGCAATTACCTGCCAAGTATCAGGAGCATGGCTTTCAAAAGAACAATCAGAGGCCTTGTACAGGTACCTTGGTGTTTTATCTTAGGATTGTACACGTGAAATGCAAACTCAGACTTCAAGGAGAAGGAGGAATAAGCTTTCAATACACAGATCCTAACAAGGTCTTTACTTATATTTATTAATATACCTATGTTTGAATGTGTATATATGTGTCTATTTTTTATAGCAAGCAATAGCAATTCATTTATCTTTCTCAGAATGAGGAAGGAACACTTGCAGTTACAAGTTACAGGTTGCTAGATGTTGCATCAGACATTTATTAGTTGTGTGACCCTAGGCAAGTCACTTAATCTTTCTCTTCCTCAGTTTCCTCATCTGTAAAATGGAGATAATGATAGCAACTCCCAGGGTTGTTGTGAGGATAAATAAGATAATATTTGACCCTGTCACAAAACTTATTCACAATGTTGTAAAAATTCATTATGTCTTACATTTACATAGAGCTTTGGAGTTATTTTAAGGTTCTGAAAACTAAGTATCATGTAGCATTTATAATTGAATAAGAATAAAAGAATATTATCTCAAATTTGAAAAACTAATGTAATTTTGAAATGATTTGTAATTTCAATAGAAATCCATACCTAGTATCAGATGAGGAGGAGGAAGAAGATGAAACTAACATTGAGAAAGAAGAAACAGAAGAACCAAAAGGGAAAAAAAAAAAGCAAAAGAACAAGCAACTTCAGAAACTTCAGAAAAATAAGCCATTACTTGTTGATGTTGATCTCAGTTTATCAGCATATGCCAATGCCAAAAAGTAAGACTTATTTACTACAAAAAGAAATTTAAAAGGCATTTTTAGCATGTAAAACCTTTCTTATATAATGAAATATCAGAGATATTTGGGAAATATGTTTCCTATTTTAAACATTCATTTCAGCCAAGGTACTTGTTTATTTGCTTAATTTTTACCTCACATTTTATATAGATAGATATAGATATGTCTATATATATGTATGTATATGTCATGAGATTTGGATTTTAAGATAAATTTATGTTATTGCAGATATTATGACCATAAGAGACATGCTGCCAGGAAAACACAAAAAACAGTTGAAGCTGCTGAGAAGGTACTGATTCTGTTCATTTTCCCCCTCGCTGATACTTTAATGGCCTTAATGAATTCCTTCTTCCCTTCTCTTTCTTGTGTCTTTTCTATTCACTATTATATATGTAGACAAGGTATAGTTGCAAGAGCACTGAGAGTCAGGAGACCTGGATTCTGGTCCTAGATTTGAGACCTAGATTTGGATGACTTTGGGTAAATTAATTTATTTCTCAAGATCTCTGCTTCCTTTTCTACAAAATAAGGGAGTGATGGTAGGTCTCCATAGTCTGTCCCTTGCAATTTTAAAATTCTATGATTCTCTGATTGTAAGTTTCTTTCATTAATTATTACATAGGTTTTACGATTAGCTCTTTTTTGTAACTTATCCTTCTAAAATGATTTTCTTCTTTCATAGGCATTCAAATCAGCAGAAAAGAAAACAAAGCAAACCCTCAAAGAAGTTCAGATGGTTACCACCATTCAGAAAGCAAGGAAAGTGTATTGGTGAGTGGATTTACTTTGTATTTCTTAGCTTTTCCACTCATTTGGAGAATCATTTGCCACCAAATGAAGGAATTAAAATGATATAAGAAACCAGTGAAGTTTTTCCCTTCTTTTAAAATTCCTGGGATCCAGGGAATCTTCATTCCCACTGTGAGTGATCCTAATTCACCATTTCACTTTTGAATTACTTTAAAAATTTTAGGAAGTTTTACCTTGTATTAAATAGAAATCTGCTTCCTAATTCTGCCCTCTTGGAACCCAGAAAAAAAAAATCTGATAACACTTATTGGGTGTTCTACAGGGAGAATTCTCTTCTGTACAGGTGGGTGCTGAGCTCCCTTCCAGCTTTCACATTATGTAAAGTGTTAATCCCTCTTCTAGTCAAAGACAGCTGCTGTGTTCCATTCCTTCCAACACACCTAGACCCTGTAATTGCTCCTTCTCATATCTTGGTCTCCTTTCTCTTGGTGGACCCCAGTTTGTCTGTGTTTTTCTTACAACATGTTGCCTAGAACTGAAGTATAGTACAATGAAAAGAGTGGTGGATTTGAGTCAGTGACCTCCATTAAACCCCATCTCTGACACAACCTGTGGCATTGGGCACATCACTTAACCCCTTTGGTCCTCACTTTCTTCATCTGTCAGGTAGGGTTGGACTGCAGAAAGTAGAGAAGTAGGGCTAAAAACCAGTTCTTGTGGGAAATACCTGGGAATTTTCAGTGGACTAAAAGGTAAATATGTCATGGCAGCTAAAAAAAATTGGCTGTTGCCATAGGTTTCATTGAGAGGCACACTCAGCATCCAGAATGATGCTGGATGCACTCAGCTCCTACCTTGTCAGACCTCGCCTGGAAGAGGAGATAGATTGAAAGCTGGAAGGACCATCTAGTTACTTGATCAGAGATGCTTAACCTGGAGTTCATGAACTTGGGTTTTTACGTTTACATACACACACAACTGTATTTCAGTATAATTTTTTTTAATAATTCTGTGTATGCTATTTTATGCCCTTAAGCTTTATTCTGAGGAGGGCTCCATAGACTTCACCAGCCTGTCAAGAAGGAACAAAGACACAGCAAAGAGCCCTTACCCTGAAGCTCCAAATCTGTGGTCCTTTGATCCTACTTCAGATGTATCCTGAAGCAGAGAGGAGTAGAGTGGAACTGTCTACTTCCCTCATTTTAACCTATGTGCTGCTTCTCTGAAGCCTTGGGCAGCATTAGTGTTTGTTTGTTTACTGCTTTGACTCATATTGAGGTTTTAGTCCACTGAAACTTCTAGAACTTTTCCACAGAAACTGTTTCCTAGCCCTGCCTTCCCTACTTAATGAAGTCAATTTATCCAAATGTAGAACTTAATATTTATGCCCATTTCATGAAATCTGATTTGATTTGACCCTTCTGATTTGCTGAAATCTTTCTAGATCAGGACTTTGCCATCTATTGTTAGTTGTTCGTGTCATGTACATATTGGACCAGCGAGTCATCTATGCTTTCATCTAAACCACTGATGAAAATGACAGCAACAAGGCTAAGGAGGACTCCTAGGCTCACTCCAATAAACACCCCCTTTCAAGCTGACATCATACCATTAATTTCTATCCTTGTACTCAGTAATTATTGTTGTTGTTCAGAGTTACAGAGAATGTTTTTCTTAAGTAGTTCAGATGTCATAAAAACAATAACTTTGTGAAAAATAATAAAAAGATGGAATATCAGAATTTCTGGGATGTAGCTAAAGTCTTCAGAAGAAAAATTATATCCCAAAAGCATCCATTAACAAAGTAGGAAAAAGAATTAATGAACAAAATAGTTAGAAATCAACAAATAAAACAAATAAGCACGAAAAAGGAAAACCATGAAAATTAGAATAGAGGGTACTGATAGCTAACATTTATATGGTGTTTTAATTAAAGGTTTGTGAAACATCTTACATATATGATCTCATGTTGATCCTCATAATAACCATGTGAAGTAACTACTATTTTTATCCCCACTCTACAAATGAGAAACCTGAGGCTAAGGAAAAGTAAGTGACTGGACTCTGGTTACACAGTTAATAATTGGAAATCAAAAGGCCTGTAAAACTGATTTTAAAAAACAGCAAAAAACCCTAAAAGCTGATTCTTTGAAATGAGTAACATTATTGATAAATCTTTAGCCAATCTGATTAAAAAGCTGAAAAGTGGAATATTAACAAAAAAAAAAATGAACAAGGTGGAATACTTCTTTGTAATCAATCTAAAATAAACACAGCACTATTTTGTACTCTTTGCACGTTTCAGTCAGTTGTTTGCAAAGATGTGGTCAACTAGAGTATTTTTTGCTAAAGCCTGTATGTGCTCTTCTGACACCTTTATCAAGAATGTCCTCAATAAATTTATGTATCAGTCCCATAAAGATTTTTAAGGATGTATAAATATGTGCACTGGTCAGTAGTTACTGATATTTTTTTTTTATTTTCATTTCCATTAAAAACCATTTATTTTGTCTCCCATCTCTCTCCCCCTCATTGAAAAAAAAGCAAAACTAAACTGTTGTAACAAAATATGCATAGTTAAGCAAAACAAATTCCCCCATTGGCTATGTCTTGAAATGTATGTCTCAATCTGCATCTTGAAAGTCCTTTACCTTTCTAGTGGGTAGCATGCTTCCTCATTAGTCCTGTGGAATCTAGTTAATTGTTGCATTGATCAGAGCTCTTAAATCTTTGAAAGTTGTTTGCCTTTATTCTATTATCACTATTGCACTATTTTCCTGATTGTTCCTGGCTGTGCTTACTTTACTTTATAGCTGTTCATACCAGTTTTCTTTTCTGAAATAGTCATTTTAACAATTTCGTACAACAGAATAATATTCCGTTATGTTCTTATACCATAATTTGTTAAGTCATTCCCCAAATAATGGACACCCCTTCCTTCTTAATTTCTAATCCTATGCCCCTACAAAAAGTATTTTTCCTTATTCTTTAATTTATTAGTGAAGTTGTTGGGTCAAAGGATATACACTATTTAGTGACTTTGGGGGTGTAACTCTAAACATTTTTTCAAAATGATTGGACTAATTCACATTTCTATCATGATTGATATTTTTCTAAATCAGGTTTTTTGGGGTTGGAGGGGCATTTAGTAATGTCCATAATTTTTCCAAGCTTTTAGCAGCCTCAGAATAAGAAAATCAATTGTTCTTCTGAGTTGGGGCATAGCCTATCCAGCTCCTCAATGAAAGGTCAATATTTATATTTTATAGTTCTTCCTAACGATGCCCATGAAATTTTTTTTAAACTGAACAGTCACTTAGCAAATTACAGTAAATAACTATAGAAGCAATTTTTTGTTTTCTGTATGACTAATCATTTTTCCTCTTCTTTGACTTTGATTGGGTCTACCATTAAGGGATGAGAGAATTATTCTTTTTATTCTTTGTTGAAATTGCCAATTTAGGATAGGATAAAATGATTCGTTATGTAGATTTTAGGCAGTGTATAAAAATGGTCACATGAGACCATCAACTGGTTTTCCTTTTTTTGTTTCCAGGTTAAACTTTTGGGTCTTCATGATGAAAATTATTTTGAAAAGGAGATTCAAGCAACTTGGAAACTTTAAAGATCTATTGTTGTTGTTGAGTTGTTTTTCAGTTGTTTCTGACTCTTCATGATTCTTCTTTGAGGTTTTGTTGACAAAGATCCTTGAATAGTTTGCCATTTCCTTCTCCAGCTCATTTTACAGATGAGGAAACTGAAGCAAACAGGATTAAGTGACTTGCCCAGGGCCACACAGCCAATGTCTGAGCCTGGGAACATGAGTCTTCCTGATTCCAGGCCCAGCATGCTATCTACAGTACTACCTCACTGCCCAAAAATCTTATAGGGAAAGAGAAGAAAACATGTGCTAGCTAATTTTTTTTTCCTGATTTGACAGGTTTGAGAAGTTTTTATGGTTTATTAGCTCTGAGAACTATCTCATAATAGGTGGAAGAGACCAACAACAAAATGAAATGATTGTGAAGAGATATTTGACACCAGGTTTGTAAATTCCATGTTAAAGTTTTGAAATTTTTTAAATCTTAACTATAAAAGCTTTTTTCTTCATCTTGTATTCTTTCAAATATCAAATTGGTAAAAACAAAATGAAACTTACAGGATTTAGAGGTGAAAGGAACTCTAGAGAGTATCTAGTCCAACCCTGTCATGAGGAAAACTAAGGTCAGTAGAGGTTAAATGCTTTGTTCAGGGTCTTTTTGATTCCAGATAACAAAAGCTAAGATCTCTCAACCATATAGAAAGAAATTGTTCCATTACGAATTGCACTGACTTGTGGAAGATCGGATTCTTCTGTATTAGCAAAATCAGTTTCAGTCTACTAAAGTCCTCATAATCTGGTTGCCAATGACCTACTTATTGAGAGTTATTCTAATTAGTTTCCTGATGGAAAAAATCATGATTTTGTTCAATTTTTCAGTGCTGAAATTTGGAGCAGTCTCTTTATACTTAGAACTTATGTCCATTGTGATAGATGTTCCTTTTTTATTTTTTTAAAGGAGATATTTACGTTCATGCTGATCTTCATGGTGCAACAAGCTGTGTAATTAAGAATCCAACAGGTAATACTTTAGATCTCTTTTAAGAAGATAAATGATAATTCTGCGTTACAGAAGTTTCATATAATAAGTAATATATTATTCTATTCTGTTTTTCATTTCCTCTGTGCTTTGGAAAAGCTAAGCTCTGCATTCTGTGGGACCAAGCATCATGCATCCTCAGCTTCACCCTTGTCATTTTCTACCCTTCCAGGCTTGCCACTGCTGTTCCACCATCCAGACAGGACTATCAGAGGTCATGCCTGGGTGGAGCCAACCAACTCTGCTTTGCTCTCTCTGGGACCATGTAGACTCATTTTGACAATAGCCATTTTGGGCCCTACTGTGCTTTCTCCTCTCTCCTTACCCTCTTTCCAGCCTTCCACCTAATATTCTGAGGACTGAAATCAAATTACCACTACCATTGCCTCTGAAAAAGGCGTATTAATGGACTGCCCTGTTGTTCCACTGCCTGTCTTTGTGACTTTTTTAGATCATAACTCCCTTTCTTAACCACTTCTCCCCTATATGTGTTGTCTTTCCCACATAAGCTCCTTAAAAACGGGCACTATATCATTTTTGTGATTCATATCTTCATTCCTTAGCATATATTATGCACATAGTAAATGCTTTTCATTCATTAATTCTCTCCTTCGTTTTATTTTGATGAATCTAGAATTTTTCCCATTGCTATTTCTAAGTCTTACGGCTTAGAAAAAGTATAGAAGTTATGATGATTTTATTTTTCAGATTGGAGAATTAAATTGAAGTTACATATGAGAACATGTTGCTATATGACTAATTATGTAGGAGGGTCAATTTTAAATAGACTTATTTTATTTTTATAAGCTAAAATTTTTTTAACTTAAGCACTAAAAAATAGCATTTTTATATACACAGTAGAATAAAAAAGTAGAATTATATATGAGACCATAAATCTCCATTTCATTGTTTAAAGTTCCACATGTTATTTTCAAACCTGTACTATTGTCTGTGCTTCCTTCTAAAATATCTTCTGTTGTGTACATTTAAAAAAAAAGTTTCAATGGCCCTTTTTGTTTCTCACATCAATACTGTTATTTCCCACTCCACCCACCCACAACCCCAATTAAATGACCCTATTTTAAAGCACATACAAGATGAATGTTTTAATTGCAATAAGGTTAGCAATTTGAGGTGTATAAGTAGAAGTGCTATTAATGTTCATATCCCTTCTTAGTACTTGGGGTATATTTCACGAGAAGTGAGTTGATTTTATTATTCTAGTATCTGAAAAAAAAAAGCACAGTTAGGTAGTTCAACAGTTGTGCCATTATTGTTGTAGGAGAATCAATCCCACCACGGACTTTGACAGAAGCTGGCACGATGGCCTTGTGTTACAGTGCTGCTTGGGATGCTCGAGTTATTACCAGTGCTTGGTGGGTGTATCATCATCAGGTAATGGGAGCTTGTGCTTTTCCTTAAAAGTAAAAATTAGTATGTGTAAGTAATATGAAAATAAGTATGTAAATAACCACAACTAAATTCAGGGAGAACAATATTGAAAAATAGAATACTCGAACTATTGGGAATCATCACAGGCCATTACGTACTGGATAGAGTCCTTCCTTGACATTACAGAAACAAGGTTAATGATCCTGTATTTGATCATATAGTCTCAAAATTGGGACTGCTAGGTGGTGCAGTGTATAGAAAGCTAGAATTATAGTCAGGAAAGTTCAAATCCTGTATCAGACATTTACTAGCTGTGTTGTGCTCCCGGTGAAGCCATTCAGTCTCTTAGCTTCACTTTTCCTTTTCTGTAAAATTGTAACATTAAGAGCACCTACCTTACAAGGTCGTTGTGTAAATTAAATGAGGTAATACTTGTAAAGTACTTTGTGAACCATGAAGCATTAAATACAGTGGCCTGAAAATGAAAATATACAATAAATATCAAATGTTTAAGAATCATGCTATATGTATGTGTGTGTGTGTGTGCGTGTGCATATGCATATATATATGTATGTGTGTGTGTGCATATATGTGTGTGTGTGTGCATATATATATGCGTGCGTGTGTGTGTGTGTGTGTGTGCATAGTATGTATTATATGAGTCATTCCCCAATTGATAGGTTATCAAAGGATATGGACAGCCAGTTTTATGATCAAGAAATCAAAACAATTTATGGTCATATACAAAAATGCTCTAAATAATTATTGATTAGAGAAACGAAAATTAAAACAACCTTGAGATATCATTTTACATCAGGTTGGCTAAGATGATTGAAGGAGAAAGTGACAGATGTTGGAAGAGATGTGGAAAAATTAGGACACTAATTCGCTGTTGGTGGAACTGTGAACTGATCCAACCATTTCAGAGAGCAGTCTGGAATTATGCCTAAAGAGTTATTAAACTGCCTATGCCCACTGATCCAGCAATACCACTACTAGGTCTGTTTGCAAAGATAATTAGAGAAAAAGGAAAAGAACCTATATGTTCTAAAATATTTATAGCAGCTCTCTTTGTGGTGACAAAGAACTGGAAATCATGGGGATGCCTGTAATTAGGGAAGGCTGAACAAGTTGTATTTTATGATTGTGTTGGAATACTATTGTGCTATAAGAAATTATCAGCTTGATGATCTTAGAAAAAAATGTATAGACTTGCATGAAGTAGTGAAGAGCGAAATGAGCAGAACCAAGAAGATGTTGTATACAGTAACAGCAATATCGTTTTAAGAGCAATTTTGAGTGACTAAGTCATTTTGACTATTATAAATACTCATGTGAACTATAAAGGACCTATGAAGGATGACACTATCAGCATCCAGAGCTGATAAATAGAAGTACTTATAGAATGATTTTACGTGTGTGTATGTACACACACATACATATACATACATGTATATACACACACATACACACATATTTGTGTCTAATGGTAGCCATCTCTAGGGTGGTGGGGCAGAGAGGGAGAGAAGGAAAAAAGGGGAAAAAAAGAAAGTTACATGATTATTACATATTTAAAAGGAATAGCAATTTTAAAAGGCATAAAAGGTATTACCAAGTACGTGTAGCACTAAACCTGCCTCAAATTTTGCCTCTGACACTGTGTTCCCAATGAGCAAATCAGTTAACGTCTTGTGGCCTCAGACAACCATTTAAGACTTATGAATATGTGACTGATGAAATAAAAGATTCTTGACACATTTTTTAAAAAAAAATCATTGGGAGAAGGTAGAGGGGAAGAGAATAAACATTTATATTGTGCCTACTATGTGCCAGACACTGCTATGTTTAACAGATATAAGGTAGGTGCTATTATTTTCCCCATTTTGCAGTTGAGGAAAGTAAGGCAAACAGATTAACTGATTTGCCCAGAGTCACATAGCTGAGGCCAAATTCGAACTCAGCTGTTACGTGCTCCAGGACCAATACAATATCCAGTGCAGCACCCACCAGCTGCCTCAAATGCCATCACTAATGATGGTCTAAATACTTTTGCAAAATACCTGAAAAGGTTGACTGATAAGTATAAATTGTTAATATTGCTGTCTTCAACTAGCTTATAGTATTGCCATTTTAATTATTGTAAACCTTGTATTGTCATATGCCAATTACAGAAAATTAATTCTGTTAGAATACTCATATTTTCTTCCTCAACTGTTACAGTTTTGTAGTTACTTATTTTTTGCACTAAATTTGTAGTTTATTAATTTTTATAGAGAATTATTCTTAACAGCCTAAGATTTAGAAAATCTTCTCTTCTTCTCTTGTTCCTTTCTTTCATATACATGTTCAGCCACTAATCTGTCTTAGAGTTCAGTGTTTTTGATAGCTTAATGTGACAGCAATTTGGTAGCAGCTGTTGTGAGGTGTAAGACCCAACAAGACCAGCAACAAGAGCTGCCAGCAGAGGTTCTTTGATCTGCTTTACTAAGGAAAGCAATGTTAAGGGGTTAACAGTCTTACTTTAATCACACATGCAAATATCATTCACTTAGTTCAGGAGGAAAAGCCAGCAACCTGAACTTCAGAGAAAATATAAATTACAAACACACACAATGTAAACAGACCAAATCACAATTCTTAGTTACCAGGAAACCATCAGCATCTGGGTTCACAAGCCAGGGAACTCTTAACAACAGCTTGCCCAGAGTCCCACACCACTCTTCCAGTGAGTGAGAGCCCCAGACAGGACACCAACCTTTGGGCTTTTATACTCTGTTCAAGGCTCAAAGTATTCATACCTAATTAGCAAAAGGATGTGGGCCTGGGGCTTTGCACCTAGTAAGGCTCAATCAAAGACAATTAATTTAGCATTCTAAAACAGTAAAGAAGTCCCACCTTAATTGCCAATACACTTAACTAAAAGTAAAATTAAAAATAAGGTTCTTGAATTCAAACTGGTACAGTCAATAGAGCACTGGGGTTGGAATGAGGAATTCCGAGGATTAAATCTGGCCCCAGTCACTTACCAGCTATGTGATCCTGGCAGGTCACTTAATCTCTGTCTGGCTCAATTTTCTCAACTCTAAAATGGGGACAAAAATAGCACTCAACAAAGTGTTGTTGTGAGGATCAAGTGAGATAATAATTGTAAGGGGTTTAGCACAGTGACTAGCATATAATAGGTGTTTAATAAATGCTTGTTCTCATCCACTCCCCTTCGAGGTTAAGTTTTTCACTCATTCACTCAGTCATTCTCAAGTTAATTGAATCTGATGTTGCTTTTCAGGTGTCTAAAACAGCACCAACTGGAGAATATTTGACAACAGGAAGCTTTATGATAAGAGGTAAGGACTTAATGATATATCTCTTCATTTACACTTATGGGTTGTGGAGGGCATGGATGTTTTAGGAATCTATTTGATGGTATTCAATAGCATCGAATAGTATTGTATGATCTTTGTTGTAAATAGGGACAATTTTGCCACTTTTGGGGGAAGATTTGCTGTCTTCAAATCCATTTGTGATTTTAGGTGGTCCATTTGGGCCAATATGGCTATGTGATATAAAATTACAATAGAAGAGACTGATGAAAGCACATTCATTGTTTTAAGATGTGACAAATGTAAAACTGAGGACAGCCATGTACTTCTACTGCCCACTAACTTCATTATATATAATATATAAATCTTGAATAG
This sequence comes from Phalanger gymnotis, assembly GCA_028646595.1. Lineage (NCBI taxonomy): Eukaryota > Metazoa > Chordata > Mammalia > Diprotodontia > Phalangeridae > Phalanger > Phalanger gymnotis. The sequence continues at coordinate 183,751,008 of CM053624.1, read as the reverse complement.
CATATATTTCTGTTTAATTTGTCATGTAGTGAAATATGTGAAGCCATTAATTTTGTATGTTTTGCAAACATAAGACATACAGAAACTTTTTATAAGCAGAGATGCACATTATCTTTTTTAGGAAAGAAGAATTTTCTTCCTCCCTCATATCTTATGATGGGGTTTAGTTTCCTGTTTAAGGTACTCTTCATTTCTCTAGTTATTTTTTCTTTTCTTATATTTCATTAGAAACTTAGACAAAAATCACTTAAGTGAAAATTGATACTCTAGGTAGATGAACCATGTGTTTGGAGACATCGAGGAGAACGAAAAGTCAGAATTCAAGATGAAGATTTGGAGACAGTGGCTAGCAGCACTAGTAAGCTAGTTTCAGAAGAAATGGAGCCACTAGGTATTTCATGGATTTTATCAAATTTGATAAGTAGTGGTTGTTATCTCAATAAACCTCTAAAAATATATTTTAATTAAAAGAATAAATTTCATTTTGTATAATTTGAACAAATATGTTTATTTTCCTAGATCATTAACTATTCTGAATTTTGGTTTCCTTTTGGCTTTGTAGCTGCAGTGCCTTGCACATAGTAGGCACTTAATGCTTGTCATTCTCAAACTAGAAACTGTTTACTTCAGACTATAACTAAAGTTAATATTTATTGTAGATTTAATTATCTGCTAAAATAGTAAAAAAATAATTTGAGCAAAGGTGAAATTAAAGATTGAACAAAGATAATTTAGAAATATAATTTAGAAATAATTTTGTGGTTAATTTTTGTAATTATGTAATTATTATATATATATACAAAATGTAATTATTATAAATTATGTGCAGATGAATATACAGTAAGTATAGTTTGTTATTGTAGAGTCTATGTTGTAAAATGATTGGAGTGCTGGGTTTAGAATCAAGAAGACTTTGGTCCAAATTTCATCTCTGACTAGTTTTGTTACCCTAGGCAAGTTCCTTTTCCTATGGGCCACCAGGACTCCATAGGACTTTTGTACTAAGTCACTCATAGCTGAATTGTGATCTGCATTCCTCACATTCTCAACTTCCCTATGTTGAGGAAATTGCATATCCTTTTAGCTTGTCATTTGAGATTTTGACTTGATTTATTTGCCCCAAATTAAGTGGTATTGTACTAATTAAGACAAATTAGCTTAATTCCTATAGATTTTTTCATAAATTATTTTTGTTTTAGCATTTACTTCCATAAGTTTAAATTTCAAATTTAAGTTTTAAATGTTAAAATTTTAAATTTTCTCTACCTCTCTCCCCTCCCCAAAATGGCATACAATCTGATGTAGGCTCTACATAAACATTTTAGATAAGATTTGTATGGGAAATGTGCAAAAAATATGAGAAACTATGGTGTAGTAGATAGTGAGCAGGCTTCAGAGCCAAGAAGAACTGAGTTCATGTCCAACTTCAGTGGCTTTGTGATCCAGGACAAGTTATTTAATCTTTCAGTGCCCTAAGTAACTCTTTACTTTTCTGATATATGTTGGTAGAGGTAAGTTACCTGAGTTGAGAATTCCCATTCCTGTGCCATCACAGGTCCTCTTCCTGTGATTCCTCCCTCCTTCCCTTCCTTCTTCTACTAGGCTATCCCTTTGGTTTCTAAAGAGCATTTTTGTAGTTATTCTCTAACCCTGAGTAGTAACTTAGCATTACTTCATTTGGTTGAGCAATATACAAACTACAAAAGTAAACTTATACATTTATTTGTTTTGTTTCTTTTTATGAAAACAGTCAATGAATAGAAGTTATGAGTCATATACTAGAAATTGTATGAGACTGCCCATAGTCAGATGACCATTGAGCCTTTGAGTGGTAGCCTGAGTCATCTGCCTTTAGAGGCAAAAAGCATTTTTAGTAGCTTCCTGCTCCTCAAAACTTCCAGGAATCAAAATGTTATTTAATCATAAAGACCAATCTCAGTTCCAGAGAACTGATGTTGAAACCCACTTTTCTTCTTCAAGAGAGAGGTGGTGGACCACAGGTATGGAGTGTGGTATTTGTTAGCAAATATGGTCACTATGTGTTAATGGTTTTGCTTAAATGATCTTTATTTTAAGGGAAGTCTCAGTTGGGGGAGCAGGTTAAAGGAAAACAGTTCGTAGGAAAACAAAAGTTACCAATAAAATTGGGGAAAAAAATTTGTCCTGGTAGACTGGCTTCTTTATCCAGTCTACTTGTTGTGATATTCTAACTTTAACTTTTATTATTATTCTGATGCAGACGATGATAATAGCAGCAGTGGAGAGGATCAAGAAGAGACTTTTGAAAGTCTAGATGAAAGGGAAGTAAGATCTCAAATTGATCAAGACGTCATTGCCATTCAGAATGATAAAAACAGACCAAAAGAAGAATCGGCACAAGAAGAGAGCTCTGATGGTGATGACAATGATGAAGATGATGACTATGATGACAATGATGACGACGAAGAATCTCAAAGAAGGATGAAAGCAGGTCAGGAAACAGCAAATAAAAGGAAAGATGAATCTGAAGTGTCATTAAGTTACCCAGATACTACGATTGATCTATCTCACCTTCAATCTCAAAGGTAATTCAAAAAGCAAAATGAAGAATGTGAAGTTTTATGTAGTAAATTAGGGCTGATGATAATATAGAAAGGTAACCAAAAGGTTGAGCCTACCTCCACCCTGATCTGTTTTTTAGGAACTAGATGATAATTTCTTGTTTGTTTACTTTTTAAAATTAGTTTTAATTGATGTCATTTGTTTCTTATATCATCATAGTGTTCCCCAGTATTGTTCCTTCACCTTCCCAGAGAACTTTGCCATATAACAAGTAATATTTTCTTTAAAGAGAAAAAAAATTAGTACAGCTGGTTAGTACCTTGAACCTGTCTGAAAAAGTGTTATGTGTAACATCTGTGGACCTCTCATCTCCATGAAGGGGTGGATTTGGGTTGTCTTCTCATATGTGTTCATTCAAATCATGTTTGATCTTTATAATTTTGTTAAATTCACTTTTGATTTTTATTTTGGTATGTGATTGTTCTTTCTCTTTACATTGTCATAGTTATTGTGTATATTGTTTTCTTAGTCCTGCTTATTTCACTCTCCATCAGTTCATGTAAATCCGTATTTTTCTGTATTCATCACATATGTACTATTTGATAGGACAGTAATATTCCATTATATTCATGTACCACAATTTGTTTAGTCATTCCCCAAAGGACATCTACTTTGTTTCCAATTTTTTGTTATCACAAAAGTGCTACTGTTAATATTTTGGTGTATATGGGAATTTTCTTATTAGATAAGATTATAAGCCTGGTAATGGAGTCTCCGATTCAAGGGTTATGGACATCTTAGTCATTTTATTTTCATAATTCCACATTGATTTGCATAACAGTTATACCATTTTACAGGATAATTCCTTGTTTTAAAAACCCAACTATATAATGTAGAAGTTAAAAAATACAGTATATATGAAAATGCTTTATGAAATCTAATTTCAACTAATTAAGAGCAAATTAGAAACAAACTCAAGGCTAGCATTTCCTAAATTGATTGTATAAAACAGATGGCTTTGCAGAAAGCTTAAAATAACATCTTAAGCATCTTGTCCAAGTACAGAAAATTGAAAAGAGCAGTAGTACGTAGATTTTGCCAAAGAACTGGGTTTATTTGTAGGATTATTAATGAAAAGGGTATGTTGGGAGCATTTTATTTTGAGGCCTAAGGTAATTTTAGACTTAGATAAGTAACTGAATTTGTTCTTGCTTTCATAGATCCTTCCAGAAAATAGTTGCCAGAGAAGATTCTTCTGATGTGGTAAGTTGTCTGCTGAGCTTTTTAAAGAAAATAGCATTATATGTACTTTTAAATGAAGAAAGTAATTTTTTTGAATAATAATGTGGTAGAAATTAGGATTAGACCAAATATGTTATGTCATATGTGACAAAAAGCTCAAAATGGATATGTGACCTGAATATAAAAGATCACACCATTACTATTAGAATGAGACCAAGTACCTTTCACAACAGTGGTTAGGAGGAGAAATCTTAATCATATAAGGAATGAAAGAAGCCATAAAAGATAAAATAGGTGATTCTGACTACGTAAAACAAAACATTTTAACAGATAAAATCCATGAAGACAAAATAACGGGAAAGGGGTAGAATGGGAAAAATATTTGCAGCAGTGTTACTAATAGTGAAAGAAATACAAATTAAAACAACACAAGATTGCTTTATGCCATAAAAAAAGATAAAAAAAAGAGAGAGAGATGGAACCAGTATTGGGGGAGCTCTGGAGAGTTGTGATCCAACCATTTTGGATTTCAATGTAGAATCATGGAAGAAAAGTGATGAATTGCCCATATTCTCTGATCTAGCAGTCCCACTGATGGGTTTATACTGCAACAAAGTGAAAAATCAAAATAAAAACCCATTTTATACCAAAATAGTCATAGCATTCCTGTTTGTGGTAGCAAAGAATTAGAAACAAAGTAGATGCCCATCATTTGGGGAAGTAGCTGAAATGATGACATATCATTATTTAGTAAATAATGATGACTATGAAGAATTCAGAGAAACATAGGAAAGTTTGTATGTGCTAATGAAGAATTAAAGAAGTAGATACAAGAGAACTACGTAAACAATGACTACAGAATTGGTGGAAAGACCACTGAAATTAAGTTGGACTCTGAGTGATAGAAAAACCCGTGAAGATCTTGAAAAAGAGATAATGAAAAATATGCCCTCTCATGGCAAAGAGGTAGGGGGGTTACTAGGGCAGAATTTCATATATATTATCAGGTAAGATCTCTGAATCAGATATGTTTTGCTTCCTTAAGTGATTTTCTTTGTCACTAGAGAGAGTTAAAGGCATTCATGAAACATTTTTTGCTTTTGTTTCTAATATTTGAAAAAGTCATTAGTATTGGGATTTATTTTTGTTTGTTTTTTTGCTTGTTTCTTTGGCTTAATAGAATGACAGTAAATTACATGGCCGGAGGCATTTGTCAGCCAAGGAGCGAAGGTAAAACAATTTGTATTTTCAAAAAGCAAATATCTTGATTTATAGCTAATGATAGTTTAGCTGACACATCAGCTGTTTTTTTTCAAAGATCAGCTTTATTAAACTGAAATTACTTGTTTATAAGTTTCAGAATAAAAGGCATATAGTTATGTTCCAATTTAATTTTTAATACTTAAATGTAAGAGGTTTTTCTATTTTAAGACCCAAACTTTATATCACTAGGATTAATATGGTCATTGATCTTATCTTGCTAAGTTCCAAATTCAATCTGACAAATATTTATTGAATGACTCCTAGGTAAGGCACCAGGTATTGGGGACACAAAGATAGGCCATGATCTCCATGAAGTAGGGAAAGAGGAACTAAAATATCTTTTGATAACAGAGAAAGTGAAGAGATCCCAGCTAGGATAAATGCAAAGACTGCGGTTGTTGGGAAGGTAATAGGGAAGTCTTGATGGAGAAGTGACATCTGAATTCAGTTTTGAAAGGTGGGAGAGGGGTTTTAGTAGATGACAGGATGGCCCTTCATGAGAGAGGACAGTAGAAGAATGGAAGATGGACAGTACTTCAGTTTGGCCGGAATGAGGAACAAGGGAAGGAAAATAGTATGAGGTAAGGAAAGCCAGGGAGGATGGAGATAGATGGTGGAGGGTTTGAACATTGGTTCTGTTGAGTCATATTTCTCTGTCGAGCACCTATGAGCAACACAATAGGTTCTGTGCCCTAGAAAGCATATATTAAAGAAATGATACTGGCCTTTTCCTCTTACAGAGCTTTTCCATTAACATATTATGTACAAAAAATATACAAGTGTATCTGAGGGGAGAGATGGTTCCTGAATGTATTGGTTAGGCTAGAGAATAAATGGAGTTAATCAGGAAAAACTTCATGTAAAAGAGACTTAGGAAGAAATTAAAAGAAGGCTATAAAAATCCTTTTTTTGTACTCTCTGTCATGTGAAGAAGAGTGGGCAATAGCTCCAAAGTGGAAAGAGAACTAGAAATATCAGGGGATTCTTAACATAAGCTTAGAAGGTCAGGGCAGTATATCTTTAGCAAATCATTACCCATATTAGGGCCCACTAGATGGAAAAAACTGTGCCAGTTTTTGAGAATAGAAAGATGGAAATATGGTGCTTGCCCTTGTAATTTTCAGTTGATATGGGGAAATAGGACATAAACACTGTAGAAAAACAATAGTAGCAATATAGGCTAGCCTAGGAAAGTCCCAGGTTTGTGATCTAGAAAAGTTCTATAGGAAGTCATTGGGAGGGAAAGATCACTATCAGGTTAGCTAGAGCAATTGAGACTTGAAATAAGGTTGAAATTGTAGGTGGGGGCCAAGTGATAAAGGGCATTGAATGCCAGGATAATCTGATACATAGATACAAGGTGAAGTTTTAGGGTAATTTAGCATTAGATTGAATTAGAAGAGGGAAAGAGTAGAGGAAGAGAGACCACTTAGAAGGTAGGACATTTACACATAAGTGTTGACAGCCTCAGTTAGAAAGTTATGTAAACTGTTTTGAAGTCTTACACATCACAAAATTCAATTTGCATGGTTTTTGAATTATATTAGAAATAGTTGACGATATATCTACACTTTTATGTCAAATGTGGCAGTCCCATCAGTCTTACTGATACTAGTACTTGTATAGCATTTTAAGGTTTGTAAAGTGCTTTACATTTTATTTTATATGATACAAAAACGCTGTGGAGTAATTGCTATTATTACCCCCATTTTATAGATGAGGAAACTGAGACTAAGAGAAATTAAATTATTTACCCAATAAATAATATTGTAATATATGATGTGACAAGATTCAAAGTCAGGTCCATCTGACTGTAGCAGAGCTGAGAAAGTTGTTTTGGATTCAAAGGATTTGGATCAGTAAAGATCAGAAGTTTTTGTTTTGTTCATTTTTAGAGAAATGAAGAAAAAAAAGCAACCAAATGATTCAACAGATTTAGACATGTTGGAGGGAAAGGAAAAAGAAAATACACTGAAGACTGAAGTTTCTCCAAATACAAGCAAAAATGTTCTAGGTCCACAACCAATGAAGAGAGGACAGAAGGTACAGGCTGAGAAGTTATTAGTACTAAAATGTGATTTGTTAAAAAACAGGACTTTATGAAGTTATGATTTTTCTTATTTTAAATGAAATAGAAGATGTAGAAGAAATTAAAATTGGTTAATAGAGATAATAACAGACTTAAATTTTAGAGGTAGGAGGGATCTAAGAGATCAAGTCTAAGTATTTTTTGAGTAAATTGAGGCCCATAGAATTTAAGTGGTTTGTCCCTGTCTGTCTTAATGCCTTTTATTAAGTTTAGCTTGGAAGTTTTGTGAGGTTTTTTATTTTAATTCTTAGCATGACAGTAGCCAACATTTACATAGTGCTTACTGTGTGCCAAGCACTGTGCTAAGTGCTTTACGATTATTCTCACCTCAACCTGGATGGTAGATGCTGTTATTGTCCCCATTTCACACATGAGGAAACAGGCAAACAGAGATTGACTTAACCAGACGCACATACCTAATAAGTGTCTGAGAACAGATTTGTACTCAATCTTCCTGACTTCAGACCTTGTGCCCTATGAAAGATCATCAATCTAAAGGAATTTGTTCAGAGCACATAATAGTTTACTAACTTCTATTCCTGCTGTCCTGTCTTTTGCTACAAGCTTCTCAAAAGAGTAATTTAAACTCATTGTCCCTACTTTTTTGTTATCCTCTGATTTCTTGCAGTCAGCCTTTTTTCCATTATTCAAGTGAAATTGTCGTCTTGAAATTTACAAATGGTTTTCTAAGTACAAAATTTAAAATCCTTTTCTCAGTCTTTATACTTCATGATTTCTTTGTAACATCTAACACTTTATCAATTTCTCCTTGAAAACTTTCTCCTTCCATAACTTGCTGTATTCTATGCTAGGAGGCTGCTTGGCATAGTGGAAAATTCACTGAACCGGAAGCCTGAAGTTCCAGTTTTACTGATAGTAATTAGCTATGTAACCTTGGGCAAATTACGTTTCTCTAAGCTTCAAGGTTCTTTTTCTGTAAAATAAGGAAGTTGGACAGTTGACCTCTAAAGTTCTGTGAGTTTCTAGTTCTGTTCTTCTGACCTTTCTCCTTTTTCCTCTCCTAACCACCAAATACAGACATTTCCCAAAGTTAAATTCTTGCATTTTCCTTTTTCACTAGGCAGTACAGTAGACAGAGTATAGGACTTGGAAGTCAAGAAGATTCGAGTTTGAATTCTATCTCTAACAATCGTGTAACTCTGAGAAACTCACTCAAACTCTAGTTTTCTCATATATTAAATGGAGATAAAAGTAGCACTTACCCCATAGGGCTGTTGTGAAGGATCAAATGAGTTAACACGTTAACTGGCCTAGCAGACCTTAAAATGCTAGCTATTATTTTTATTGATAAACTGTTAAAAAAAATTTTATTTTTCAGTAAATTTTTTGAAAACCAATGTTGACCATCGTTACAACCAACTAAATTTAATGACTATATTTAATTAATTCAGCAAATTAGTCATTTCTGTTAGCCTAATCAATAGTAGTAATAGCTAGAAAAATACTTTATAAATATTATCTCATTTCATCCTTATAACAATCTCACAAGGCAGATGCTATTATAATTCGTATTTTACAAATGAGGAAACTGAGACAAGTATAGGTCGAGGGATTTCCCCAGTGTTACACAGAGTATTTGAGGACAAATCTGAATATTTTCTTCCCAACTCCAAGCCCAAGGTTCTATCCGTTGAACCATCTAGATACGTCCTCATCAAAATTCTATGTACATTCTTTTTTTCTTTATTTTTCTATGTATCCTACACTCCTGGTAACCTTATCCCATAAAAACATGTATTATTCTAATATAGTTAACTTTTAAAAAAGTCTTTGTGTTCAGTCCTTACTCTTTCTTGAAATCAAGATAATTCCACCATAACCAAAACTTTTTCCTTTCTAAATCAATTTCCCTTCCTCATTTCTCCAGATTGGTTATAAAAAAAAAAAAATCAAAGCCCACTCTTCCAGCTATTTAGATTTGTAATCTCAGAGCAGTGCCCATATATTCTTTGTTCTTTGTCCATCTTCAGAAACTCCCACCTTAAGTCTTATCGGTTCTACTTCCACAGTAACTTACATCAGTCCCTTCTTATCTATTCCCATTGCCACCCCCTACTTTTGTCCCCATTATGCTTTGCTTGAACGATTGTAATAGCCTCATAATCAATGTCATGTGGTTACCCCTGTCTTCAAAAAGATCACTTTAGCAGCTGAGTGGTGCACAGACTGGAGTAGGGAGAGATTTGAGGCCCGGAGAGCAAACAGAATATTGTTATAGTGGTCCAAATGTGAGATTACGAGGACCTACAGCAAGGTGGTGTCTGTGTGAATGTAGAGGAGAAAGATATTGTAAAGGTAGAGATGAGAATACTTAGCAAATGATTGGATGTCTGGCTATGAGTGAGGAGTTGAGGCTGACACTATGGTTGCAGAATTAGATAAATGAGAGGATGGTGCTGTCCTCAGCAGTGATAAGGACAGAAGGGAGGGAGTAAAGATGAAAGGAAGGAAACAAAACATGCACTTATTTACTAAATACCTTTGTGCTGGGCACTGTGCTAGGGGCTTAACAAATATTACATGATTTTATCCTCGCCATAACCCTGTGATATAAGTGCCTTTATTATCCCCATTTTAAAGTTGAGGAAACTGAGGCAACCAAGAGTTAAGTGATTTGGTGAGGGTCACATAGCTAGTAAGTGTCTGAGTCTGGATTTGAACTCATGTCTTCCCGACTCTAGGCCCAGCACTCTGTTCACTGTACCACCCAGCTATCTAGAAGAGAGGAGAAAGATCATGAGTTTCTATTTTGGACATGTTGAGTTTGACATGGTCTATGAGACATCCAGTTTGAGATGTCCAGTAGACACTTGGTGTTGAGGTAGGACAAGAGAGAGGTAAAGACTGCATATTGAGTGCAAAGATTGTTTTATATTCATTGTTTGGTACCACACAACATCTGTTATCATGGCATATATATTTGATGAATGAATGAAGGGATGGAAGGATGGATGGAAAAACCCCTCCCTGAGTAATTATTGAGTTTTCTTTTACTTTTGGATTTCTCATAACAATATTTTGATTCCATAGAGTAAAATTAAAAAAATGAAGGAAAAATATAAAGACCAAGATGAAGAAGATCGTGAACTTATCATGAAGCTCCTTGGTGTAAGTTATTCATGAAACCATTTCCATCTTTTGCTTCTTATCAATAGATGACACAAAGTAACATTTTTCTTTGGGGATAAAGATCCTAACACTCTTGGGAATACAGGAAAGGTTGTAAAGAGCAAAGGTAAAGTTTCTAAAAGGGTGTAAAATTTCATTGGATAGTTGTGTGTTGCGTGTGTATTTGTCTTCTATCCTTGTGTCTTGTGTGCCTTTGTCATCTAAATAAATTAACCCTTATCCCTCAAAATGGGGCCCAACAGCTTAAAGTCTTAGGGAAGTAGGAGTAAGTACCTGAAGACCAGTGCAAGATGGAGGTGGGTGCATCTTGTTATGTTTATATCTCGAGTCTCAAGTCTTACAGGTAGCTTCCCATGGTAGTTAGCCATAAAAACTACTGAAAAGAAAACCAAGAATGTGCTTCCACCAAGTATGGAGAACAGGGCGCATTTTACTATGACCTGCAGAGTGCAGTTTAAATTTCTGCCAATACCATGGAATTCTTATAAATATACAGGAGCCTATTGCTCTGTCATCATCTTTGCCAATTTGCAGGACATGAGGTAAAACCTCAGGATTGTTTTGATTTGCATTTCTCTTATTGTTAGTGATTTGGTGTATTCTTTCATGTGACTGTTAATATTTTTGCATTTGTCTTTTGAGAATTGTTTGTTCATATCCTTTGACCACTTATCTATTGCCTATTGGTGAGGTGTTGTGTGTGCATGTGTTTGTTCATTGTTTATGTATTTTAGATACCAATCCTTTGTCAGAGAAATTTGATGCAAAGATTTTTTTTTCTCATTTGACCGCTTCCCTTCTTATTTTAGGTGTAACAATTTTGTGTATGTTGTTGTTTTGTCTCTGCTTTTTTCACAGTGCATCAAATCATACAATTCTAAAGGAGAATTTTTTTTTGAAAGGGAAAGACTAGGAGCAATGGGTGAAAGTTGCATGGTTAAATATGTACTTGATATAAGGAAAAACTTGCTGGTTGTTAAAAGCTGTACAAAAATGTGACAGATTGCTTCAGGAGTTGGGGTCATTGGTTGCTTCTTTAAGGAGAAACTGACTAACCAGTGGCAGGGGATATTCTAGAAGGGATTTATTATCAGGTTTGGAATGGGCTTTGTAGCCTCTGTGGTCCTTTCTAGTTCTTAGATTCTGTGATACTGTGAAATAAAGTCTGCAGGTTCAAGCAAAGAAGAAAAAGGGAAGAAAGGGAAGAAAGGAAAAACAGGGAAAACAAAAGAAGAGACAATGAAGAAACAACCCCAGAAATTCAGTGGTGAACTGAAGATTGGTGACAGAATTAAGAAAGAAACTACTGCTCTTGAAGCTGTAACTCATGAATTGCAAGAACTTGCCATGGATGATCAGCCAGATGAGAAGGTAAATTTTCTCATCTTTAGAAACAAATGACTGTAGCTTTTTATATACTACTACTGCTGATATCTGGAATTAAAAAGCCGCCTTACTCAGTGCTCTTTCCTAAACGTGAGCTTATTTGCTCACATTGTAAAATTAATTAAATAATAAAAATACCACATGCCAGTCTTCACTACTTTATGTTTAACATAAAGTCTTAACATGGCATAGGGGGTATGGAACCAGCCTGGGAGTCAGTGATGATACCCACCAAGTTCAAATCTGGCCTCTGACATATCCTGGCTGTGTGACCCTGGGCAAGACAACTTAATTTTAGTACTCATGGCCCTGGCAACTTTTAAGGTTATAAATTTCAGAATGGTTACCAGTTGGCTTTGGTAGAGAGAGAGTTTCCTCACTGGGAGTTCACAGTAAAATCACAAGTCCAAACAACAAAATTGTGGCTAGCATAACCTCAACAACACTGAAAGAATTGTAAAACTAAGTTCGTTGTGTAATTTAACCTGAAATGGCTGCTGTGCCTTGCCTCTTGATGAGATATTATGTGTATTTTTCTTTCATGCTTGGTGTCAGGCTTGAGGTACAAACAGAATACATTGGCAGATGTTGAAGGAGGCCTTGTTTGCTCATGGGCATACCTTATCGGCATTAGTTGCACTGAGATGAATGTCTTTCATCTTGTAAAAATCACTCTAAAAATCATAAATTTTTATTTCTGAGACTTTTAATTAGGTGATGTTTTAGTGAAAACTGACTATAAAGTATTTTTGAAATGAATGTGGATGTGATCAAAGCAAAACAGTAATTTGACATTAGCTCAATAGAAGTCACAGAAAAAAAAATTTACTTTCTGATCTTTATGTAGTTGCTACATTAAAGGTGGCCCAGCTATATTCTAAGTACTCTGAAAAACTGACCTATATAATAATTAACTTTACAAAAAATTTCAATTTTTCACATTAAATTTCTGACTCTTGAAAATGTCTTTGAACAAAGAAGTTTGTAATTGGTTCTTGTGAATTCAGTACAGAATTCAAATTGGAATCATTGTTCTTTGTGGCAAATTAAATATAGGTCATAAACCACCATGTTCCCAGTTGAGTAAAGTTTCCTAGATGTATATACACCACTAGCCTTTTTTTGTTTTTTAATGTTCTTTGGTGGTAATAAAACCAGTATTTTTGACTATTGTATTCTGATATTCTCTTGGCTTGAATCAGTTTCGTTAAGGTCTATAAATGATAGCCATCCAGTATTTAGGGATAGAATATCTTGTGAAGAAAATTTTTTCAAATATAAGAATCCTCTCATGTACATTATTAGAAAAGATAATCTGATTAATTTGGAGAATGTGCGTCATCAGAAAATTTTCCTGGAGGCAGTAGTCATTGATAAGACTTTTATATTGATCCTCAGGTCTTTCCCAAATTTGTTTCCTTTAATGCATATTTTGTTATTCATTATACCTTTGGTGATTAAGAACAATAAAAACTTCCCAGACAGTAGGGAGCTGTGTTAAATCACTATTTTTTTTTCAAACCTTTCAGAGAGCAATGCCTCCTTTGTTTTACTCTCTCCCTTTGAGAGGTATTACTCTGAAAAATAAATTTAAAATGCCAGGTCCAAATTTTATACCGTTAACACTTAAATTCGTTGCTTTCAGATCATTGCTGAATATAAACCTATATTTCTCTACAAGGGTCAGGTGGCAACAGCCTGATTAATCACACTGTCTTGGCTGTTATATGGTCTTTGGCATGGACTACAAGGGTTTTATACTAACTGTAATCTTGTTTTATTTACATGTTTGGAGCAGGAAGAGCAAGATATAGACCAACAAGAAAATGAGGTATGATTTTATTGGGTGGGGGGTGCAACACAAACAGGGGTTCTTCCAGCACTGTGTCATCTCTGTTTGCTAAAAGATTCAGCATAAATATCAGCCAATTTAATTCCATCTTTGGTGCTACACAGAGCCTTTTGCCCTAGGTTTTCTTATTCCTTAACAGTAAATGAATCAACTTGAACAAGTGGGCAGGGCCCTAAGAACAGAAATACTTAGAATTAGGAAATCTATAACCAAGTTTCCTGGACCCCACAGACTCTAATGCTGTTCCTTAGCTAGTACTCAGCTGCTCGTGAAGTAGATTTAAATCTTTTTCTAGTCATTATTGTAGTTAATGGGCTACAGTAAAAGAAGACTCCAAGTAAAAAAGGAGTGCAAACAAGCCAGCCGTTCTTATATTAATCTGTTATTTTGCCTTTTAAAATTTTTTTATATTTTAAGAAGACAAGAGGTACAATAAAATAATTCTCTTTAGTTAGGACTGTCCTCCCTCAATGCTTCTCCATATATTATTGCAATTAAAGACATCTCTGGAGACAAGGTGGAAACTAATTTTGTTAATTAATGGGAGTCTTGAGTACTAATTAGAGAGGACTTTTTAAAAAAAAATTCAGTTTTAGTTTCAGTTCCAAATTCCTACCCTCCCATTGAGAAAGCAAGAAAAACAAAACCCATTACAAACACATATAGACACACAAAATAAATTTCCACATTAGCCATGTTTTTACACACACATACACCCCTCTCTTAAGCTGCACCTCTGTCGCTTATCTGGAGGTGTGTAGCAGTTTCATTATGAATTCTTTGGAACTGTGATTGGTCATTGCATTGATCAGAATTGCTAAGTTTTTCAGAGTTATTTATCTTTGCAGTGTTATGATTGTATAAATTATCCTCCTGGTTCTGCTCACTTCACTTTTGCATCGGTTTATAGAAATCTTTGAAAGTAGCCCCTTCATTATTTCCTTACAGCACATTTCTGTCACCTTCATATAACATAACTTGTTCAGCCCCTCAGTTGATGGGCACCTCATCTATTTTCAATTCTTTGCTATGACAGAGAGAGCTGCCATGAATATATAAACCTTTTTTTCTTTTTGTAACATAGTCATGATAGTTACTGAGTGGTTTTCTTAAGGCTTACAAAAGTTGTTTTTCTCTTTAGATGTTTTATTAATACACTCTTCTTTTTTAGCATCATTGATAACAAGCAGTCAGGGAAATCAAATCAACACATTAGCAAAGTATGCTGTATTTTAATTTTCTTTTTCTAATATGAAAAGTGCCATTTCAGAATAGTTTTTGCTTTCTAGGAGAACCTGCTGGATTCTTTGACAGGACAACCCCATTCTGAAGATGTTTTGCTTTTTGCTATACCAGTATGTGCCCCTTATACCACCATGACCAACTATAAGTAAGTCACCATTAGGCTATTCAAGTCAACAACAATTAAAAAAAAAAGTATGTGTCATTAATTGCTTCATAATTTAGTGATAAGTGTAATTTCTTTTTAAAGGTACAAAGTGAAACTTACTCCTGGAGTCCAGAAAAAAGGAAAAGGTATTATTGTCCTCTAATTCTTTTAAGTTATAATTTTAAATAAGATGGTGAATGAATGGAAACCAGTTCAACATTTTCTTTTCTCCTTTTAGCTGCTAAAACTGCCTTGAATATTTTTATGCATTCAAAAGAAGCAACAGCAAGAGAAAAAGATTTATTTCGTAGTGTAAAGGTAAGTTTTCTTTCGTAGTCTTTGGACCTCTGATATAAGCCTCTGGCTTTGATACAGTCAAGTCAGAGTTAAAATAGTGGTTACAAATATGTTTAATGTCTATAACATGAAAAACATGAAGGTAAGGTACTCAACATGTTTGTATTTTTTAGGACACTGATTTATCAAGAAATATTCCTGGAAAAGTGAAAGTATCTGCACCTAATCTGCTTAACGCAAAGAAGAAATAACAGACAAAATAATAACATTTCGAAAGGTATTCAAATGCTGAAAGTGTCTTAGGTAAATAGGCCATACTATGCATTCTACAAAATAACTTTTTCCCCCATTTCAAATGGAAAAAAAAACCACAGTATCTTAATTGTAAATTTATATAATAAAGTTTTGTACAGCACTATATATGCACCTAATTCACCTAAATTAACGTGAAATTTAGGTCACAAGTGAACCTTCATTTCATGTTAAAATACCGAGATAATACATATGCTGCAGACCTGAAACAAATGTTCCTAGATCAGTTTTTCTCCTAATGTTAATAACCAGTTAATTTGTATTGTAACTGGGTATCCATATGCAGTTTTCCCTTCTCCAGTCATTTCTGGAATTCCTGTTGGTATAAGTTATGTGTTTATAAAAAAATGATTGAATGTGATTCAGTTGTTCTTTCTGCCTTCACCTGCCCCCAGCCCCCAAATACCCTGTGCCACCCACTTCCATTGGTCTGTATCAAGCTAAGGTATCTGCAGCATGCTGGTATTTGTACTACTCAGGAATTACAATTACTAAAACTGTCTTTTCTCCCCTCACAGAATTAGACATAATATTTTCAACCTTTTGGGATTCCTTTGTTCAGGCCAGAAGGTAATAAATTAGTATACTCAGTTCTTAGTAAAAGAAAGTAATACTTGCGGGGAGGGGAGAGAAAGGATTTCATTAGAAATTTATATAAAAACCTCTATAGTTTCTTCTGCAACTTGGTCATACCCAAGAAACACTTAAGGTTTTCCCAGTTGACATTTAAACTATCTCAGGAGAATTATGATATGATTGTGTTACTAACTGGGTGTTCATATTCTACCATTTCCCTTCTCCAATGATGTCAAAATCACATGACCATGGAAAGTTAAATTTCAACTAAATTATTTTACCTTTTCTCTAGTTGTAAGCTTCCCTAATATTGTGAGATGATTCTATAAAGTGTATGCCCTATTCAGAGTATTAAATAAGAATATGTGATAATCATTCTTGGACTTTTTTGTCCAGTATGTTTATTTCTGTTTGCTCTAATAGAAGAAAATCATTTGCATTAAATACATTTATTGCAAATATCTTCAGACACAAAAATAAGTTCTCTAGGCCATTCACATGCAAATTTAAGCCAAAAAAGCTTACAACAACACAGCTTACAGATAATGCCACACTTTGTGAAATTAATTACACCTTTTAAAATTTTGCTTGTCCATGCAAGATTTATTGGAGGCATGACCTGTAGAGAATCTTATGATCCAGATGTATTGTTACTACCAAACCTCTGAGTCACACTGTGAAGTAAGTGCTTTGGAAGGCAGTTCCATGAGCTGGCTAATAAGTCTTTAAAGCAAATGACTGCTTCTAGGCTTAGCCTGAAAAGGAGAAAAAAAAAAACATTGTTTAGGCACTTTGAGTTTTAATAAATTACAAAAAAGGAATTAAGGAGATAGATAGAAAAAACTATAGTTTATAAGTGACGCTTGTTGTTAGCCACTTTCCCCCATGATTTACAAGAAATTAACAAGTTAACTAATTAAAAACAGCATTTTTCCTCCATTAATCAGCTTACCTTACAAGCGATTTTGGTTGTACTGAAAACACAAGTATTTCATTACTGTGAGCCTACAAGAGATTTAAAAAAATTTTTTTTAGTCAATAAAATTCAGAACTAAAAAGTCATCTTTAAAAAATAAAACTATACTTACTGCTTTGTGCTGGGCAAGCAAGTTGTTAGCACATCCACCAAAAACAATCACCTCTCCTTCATCACTTGCACAAGCTGTATGCCATAACCTGCACAGTAACAAAAAATTTCAAGTTAAAAAAACAAATACCTTCCCTTCTACAGATTAGTGGACTTTCTACCTCCTCCCCACTATATTGTTAGGGAAGGTGAAGAAGAAAGCTTCCCGCTCCTCACAGCTGTATTTATATCACACCAAAACCAGAGGATAAGATTTTTTAAAAATCAGTCCATTATAAAGATACACATCTCTGTATTATATTACATAACCTAGGTGGCCAGTTTTTCCCCTTTCTATATTTTGGTGTCAGAGATAGCCTGAATGGTATCCATCTGGTTATTATCTTAGGTATATATAATATATACACGAAAAAATAAATTTTACCTAAGATACTAACCAAATGGATACCATTCAGACTATCTTTTTATCTATCTGAAATACGACTCCAGCTGCCAGTTCTTGGCAGTTCTATTTCCAGATCTTTCTTTATGAATGCTTCTACACTTGTTGCAATAACCACCTTCTTTTAGAGGTGGAGGCTTCTCTACACAGCCGTCAAAATAATCTTAAGGCATAAGACGATCCATGTCAGTCTTTTGTTGGAAAATGTACCTTAAAAACCCCTTAGCCTGATGTATAAAAGCCATCTACAAAGTTTCCACTTATCCTTATACACATTTCATATCACCCATTCTGTCTTCCAAACAAACTAATGTTTTCTGAACTCCACATTACATCTCTTTATGAACTGTCCCCTAAGCCTAGAATACTGTACCCTCCTTTTCTTCCTTACATCTCCTAGCTTCAAGGTTCAGTTCAAGTGCAGATTAAAAGCTACCTCAAGGGAGATATGGTTCTGTCTTTGTCCTTGTATCCCCAGCACCTCACAATGTCTAAGAAAATGTTTATAAAGTTTCGTGTGAACACAGCAAAAATATATTTTAATCTCCACACATGGGAACAGAATGAATTGTGGATGACATTTGAAATTTTAGAAGAACCTTTCAAAAGAAAAATGCCATCTTACTGGAACCAATCTTTTCTATTAGTGTATTTTTTCAAATTCTGAATTATACCACCACTACTTACCTAGGCAAATAAGGACATTAACCTTAGAGAGGCAGAAAAAAAAATAGTGGACCAAAATTTAAATCCTACCTGAGGATAATTTATTATATGTGGGCAATTTATGAATTTAGTTTCTCCCTTCAAGACATAGTGCTTAATGCTAATAATTATGAGATTTATTTATGAAAAAAATCCATTTCAAGCTCTCACCTTTCTAAGGTAGTAAAAGTTTGTATAAAGGGATTATTTAAGCAACTTTAGGGAGGAGGAGGAAGAGTGATCATTTTGGAGAAGGGTACTCTATTGAAGACTGAGATATGGGCTCAACTATTTCTAGAATCCAGTAATAGGTCCTGTGAATTCCTAATGCCTGATATTTGAAACTTTAAAGGACTTTTAATTATAATAGATGATTTCTTAATATGCCTACCTTCTTGGTTTTGTTAACATTCTAAATGAGGTATATTCAAATTTAGAAAAGGATTATCTTTAGCTAACTAGTCCAGTCATTTTACAGAATATCCCCATTTTACATATAAGGAAACAGTTTTTCACTGGCTCAAAGTGACATAGCCAATTAATAGAAGTGGACATAAAAGCTTAATATCATATCATGGATCTAGTATCATATCTGTGATAACCTGGCCTTGCTGAATGGCTAATTAATACAATCTACTATCCCAAGCAATTTATGGATGAAGTTCATTATAAATGTGTATTGTAGCATTTTTTTTTTAAAAAAAAAACCTACTAATAGGAAGGAAAACACTCCAGAACAAAGAATGATGAGCATTTCAAGTTACTTTTCTAGAAAAAAATCAATTATTCCAACAGGAAGAAAGAACTACACCTATTCCCTCAGAAGCTTAAATTTTTAGAATGCAGAGTTATTAACTAGCCACAGAAATGACAACATACTATTTTGAAGGGAGGGATAGAGCCTGTGAAAGAACTACATATACCAATGCCTGTGTCTCAGAGGTAGAACTTGAACTTAGTCCTGACTCCAAAAGACATAATGATATTACTCTATTCAAAGTTGGCAATTTCATGTAATGTTAAATAGTGTAAGTCAAATGGATTTTTCTAAAACATTAGGCATTAAGACCAAAAGACATTTAATACATATATAAAGGCCTTCTTCCCAACTCACCAGAATACTCTCCAAACATTTCATAGTTGTCCATCATTTTATTGCTATTTCCTTAGGTCATTTTTCTTAGATGCCCACCTAATTCAGAAACTAGTCAATTTTGTGCAATAAAATCACTCATTTGAAGATATACAATGACTTCTCTCTGTAAATGTAGGAAGTACAAAACTGAGGAAAATTTGAAGGATAATTTCTAGGTCCAGAGTCTACTTTAAGATTTTGTGAGAGAGTGACACTAGGCAAGTCACTTAACCCCAACTGCCCTGCCTAAAAAAGCAAAAACAAAAACAAACAAAAAAAAAGATTTTGTGAGAGGTGAAGGAGTAAGATTAAGGATAATTAAAGAGGAAGGACCTGATTCAATAAGAAGGAAAAGTAAGTAATTAGCAGGGCAAAAAAATAATAGATAAGTATTTAGTAAAGGGATTGTAGGGGGCAGAACCAAGGTGGAGGAA
The DNA here is from genome assembly GCA_028646595.1 of Phalanger gymnotis. Taxonomy (NCBI): domain Eukaryota; kingdom Metazoa; phylum Chordata; class Mammalia; order Diprotodontia; family Phalangeridae; genus Phalanger; species Phalanger gymnotis. The sequence goes on along the minus strand of CM053624.1, from coordinate 183,731,107 downwards.
TGAAGTTGGCATTTTGCCTCCCTAAACACTTCCCTGTACTAGCCTGCATCCAGTGATACTGGCCACCTTCTTGTTTCCTGAACAAGACATTTCATCTCTCAACTTCTGCCATTTTCACTAGCTATGTCCCATGTGTGGAATGCTCTCTCTCCTTATCTCTGTCTCCTGGCTTCTTCTGTGTCTCAGGTAAAATCTCAGTTTTTACAGGAAACCTTTCCAGGCTCTCTTAGAGTGCCTGTCTGTATCTTGTTTAAACATAGTTGTTTGCAAGTTGCCTCCCCCATTAGATTGTGAGCTCATTTAGGGCAGGGACTGTCTTTTACCTCTCTGGGTATTCCCAGCACAAGGCACTCTGCTTCATAAATGCTTTGACTGACTAAAGAGCAGAGAGCCCTGTGGAACACTTAAGGTTAGTGGGTTAGTATTCTTGAAAGAAATGGAAGTGAGGTTTCAATGGGGAAAAAAGCATCTCAAGTGGATGAGAGGAAACTTCCTAATTGTCAAAAAGAGTGAAAGAATGCCACACAGGAATAAAAAAGGAAGGGAAAAAAATGCAGACATGACAAACTCCAGACCAGAAAGAGTCCATCTAATTAGATTGGTAAGAATGTATTTTTCTGGTGTCTTGCAAATATGGTTCCATTTGAATTTTATACAGGACATCATCCATGAAAGTGGCTTCTCTGATGTACATGTGATCATTAAACTTGACATATACATGAATGGCACCATTTTGGAAGAGAGAAGGCTACATTTGGAGTATAGATTTTGAAACTCAAAGGGAACTTGGACAGAGGTCATCTACCTAAAATGCTTTATAATCAACAAAGAATTTGTAAACCAATGAACACAAGAACTAATAGAGATGAGGTATATAGGCTGATATTGATGTTTTCTCCATTGCCTTTTTTGGCATAATAATATTCTGATCTCCTATATTCTTTTGGGATGTTCCTCTCTTTAATAATGTGAAAATCAATTCAGAAGTGCCTTTACAATTATGTGGACTTTAGCATTAATTTCCTCTGAATATAAGGGAACAGAGATATGAACACTGCCTAATACTGATATCTACTTTCATATATAAAGGGGGTTCCGCAATGGTCTATTTCTAATACTTGAATCTACTTCTTTGTGCCCAGCACAAAGAAGGTACTTAATAATGGCTTTTTGAATGATGAGACCAGAATGCTAGAAAAATCCTCACAGACCTGATCAACTTAACACCTGTTTACCGTACTCTTTCGAGTTCAATCATTAACATTTACTGTACTCTAACATTCCTTCAAGCTACTGTTCCACATTTCTCTTCCGTTTCGTTCCCCACTCTGTCTCCCACTCTTATCTCCTATCTCAAATGTTATCATCTTAATTTCTAGGTTAAGTCTAATAACTTTATCTCAGTTCTAATCTTCCTTAATCTCTACAACTTTAATTTTTTAATTAGTAATTTTTTTTTTATTTTTAGTTCATAACACTCAGTTCCACAATATTTTGGGTTCCAAATTTTCCTCTCCCACCATTTTCTCCTCCCTCCCCACCCAAGACAGCATGTAATCCAATGTAGGTTCTACATATACCTTCACACTGAGCTTATTTACATAATAGTCCATTTGTAAGGAAGAATTATAACCAATGGAAGGAATCATGAGAAAGGAGAAATGAAACCAAAAAAGAAGGAAAAAAAAGAGAGCAAAAAGTTTGCCTCAGTCTGCATTCAGACTCCCTAATTCTTTCTCCAGATGTGCATAGCTTTTTCCATCATAAGTCTTTTGGAGCTGTCTTTGAATCTTGCACTGATGAGGAATCAAGTCTATCAAAGTTAGTCCTTACAGATACCATGTATCTGTAATCATGTGTAATGATCTCCTGGTTCTGTACCCCTCCTCAGCATCAGTTCACACAAGTTGTAATGAAGTCCATCTGCTCCTCGTTTCTTATAGCACAAGAGTATTCCATTACATTCACATCTCTCAACAACTGTAGATACTGCTGACATTTCCCCTTCCCGGTTATTCTTCCTTGTCCCTTACCTTATGTTGCTTTCTTTGGGTTTTCCTACCTGTCTAGCCCTTACTTTTCTTTTTCTTTCTTTTGCTTTTTAGGAGGAAATCAGAGTTAAGTGACTTGCTAAGTCATACAGCTAGTAAGTGTATGAGGCTGGACTTGAACTCAGGTCCTCCTGACTCCAGGGCGCTACCAAACTGCCCCCTTCCTCAATTTTCTCCACCAGTTTATTGTTCACTTAACCACTTCCTAAAAATGTTGTCCTCCCTGACTCTATTCTGAGCTGCCTTCTTGTTCTTCCTATTCCATTCTTTAGTGATTTAACTGATGAAATTGTTTCTACATATCTCCCAGAGCTTAGATATCCAGCCCTAATCTCTTAAAAATCCATTCTCTAAGTGACTGTTCAGCATTTCTGATTGTCAGCTTTTCAAACTTAAAATGTCCAAAACAGAAGTAAAAATTTTCCCTTCCTCCCTACTTTCCTATTTCTTAAAATAACCAACTTGAGACACCTAGGTTACAACTTCTTAGTTCTCCTTTATTCTCCCCTTTCTCTGTTACACAAAGAAGTCACTTATGCACACACAAATTATTTGTTAAGCATAAAGCTGATGAATCATTTTTGTTTGCTTATACCTTGGTTTTTCAGCATAGCTGTGTTTAAACTGTATCCATTCATTCTTATTGATCCAATAAGTCCAGGCATCACCTGATAACACAGAGCCAAAGAAAAAAGACCCTTAAGCATATTTTGTTTTATGTGGAAGTGATGTTAAACTGTACTTTTTACTTTTACCAAATGGAAAAGGTTTGAAGCTCATTTCCAAAAACGTATTACATTTTATATATAAGTAGGACAGTGTAATGTAGAGAAAGTAGAAATAGATATGAACTGGGTTTTTCTTTTACTTTCATTGGAACCAACAGGTAACTAAATCTCATCTCATCTATAACTTTGAGACCCTCTGAAAATTGAAAAATATGAATGGGAAGATTGATTGTAACCTATTAAAAGTGGACTTAGAGAATCCTATTTGGAAATGATTCTTTAGACTTTCTAGAGTAACACAGATATTAAAATTACATTTGTTTACATACTTTCTTCCTGAGGGAAGTGCACATGTTCTGCTCAAAGACATTAAACCAACTTACTTAGTGGTTGTTTATCAGTGGTAAACCCTCCAAAGAGGAAAAGATGATCTGGAGAAACTGGTGTTAAAGAATGCCAAGAACGACCAACTGGGCACAGACCTTGTGGAATTCTGAAAAGGTAAAAAAAATAGTTGTAATCAATGCAACAATAACAATGTTCTAATTTTTCCCACTTCTCTTTAAAGACAAAATTCAACAACTGAGTTACAAATTGGCATGAATTAGCATTAGCAAATTTTTAGTTAGTAACCCCTAAGTAAGGTTGTTCTTAAAAACAAAGTCTACCTATCATGTTTGCCTCAATGAGTGATTATGGTAAAAATTAAGAATAAACAAAATGTACTAACAGAGCTTTAATAAGGAATGAATCTACACTGAAAATTTTTTTCTTTTGAAGGACTTTTCTAACGTTATGTGCTACCTACAATTCATTCCATTCCCATGTATCCAGATTAAGATAATGGAGATCATTCATCCTGGAGTCCTAAGGGAGGAAAAAAAAAGTTACTCTTAAATAATTCAAAAGCAAACCAAAATTTGGGAAAAGATATACTCACTCGATATCTGCCTCCAAATACAAAGCCTTTGTTTCCAACAGTAGCACAGGCATGAGCAGCTCTAGGAGATGGAGATTTACCCTACAAAAAGCATCACAGAGGAAAGCTCTGCTAAAAGACTTTAATTTAAGGCTAAGCTGATAGTAGAAAGTGGTTGTTTCTGGGAATGGAAACAATGTTAACAGAATTGTATCTGAAGCTTAGCAAATAAAAACAGTCAATAGCAATGCTAATGTGAAGGGATAGGAAGACTAGACCACTGCCTAAATAAAATGTAAATCTCTAGTGTAAACTGGAATTTGTTCATCTCAATTTACTATTTCGTTTAATGAAAGAACTAATAAAGAATTCTTAAAAGCTTAATTTTTTCTAAATACAAAAAAATAGGCTATATAAAAAGTATAAAACAGTTGAATTCACTTTGAATGTAGTACTGGATAGCAAGGTACTATACATCTTATGAATATACAGGAAGGAGATCACCAAATTTGAAAAAATCAACCACATCATTTACCTTCTTCCTAACAAGTCAAAAATAGATTACATCGTATGAACAAAAAGTAAAAATATAAAATTATACCTCGTATCCTTCTTCAATCCATTTTCTAGTCTGAGAAGATATATTTACACTTTAAAAAAATTGTGATCAAAATTAAAAGACTAATTTTAATTCATTGTTCTGTAGAAACTTACTGTAGTTATAGGCTGCCTCCAGGTAAAAGTTTCAGTGTCCAAAACATGTACATGATCATTCCATCCCCTGGGATGACTTGAGTTCTAAGTAAGATAAAAATTTAAATTTAACTACTTTTGGCTATATTCAGTCAGTTCCCAACTTATGGTTTCCACACTTAATCCATATTAAATTACACACCATGAGCTCCTTTAAGGGAAGAGACTATTTTTTGCCTAAATAAATGCTTGTAGTTATAACTTGATTAACAAGGCATAATAGAAATGGAAGAAGGTAAAGGGTTATACATGGTGATGTCATCAATAATTCAGTTTAATTCAATAATCAATTACTAATACCCAGTCAAATAATTTTAAAAATCACCCAAAAAGATGTTTCATCAAACTCAAAAGTTCCCAGTTGTTTATCTTCAGGTAAATATCCATAACCTCCAAAAAATATTAGCCTGTAATACAAAAATAAGACATTTTACAAACTCTTGTCACCACTCTAGCTTATTCACTAGTGATTCATTTTATTGTATCATATTCAAAATGTTGATGAGATATCTTTTTGCTATTTATTTCATTCAGATGAAAATGTTAAGTTTTTAGGTTTTTAAGGGTAAAGCACTTTATATTCAGTTAGGATACATTATAAATTTAAGGGTAAACCAGTCATATATGTAAAAAATACACTAATGCTACCAACTTACTTGTTTTTATATACCCAGACACCAAGTTTGTCCTTTGATGATGGGGGAATTCCTTGGCAATCAACTCTTACCCACTGTAACACTCTGTCTGTAGACCTTGAATCCAGCATATAGAACTGCAGAAGAAATTTTATGTAGGCAATTAAAATGAAGGAGAAGAGACTGGACACAATTGTAGAGCAATATTATCAGTCTGAGATTTGCAACAGAGAATGGCTAGCTTTTATAATGCAGTTTACCAAAAGTCTATCATGCTAGCTTCAAACAAATAAATTTTTTCCTCTTGCACCTAAGAGATATCTCACTCACTACCAAATTTAAACTCTGTAATCTTGTCATTCTATCCAATCTACTACAATTGTCCTTTCATTGACCTTGGCACTGCTAGTTTCTTTTTTCCCTGTAATGGCAAGAAAAGTGGGACTTTTTGTTTTGTTCTTTTTTCTTTTGGAGTTCTAGTTCTTCTGAGCACTAATGTAATCAATTGCCTTCAACTTAAACTTGCCTTTGTTTAAATCAAGGGTCTTTGATTAATCAAGAGTCTTTGATGACCTGCTTAAGTCACAAGAAAGCCTAAGTTACATGAGTTTGAGTCACATGGACACCCTCTGTGGGCTGATCCTGAAGAAGTGTATATGTACTCTGAGGTTTGCTTTGGGGGCTCATTCATTGGAAGAGCGTTCATGTGATGTTAGTGTGATTTGGACAGGTGAGACTCTGGGTAGCTATTAAGGAGCCCCCTGGCTTTGAAAACCCAGATGATGGTGCTTTCATCTCTGGTAACTGTGTATGTATTGCTATGATCAGACAGAAGCCTGTCTGTTGATTTGTGTTTATTTGTTCTGCTTATATAATTTCTGCTTGTAATTTCTGTTTGTGTTTTTTTTGAAGTTCAGGGTGCTGGCTTTTCCCCCCAAGTGAATGACATATGTATGTTTAATTAAAGTAAGGTTGTTAACCCCTTAAGATTGCTCTCCTTAGAAAAGCAGATCAAAGAACCTGTGGTAGCAGCCCTCCTGTGTGCTGGTGTTATTGGCCTTACACAGCCACAGTAGCTGCAAGTAACACTGTTGTTGCATTCCCCAAATTGTGTCAAAAAAAATCATGTTATTACTATCTCACAGGACTGTGTAGAAAATGCTTTGTAAATTAGTGCTTTAGACCTATTTATGCTATCAATTATAGTGCCCTATTATGAGTGGTATACTAATATTCAATTATAAGGAACAAAACTACCTTCAAAAGAAATATTAAGTCAGCCAACAGATAACACACAAATATGTTATTAGTTTAAAAAAAGTTGGCTGAAAATACAAGTTTTTGCAGCCAAAATACTAATGGCAGTATTTCATGTTTGGCCAACATATTTTTGAAAGTGATAGAGTAATAAATCCTTTAACTTCACCTGGATAATCTGAAAAATCTGGTGTCCCCAAACTTACTGCTTCTAGAAGTAGGATAAATGAACTTTAAATTCATGGAAATACTAACCTTGTTTGTATTGCCTCTCGAATGGTGTCCTCCAAATAAGTACAGCACTCTATCTACACAAACAGCACAACTCCCTGACATAGAAGGGGGAACATCACCTTCAGTATTTTTCTTTGTCCTAATGAGAAATAAAAAATCTGAATGTCAGCTATCTTTCCAAAGAAGACAGGACAGATCAGGAAACTAGTTTAGAAACATAACCTTTTCAAACCTAACATTTTACCCCTACAGTAAGGGAAAAATACTTAGATAATCAGAGTTGAAAGGGACCTTCAGTGGCCATCTAGTTCAGTTCATACTCAAAAGATCTCATCAAATTAGAAGTTCTCTCCAACAATGTAGTTTTCAATATACCTCTGCCTGCCTATCCTGTGTACTTTATCCATGTCTTACAAGTTTACCAAAAAAAGTGCATCTAAGATGCTATCCTGTCACACTGGCTAGCTATGCCTATCAGCTCTGGCCCTTCCTGGGACAACATCTTTTATGCATGTTTTCCAAATATCCCCACTGGTTATATGCTACACCCTGCTCATACACACCAAGTGCCTCTCCACTAGTCTCTTATGTCACATGGCCATATAGCAACATCAGCAGAAAATTGGTTTTTAAAAGATGGGCTTTATGGGGAGCAGCCAAGATGGTAGAAAGAAGCTAGGCACTTGGCTGAGGTCTCCCCAGTTTCCCTCAGAAACAATGTTAAATGAAGCCTCTAAATGGATTCTAGGGTGACAGAACCCATAAAAAGATGGAGTGGAACAATTTTCCAGCTTAAGGAAACTTAGAAAGACTTCAAGAAAAGCTCTGTCTCACTTGGGTAAAAGGGGAGCACAGCCCAGCACAGTGAGGAGGAGACTTAGCTGCAGCACAGATTGACAACCAAGGCCGCTTGATCCTGGCTCAGCAGACCAGCACTGAGGCCTCCAGCCCCACTGCACAAGGCAAACTGCAAGCTCTGGAACCCTGGCACAACAGGCATGACTAGACCAGACCAAAACCAGTGTAGTGGGTAAGCTGCAAGTACATGAGGCCCCGGCATGGAAAGCCAGTGACTATTTTTTAAGGAGGTACTTTCTTCAGTCAATTTTTGTGCTTCCTTTTCCAAGCTGTTGACTCTTCTTTCATAATTCTCCTACATAACTCTCATTTCTTTTCCCAATTTTTCTTCTACCTCTCTTGATTTTTAAGATCCTGTTTGAGCTCTTCTAAGAGGACTTTTTGGGCTTGGGACTAATTCATATCTCACTTTGAGGCTTAATGTAGTCATTTTGACATCCTCTTCTGGGTTTGTGTTTTGATCTTCTGTGGTCACGGTTCTTTTCTGTTTCTTACTCATTTGTTAGCTTATTTTATGACTTTTAAAGCTGAGCTCTGTTGCTGAGTCACAGGGGGCATTGTCCCAAGCTTCCTGTGCTGGGGGCCAAGTGCCAAGTCATAGACAGAAATATTAAATGCATCCTTTTTAGATCATGATGCAATAAAAATTTCATGTAATAAAGGACCATGGCCAACAAATACGCTAAAAATTAATTGGAAACTAAATAATCTAAGCCTAAAGAATAAGTGGGTGTGTTGGTAAGCAAAATGGGCTCTTAGCACTTAGTTCAACAAGTGCCCTTGAAGAGTTTGGCTTTTGTCTCCTTTGAGTAATTCAGTGTATTTCACTGAGTCTTACTAGTGCTAAGCCCCAGGCCCAAACCCCTATTAGGTGTAAAACCTATGTGGGTGTGGACTGGTAACTAAGGTGGGGCCCAAGGTGGGGCTAACTCAAGGGAGGGCCTAGTTTTACACATGAGTTTGAGTGATAGGTTTGGGACATCAGAGGCTCTTAGACCACGTGGGTTTAAGTTGCCTCTTTGTGACAATTTTAGGTCACGTGCGTGAGTCACATGTGTGACTCACCCCTGACGCTGAAAAAGATATAAAACCAGGGGTTGGCTTTCTCTCTTTTGGAGCTCTTTCCCATAGCGGTGGCAGCGCATGTGACTCTGGGCCAGCCCTTATTCTGAGCTCCCGGGCTGAACCTAGATGTTGGTAACTGAATCTGTATTTGGTCTGTCTGTTGATGTTTGTAATTTATTTAGGGCTCTCACTCATGGTGGTGCTGAGGCAGAGACTCTGGGCAGCTGTAACTAGGACCCCTCCAGCTTGTAACCTGGATGCTGAGCCTTTGTTAAACTCTGGTAACTATGTATTGGGATTTGAATCAGACAAGGTCTGTTTGTTGATGTTTGTAATTTGTATTTGTTCTGAAGTTCAGGGTGCTGGTTTCTTCCCCTGAACTAAGTGAATGATATTTGTATGCTGAATTAAAGTAAGCTTGTCAACCCCTTCACGTAGCTTTCCTTAGTTAAACAGATCAAAAAAACCTGTGCTTTTGCAGCCTGCTGGTAGCGTTCTCATTGTTGGCCTTGGCTTTGTCTTCCACCCCCACAACAGCTGCTAGCTGGATTGTTGAAACAGTGGGCCAGACAACAAATCATAGAAACAATCAATTTCATCAAAGAGAATGACAATAAGATACCAAAACTTAGGGGATGCAGCTAAAGCAGTTCTTAGGGGAAATTTTCACCCTCTAAATGCTTACATGAATAGAAAGGAGATCAATGAATTGTGCATAAAACTAAAAAACCTAGAAAAAGAACAAATTTTAAAACCACAATTAAATACCAAATTAGAAATTCTGAAAATCGAAGGAAAGATTAATAAAATCGAAAGAAAACTATCAAACTAATAAAACTAAGAGCTGGTTTAGGAAAAAAAACAATAAATTAAGATAAACCTTTGGTTAATTTGATTTAAAAAAAAAATTACCAGTCTCAAAAATGACAAGGGTGAATTCACCACCAACAAAAGGAAATTAAGCAATAATTAGGAGCTATTTTGCCCAACTGCCAATGAATCTGAAAATCTAAGTGAAGTGGATGAATAGTTACAAAAATATAAATTGTCCAGATTAACAGAAGAGGAAATACAATACTTAACCCAATTTTAGAAAAAGAAATTGAACCAGCCATCAATGAACTCCACAAGAAAAAATCTCCAGGGCCAGATAGATTTAGAAGTGAATTCTACCAAACATTTAAAGAACAATTAATTCCAATACTATATAAGCTATTTGGAAAAAGGAGTCCTACCAAATTCTTTTTATGATACAAATAAGGTGCTGATACCTAAATCAGAAAGAGCCAAAACAAAGGAGAATATAATTATAGACTAATTTCCCTAATTAATATTGATGTAAAAAATTTTTAAAAAATATTAGCAAAGAGATTATAGTAATTTATCACCAAGATAATACACCATGACCAGGTAGGATTTATGCCAAGAATGCAGGTCTGGTTCAATATTAGGAAAATTATTAGCATAACTGACTATATCAATAACAAAATCAACAGAAATCATAGGATTATCTCATAGATGCAGAAAAGACCTTTGACAAAATATAGCACCTATTCCTATCTTAAAACACTACAGAACATTGGAATCAATGCAGCTTTCCTTAAAATAACAGTAGTATCTTCAACAAGCATTATCTGTAATGGAGATAAGCTAGAAAACTTTCCAGTACAATACTGTACTAGAAATGCTACCTACAGCAATAAGAGAAGAAACAGATTGAGGAATTAGAATAGGCAATGAGGAAACAAACCAACACACTTTGCAGATGATATGGTGGTATACTTAGAAAATCAATTAAAAAACTACTTGAAATAATTAACAACTTTAGCAAAGTTGCAGGCTATAAAACAAACCTACACAAATTATCAGCATTTCTATATATTCTCAATGAAGCCCATCAGCAAGAGATAGAACAATAACTGTATACAATATAAAATACTGCAGAGTCTATCTACCAAATTATATGAACATAATTACAAAACACTTCACACAAAGTCAGAGCTAAATAACTGGAGAAATAGTAATTACTCATAGGTAGGCTGAGACAATAAAAATGACAATTCTACCTAACAATTTCCTTATTTGGTGCTATACCAATCAGACTACCAAAAAATTATTTTATAGAGCTAGAAAAAATAATAAAATTCATCTGGAAGAACAAAAAGGTCAATATGTTTGTTTTATAGCCACAACAGATCTAAAATTATATTATAAAGCAGCAATCATTAAAATTATTTGGGAGTAGCTAAGAGTGGTGGATCAATGGAATAGATCAGGTACACAAAACATAGTAGTAAATGACTATGGTAATCTGCTATTTGATAAACCCAAAGACTCTAGTTTCTGGGATAAGAACTCACTATTTCACAAAAGTTGCAAATTAGCAGAGCAAGGAATAGTTTACCTTTCCAATCTATGGAGAAGGGAAAAATTTATGACCAAATGAGACAGAACATTATGAAATGAAAAATGGATATTTTGATTACAAATTACAAATTGATTACAAATTTAAACAGTTTTGCACAAACAAAACCAATGCAACCAAGCAGAAAGCTGGGAAACAATTTTTACAGCCAACATTTCTGATAAAGGCTTCATTTCTAAAATGTATATAGAGGTGAGTCAAATTTATATGAATACAAGTTGATAAATGGTCAAAGGATATGAACAGGCAGTTTTCAGATGAAGAAATTAAAGCTACCTATAATCATATGAAAAAATGCTCTAAATCACTATTGATTAAGAAATGCGAATTAAAACAACTCTGAAGTACCACCTCACACCTATCAGATTGGCCAATATGACAAAAAGGGAAAATGGTAAATATTGGAGAAGACAGTAAACTGCGGAGTTGTGAACTGATCCACCCATTCTGGAGAGCAATTTGGAACTATGCTCGAAAGGCAACCAAACTGTGCATATTCTTTGATCCAGCAATACCACTACTAAGTCTGTATCCCAAAGAGATCACCAAAAAAAAGCAGGGGGGGGGGGCAAAGGACCCACATGTACAAAATTATTTATAGCAGCTCTTTTTGTGATGGCCAAGAACTGGAAATTGAGGGGATGCCCATCAATTGGGGAATGGCTGAACAAGTTGTGGTACATAAATGTAATGGAATACTATTGTTCCATAAGGAATGATGACCAGAAAAACCTGAAAAGACTTGCATAAACTGATGCTAAGTGAACTGAACCAGGAAAACATTTACACAGTAACAGCAATATTGTGTGATAACAGACTTTGATAGACTTAGCTCCTCTCAGCAAAGATCTAAGACAATTCCACAAGACTCATGGTGGAAAATGCTATCCACAACCAGAGAAAGAACAACAGATTCTCAATGCAGATCAAAGCATACTATTTTCTCTTCTTTTTTGTTCTTCCTTTCTTGTGGTTTTTCTCTTTTGTTCTGATTCTTCTTTCACAACATGACTAATGTGGAAATATGTTTAATGGTTGTACATGTATAGCCTATATCAGAATGCATGTCCTCTTGGGGAGGATAAAAGGGGAGAAATTTAGAATTCAAAATCTTATAACAGTGTATGTTGAAAACAAAAATAAACTTTTTTTTTTAAAAAAAGAAATGATGAGGGGCAGCTAGGTGGCACAGTGAGTAGAGCACCAGCCCAGGAGTCAGGAGGACCTGGGTTCAAATCCAGCCTCAGACACTTGACAAGTCTAGCTGTGTGACCTTGGGCAAGTCACTTAACCCCAATTGCCCTGCCTTCCCCCATGAAAAAAAAATAAAAGAAATGACGAACGGGCAGATTTCATAAAAACCAAAAGTACATGAACTGATGCTGAGCAAAGTAAGCACAGAATCAAGAGAATATTGTGCAGAGAAACAACAACATTGTGCAGTGACCAACTCTGACAGAATTAGCTCTTCTCAGCAATACAATGATCCAAGACAATTCCAAAAGACTCATGATGGAAAATGCTATCCACATTCACAGAAAGAACTATGGGGTCTGAATGCAGATGGAAGCATACTATTTTAACTTTTTGTTGTTTTTTTTCTTGTGGTTTTCCCCTTTTGTTCTTATTTTTTTTCCTTGTCTTATCTTCTACTATGACCTTCTATTTATTTAATATTTTTAGTTTTCAGCATTAATTTTCACAAGAGTTTGAATTAGAAATTTTCTCCCCATTTCTACCCTCTCCCCATTCCAAGATGGCATATATTCTGATTGCCTTGTTCCCCAGTCAACCCCTGCTTCTGTCACCCCACTCCCCCCCTCCCCTTTTCCCTTACTTTCTTGTAGGACAAGATATTTTTATGCCCCATTGGATGTATATCTTATTTCCTAGTTGCATGCAAAAACTTTTTTTTTTTGAACATCTGCTTTTAAAACTCTGAGTTCCAAATTCTCTCCCCTCTTCCCTCCCCATCCACCCTCCCTAAGGCAAGCAATTCAACGTAGGCCACATGTGTATCATTATGCAAAACCCTTCCACAATACTCATGTTGTGAAAGACTTAACTATAGTTTGCTCCTTCCTATCCTATCCCCCTTTATTCAGTTTTCTCCCTTGACCCTATCCGTTTTCAAAAGTGTTTGCTTTTGATTACCTCCTCCACCATCTGCCCTCCCTTCTATTGTCCCCCCTTTTTTATCTCCTTCCTTCTTTCCTGTGGGGTAAGATATCCAATTGAGTGTGTATGTTATTCCCTCCTCAGGTCGAATTCGATGAGAGCAAGATTTGCTCATTCCCCCTCTCCTACCCCCTCTTCCCTCCCAACAGAACTGCATTTTCTTGCCACTTTTATGTGAGATAATTTACCCCATTCTATCTCTCCCTTTCTCAATATATTCCTCTCTCATCCCTTCATTCTATTTTTTTAGATACCATCCCTTCATATCAACTCACCCTGTGCCCTCTCTCTACATATATATACACATGTGTGTGTGTGTGTGTGTGTGTGTGTGTGTGTGTTCCCTTCAGCTACCCTAATACTGAGGTCTCA
>CM053624.1:183687568-183717132 GCA_028646595.1 Phalanger gymnotis | reverse complement strand
AAAGTCTGAGTCTGAATCTGAGTCCATTTTTACTGCCTGGCCATGTTCCCAGCCAACTACTTGACCCTTGAGTTTTTTGTTGGGGTATGACTGCTCGTAGAGGGTACTTTGTTCCAAGCTTGAGGATCCGCGCTGTTGTTTTCAGAGCTATTTCCGTACAGCCAGTTCTGCCACACCAGCACTCCTCTTCCCCCAAGAACTGCCAACCTTGACCTGACTCAGATCTTAAGCAGGCTCTGCACTCCTGCTCTGATCCACCACTTAATTCCTCCCACCAGGTGGGCCTGGGGCCAGAAGCAACTGCAGCTGTAGTTCTGTCCTCAGAGCTGCACCACCTCCCCTGCCCCCAGAGGGTGGCCAAACTGAGAACTCCTTTCATTCTGTCTCAGCAGCTTTTCCCACTAACCTTCTCTGCTGTGTTTGCTGTTTGTGGGTTGAGAAGTCTGGTAACTGCCACAGCTCACTGATTCAGGGCACTAGGGCCTGTTCCACCCAGCTTTCAGTCTTGTTGGTCCAGGTGTGGCTCATGCTGGGCTCTACTCCTTTCTGCTCCCACCTCCATGCGATAGATCTTACCCAGAGACCATCCAGGCTGTCCTGGGCTAGAGCCCTGCTTCCCAGCCACTTCAGTCTGATGTGATACAGACACACTTTTCATTGGTTCATGTAAGTTTTTCCAGGATTAAACTCCTAATTTAAGCCAGTCATACTACTACAAGGGTCCATACTCCACAAAGATTAAAGAGGAAAAGGATCCAAAATGTACAAAAATATTTTAGAGTAGCTCATTTTATACTAGGAAATGGCTAAACAAAGTATAGGAATATAATAGAATATTACTGTATTGTAAAAAAAAATGAAGCAGATGGTTTCAAAGAAGCTTGAGAAGACCTATATAAATTGTTGCAGAACCAAGTGAACAGACCAATTTATACTAAAAGAGACAATTTTGAAAGACTTGAGAACTCTGTTCAATGCAATGATAGGGACTGATGAAGGATTTCATGAGGGCCTGATGAAGAAGCATGCTACTCTCCTCTTCAAAGAAAGGTAATATAATCAAGATGCACAGTAAGATATATTTTCAGATCTGGCCAATGTGGCAATTTGTTGACTATTAATATTCACAAGGACTTGGTTTCCCATTCTCAGTGAGTGAAGAATGAAAAGGCATGTTATATAGCCAAAAAAGGGGCAGAGGCATCGGGCATTTTTTAATGCAGAGAAGATAACAGAAGAAAAATAAGTACAGGCAAGAAGGAAGCTTTGAAATCTACAGGCTGAAGTTAACTAAATTTTTTTTTTAAAAAAAGCAAGCTGTACAAGCTATACTTGACCTGATATTTCAGGTATAATCTCCCTATTCTATTCTATGGAAAGGCTCATTTTATTTGGTGTTTAAGAGGTCTAAGTGTGAGGAGGACCCTCCCTAAGCAGGAGCAGGACCCCAGAGATCAGAACTAAACAAAGCCTCAACATTCCCCCTCCCCAGAAGCATACAGAGATTGGACCTAATACAAAGTCCTAATTTGGGATGTAAGTCTGGAAGAATGAGTAAGCAAAAAAGAGGCAGCCAAAATAAAAGGGATGCCCAAATTATAAATCTAAAAGAAGATATTAGCTCCATAATACCAAGCAAATATTCAATTTGACTACTGCTAGAATTTTTGGAAGAAATGAAGACTTTGAAAAGCATATTATAAATAAAATGAAGTCTCTATAGAAAAGACCTGGAGAACAAAATGAGAGTTAAGAGAAAGAATTAACTTACTGCAAAAGATATAAAACCTTACCAAAAAAATTAGAATAGACCAAAAAGAAGTTAGTGTTACTATGAAACAATAGGAAATATTAAAGTTTTTAAAAACAGAATATATATAAGTGCTTCATATTAAAAAATTAATGTGGAAAACAAGTGAAAAAAAAATCAAAAAGGTATTATGCTACCTAAAAGCCATGACCAAAAAAAGGCCCTGGATATCATATTTCAAAAATAATCAATGAAAATTGCCCATATTAGAAATGAAGTGTAAAGTTGAAATGGAATCTATCAGAAATCCCAAAATGAAATTCCCAGGCAAGTCATAACTAAAAAGTAAAGCTCCTATGTCAAAGAAAAAAAATTCTACAAATTTTCAGTCACACAAGATTTAGCAGATGCCAAATAAGTGAGAGAAGAGTCTGACGAAAGGCAAAAGGTACAGGCTTACAACCAAGAATAACTTACCCTGCAAAATTAAGTATAATTTAACAAGGAAAAAAATAATAACAATGGCTACCATTTGATCCTAACAACAATCCTTTGAGGTAAGGTGTGACTGTTATCCCTGTTTTCCAGATAAAACTGAGGCAGAATTTATTGAATTATCCCAAAACACCCAGCTAGTAAGTAAGTGTCTGAGGGAGGATATGAACTCAGGTCTTCCTAATTCTAAATCCCACACACTATCCACTGTACCACCATAATAAGATAGAGAACTTATAAGAATTCCAGATAAAAAGGCCAGAGCTGAGTAGCAACTTCCAAATGCGAATAAAGGAGTCAAAAGAAACTGGAAAGGAATATCTAAAGATGAAGTATTTACATTTTAAAGACTGAGAATAAATAAATGTCCCTGGTGAGCCTTAATGTCATCAAATGAGGAGTAAAGAAGATAAAGGGCCTAGGGAGGTGTTTGGGGTTTTTAGAGGAGAGGAATGGGGAATTTGGTTAAATGGCATTTTTTTTTTGGTTGTTATTTCAGGACCTGAAGCAGAATTTACCATGGTTCAGGTTACTTAAAAAAAATGAACCAGAGATGACAGTCATGAACTCAGGCAAAGCAACCACAAAAATAGATGTAGTTTAAAAAAAAAAAACCCACATCTGGCTCAAAGGCACCACAGACAATCAAATAATATTAACACTTTATACACACACACACATAAATATGTTGAATACATGTATGTGTACATAAATATTTGGCTTTTATTTAGTATTTTCTTTTTCTCAGTTACATGTAAAAACAATTTTTAATGTTCATTTTTAAAACTTTGAGTTCCATATTCTCTCCCTCCCTCCTTCCCCACCCCCCTCGTTGAGAAGGCAAGCAATTTCATATAGGTTATACATGTATAGCCATGCAAGACATATTTCCATGTAAGTCAGTCTGTGAAAGAAAATAGAAAAGGAAAAAAAAACTCAAGAAAAATAACTTAAGTTTTAAAAAAAGTATGCTTCAGTCTGTAGTCAGACACCATCAGTTCTTTCTCTGGCAATGGCTAACATTTTTCATCACAAGTCTTTCAGAGTTGTCTTAGATTGTTAAATTGCTGAGAATGGCTAAGTCATTCACAGATGATGATCTTACAATATTGCTATTACTTTATGCACAGTATATTTCACTTCGCATCAACCCATGCAAGTCTTTCCAGGTCTTTCTGAGATCATCCTGCTCATAATTTCTTATAGTACAATAGTATTCCACCATAATCACATACCACAACTTGTTCGGCCACTCCCCAATTGATGGGCATCCCCTCAACTTCTAATTCTTTACCCTTGGAAAAAAGATACTATAAATATTTTTGTACATATATAGGTCCTTTTCTTTTTTGGTTTTTATCTCTTTTGGAATACAAACCTAACAGTGGTATTGCTAAGTCAGAGACTATGCATGGTTTTATAGCCTTTTGTGCATAGTTCCAAATTGCTCTAAAAAATGGTTGAATCAGTTCATAACTCCATCAACAATGTCTGATTTTTCCCACATCCCCTCCAACATTTGTCATTTACCTTTTCTGTCCTATTAGCCAGGTCTGAGGTAGTACTTCAGAGTTGTTTTAATTTGCATTTCTCCAATCAGTAGTGAGTTAGAATATTTTTTCATATGTCTATAGACAGCTTTGATTACTTCATCTAAAAACTGATCATATCTTTCGATCATTTGTCAACAAAGGAATGGCTCTTATTTTTATAAATCTGACTCAGTTCTCTATATGTTAGAAACTTGCTTCAAATTTTTTTTTCACAGTTACTACTGCTAACTGTAATCCCTCCATTCCAACCATGCCCCCAGCCATTTATTGTATTCTCTCTCTGTCCTTTCACCCTATCCCTCCTCAAAAGTGTTTTGCTGCTGGCTACCCCTCACTCAATCTTCCCCCCACCCCAATCTTGCCCCCTCTCTTATCCCCCTAGGCCTCCTACTTTCCTGTAGGGTAAATAAGATAGATTTCTATACCCAGCTGAGTAGGTATGTTATTCTCTCTTTGAGCCAATTCTGATGAGGGTAAGGTTCACTCACTCCCCCTCATCTCCCTTCTCATCCCCTCCACTGTAAAAGCTTTTTCTTGCCTCTTTTATGTGAGATAATTTACCCCATTCTACCTCTCTTTCTCTTTCTCCCTGCAGTTCCTCTCTCACCCCTTAATTTTAGTTTTTAGACATCATCCCTTCATATTCAACTCACCCTGTACCCTCTCTCTCTCTATATATATATAGCTATATATACTCCTTCTAACTACCCTAAGAAGGGTCTTACGAATTACCAATATCATCTTCCCATGTGGGAATATAAACACTTCAACTTTAATAAGTTCCTTATGACTTCCCTTTCCTGTTTGCCTTTTTGTCCTTGAGTCTTATATTTGAAAGTCAAATTTTCTATTCAGCTCTGGTCTCTTCATCAAGAATGCTTGAAAGTCTTCTATCTCACTGAATATCCATTTTTTTCTCCTAAAGGATTATGCTCAGTTTTGCTGGGTAGGTGACTCTTGGTTGTAATCCTAGCTCCTTTGCCCTCCGGAATATCATATTCCAATCCCTCTAATCTTTTAATGTAGAAGATGCTAAATTTTGTGTTATCCTGACAGCGGCTCCACCATACTTGAAATATTTCTTTCTGGCTGTTTGTGATATTTTCTCCTTGACATGAGAACTCTAGATTTGGCTATTTGGCTATAATAATTTAGCAGTTTTCCCTTGGGGATCTCTTTCAGGAGATGATTGGTGATTTCTTTCAATTTTTATTTTACCCTCTGGTTCTAGAATATCAAGGCAGTATTCCTTACTAATTTCTTCAAAGATGATGTCCGAGTTCTCTCTTTTTTAATCATGGCTTTCAAGTAGTCTATTAATTTTTAAATTCTCTGTCTTGGATCTGTTTTCCAGGTCAGCTGTTTTTCCAATGAGATATTTCCCACTGTCTTCTACTTTTTCATTCTTTTGGTTTTGTTTTATTGTTTCTTGATTGGTCATAAAGTCATTAGCTTCCATTCACTCCATTCTAATTTTTAAAGAAATATTTTCTTCGAGTGAACTTTTAGACCTCCTTTTCCATTTGGACAGTTCTGCTTTTTAATGCATTATTCTCCTCATTGGCTTTTTGGACCTCTTTTACCAATTGGCCTAGTCTGTTTTTTAAGGTGTTATTTTCTTTAGGGGTGTGTGTGTGTGTGTGTGTGTGTGTGTGTGTGTGTGTCTCCTTTACCGAGCTGTTCATTCATTTTTCATTATTTTCTTACGTCACTCTCACTTCTCCATTTCTCTTCCCAATTTTTCCACTACCTCTCCTACTTGATTTTCAAAATCCTTTTTGAGCTCTTCCATGCCCTGAAACCAACCGATATTTTTCTTGGAGGCTCTGGACATAGGAGCTTTGACTTGATTCTCTTCTTCAGAGTTTTTGTATTTTGAGCTTCCTTGTCACCATAGTAACTTTCAATTATCAGTTTTTTCTGTTGTTTGCTCATTTCCCCAGCCTATTAGTTGACTTTTAACTCTTTCTTAAAGTAGGACTCTGCTTCCAGTGTGGAGGAAGTACTGTCCCAAGCTCTAGGGGGTTTGTGCAACTGTTTTCAGAAATACCTCTAGGGACCTGTAAGTTTTCAAGTCTTCCAAGTTGTCATGATCTAAGGAGAGGTGTTTACTGCTTTCCTGGCTTGTGAGGGACTACAAGCACTCTTTTCTGTCCTAGAACTATGAGGAGGGGCCCCCCTCCACTGTGCCTGCAAGGTCTGCTGTTCTAGTGCTCCTCCTCATCCTGGGACTGCCACCCAGGACTGTGACCCAGATCCAAGTATGGACAAAGCAACAGAATCCTGCTTCAGTGCCAGCAAAGAGACCTCTATAATCTCCTTCTGACCAATTGTTCAACCCCCTTACTATCTGTGAGCTGAAAGCACTGGAAGAAGCTACTGCCACTGCAGCTGCTGATTTAGTGGTCCCTAAAGTCTGTTCCTGGTTTGTTGGGGCAGCCAGTGCTAGACTGTGCTCCACTCTTACCTGGGTGTGACAGACCTTTCCTGCTGACTTTCTAAGTTGTTTTTGGTGTCTGTGGGCTAAGAGGTCTGCAAGTCCCCACTGAAGGACTGCTCCTGGTTTGCTGAGGCCTATTCTGTGCTGGCGCAGCCTGCTTCAACTGCACCCCTCTTTCACCCTGGTGCAACAGAACTTTCCTGATGACCTTCCAAGTTTTCTTGGGCTGGAAATTTGTTTCAATCCATTTTTTGTAGATTCTGCTGCTCTAGAATTTGTTTAGTCATTTTTTAAAGGTATTTGCAGGGGTTTGGGGAGAGCTCAGTCAAGTCCTCAGCTTTACTCCACCATCTTGCCTCCACCTCCTTCCTGTGTGTATATATTTATACACACACACACACACACACACACACACACACACACACACACACACACACGGCACAGCCTACGAATACTTATAGGAAAAGTTTGAGGAAGAAATAAACAACAAAACTACAACAGTCAGGAATCTCAGTGTGTCTTCTTCCAAATTAGAGAAATCTAATAAAAAGTAATAAGAAAGAAGTTAAGGACCCAGACAGAATTCTAGAAATCATATATGACATATCTCTAGCTATTGCTGAATGAGAACAGAAAAGAACATATACACCTCTCTGCTATGCATGATATCTCTACAAAAACTGACCATGCATCAAGGCACAAAACCCCTACAAACAAATTTGGAAAAGCTGTAACATCATACATATCTTTTACTAACCACAAAAAATAAAAACTATAATCAACAAAGGACATTTGAAGAAAGGATTCAGACTTAACATGGAGGCCAAATAATTCAATCCCAAAGAATTGTTAAGTCAAAAAGCAAATCATGGAAACAATTGACAATTTCATTCAAGAAAATAACACACCAAAAGCCCTGGGATGCATCCAAATTACTAGCACTAAAAATTAATAATTAAAATAACTAACATTTATATGGCACTCTAAGGTTTGCAAAAGTGCTTTACAAATGCTACATAATTTTATCTTCACAATAACCCTGGGAGGTAGATGCCGTCCCCATTTTACAGATGAAGAAACTGAGATAGCTGGAGAGTGTCTTGCCTAAAGTCACACAGGTCTTCCTGACTCCAGGGCCAGCTAAGCCACTTAGCTGAAATGAGAAACAATTCACAACATAAAGAAATAAAGTAAATCAATATAAACTATCTCGCCCAACATGTGCCATATGTCAGTTGTTGAGACTAATGAAATGGATATTTTGAAAATATATAAAATGCCCGGATTAAGAGTATTTAAAAAAAAAAACTTAACCCAATCTCAGGAAAAAAAAATTGAACAAGCTATAAATGAACTCCTGAACTAAAGGCGGGGAAAAAAAAACCAGTACCAGATGGATTTATAAGTGATTCTATCACACATTCAAAAAACAATTCTAATATTATAAAGTATGTGAATAGAAAGAATCCTAACAAATTCCTTCTAAGACAGAAATATGTTCTTGCTTTCTAAACAAGGAAGAGACATAAGAGGAACTAGAGATGAATGGCCCTAATGAATACTGACACAACACTTAAATAACATGTTAAGAAAGAAGCTACGACATAACAAAAAGATTATTATACACTATTACTACGTTGGATTCATTCCAGGAATGCAAATTCATGTCAGAATTAGAAAAACTATTGACTTAAGAGATCACAATAATAACAATCAAAAGGACATGAAAGTTAAAACCCAACAGAAAAATTAACTGAAATAACCAATATCTTTAGTAAATCTTCAGAATATAAAATGAATCCACAAAAATCATTAGCATTTATTTATATTACTAGTAAAACCCAGCAGGAAGAGACAGAAAGAAAAATCTCATTCAAAATTCCATTCAAATGACCTCCATTGCCCAATCCAATGGCACTTTCTGGATCCTCATTCTTTTTGATCTCCCCGTAGCCTTTAACACAGCTCATTACTCTCTTCCCCTTGACACTCTCTCCCAAGTTACCATAACACCACTCTCTACTGGTTCTCATTCCTAACTGGTGAAAGGATATCAACAGGCAGTTCTCGAGGAAGGAAATCCCAGCTATCAATAACCATATGAAAAAAAAATGCTCCAAATCAGTAATAGAGAAATGCAAAGTAATACAACTAATTCTATTTCACAGCCATAAGACTAGCAAAGATGACAAATACTGGAAAGGCTGTAGGAAAACAGATACTCTAATATACTATTTGTGAAGCTGTAAATTGGTCCAGCCATTCTGGAAAGAAATTTGTAAGTAGGATAAAATCCTTTGATACAGAGATAACTATCCATACAAAAATATTTATAGCAGCTCTTTTTTGCAGTGGCAAAGAAATGGAATTAAGGAGGTGTCTCTCAATTGGGGAATAGCTAAACAAAGCATGGTATGTAACCGTAATGTAATTTTATTGCCTTGTAAGAAATAAAGGAAAAAAAAGGTATGATTCTGAGAAACTTGTAAAGACATATATATATACTGATTCAGAGAGAACAGAAACATGAGAAAAACCAAGCAACGATTTACACAATAACAGTATGACAATGTAAGGAAAAACAAGTTTGAGACTATAACAATTATAATGATTCCACATTATTTCAGAGTATCTATGATAAAGGAAGCTAACCATCTCCTGACAGCTGATGGCATCAAGCTGCAACATAATTTGTAAATTTTTGTATGTGTAGAAATTTCATTTGACTAACTATGTATATTTGATAGAAGTGGGGAAGAGGGTGGAGAGGTTAGCTGGAGAGGAGGGCTAAGGCTAGAATTGCCAAAAAACAACAAAAGAAAGAAAATGGAAGCCCAGAAGGAAGACAAACAGAACAACTTTAAAAGTTACATGTTAAACGTATTTTATACTTTTAAAAAGAAAAGCAAGCTCTATATAAAATAGTTTTGTGTACAATTTCCTCCTGTATATACTGCGTATTATTTTTCTAACTCAGTAAAATAATTTTTTTAGTAATTTGAGATGAAGTTAGATTAAACAGATTAAATTGTAAACTTGTCATTTTTAAAATTATATTGGCTTTGCCTACCCATGAACAATAACTATTACTTCATCATTTAGACGTGAGCTTATTTGTATAAAAAGTGTTTTATGTTTATGTTCACATAGTTCCTGTGTGTACTAGCTGTGTGACTTTGGGCAAGTCACTTAAACCCAATTGCCCTGCCAAAAAACAAAACAACAAAAATATAGTTCCTTTGTCTGTTTTGGCAAGTATATGCTCAAGTATTTTATACTATGTATTTTAAGTGGTCTAAAACAATACTGAATAGTCTGACAGATAGTGTAGTTTCTCTTTTTTTCACTTTTGATTAAATATATTTTAACTTTAACTCTGATCATGATTAGTACCCCTGCTTTTTTTTTACATATTAAATTCTACTCCTGCCCTTTATTTTATCTTTCTATCTCTCACTTTAATGTTTCCTGAAAGCAATGATTCAAATTTTTAATCTGTTATCCATTTCCATTTTATGGGTAAATTTGTCCCGCTCACATTCTAAGCAACAATTACTTATGTATTTCCCTCTTTCCTATTTTTCCTCACTATCCTTCTCTCCCTATTTATCCTATCCCTCCTCACTCTTGTTTTACTTCTACCTCCTACCTTGCCCTGTTATTCCTTAACCTACCCACTCCTCTAAAAGTCCCTTCCTTATCCTCTCCCCCTATCCTATCCCCTTGCCCTCTTATTTCTTTCTGAATTCAAAACACTTTCTAGATATCTATGTTGTTCCCTCCTTAACCCATTCTTGATGAGAGTTAAGATTCCAGTAATACCTCCCCTCCTCCCTACCAGCTTATTCTGTATCAATTTTTCCTTTTATGCCTCATTTGCAAGAAACAATTACTCCTTTTTATCTCTCCCTAGAGTTTTATTTTTTAAGAATCATCCCATCACACACAGCTCAGCCCACATTTTTCTTTTCAAATCACCCAAATAATGACAATCATAAGAGTAATGCTAATATTTTCACATATATGAAGTAAACTATTTGACCTTACTGAGTCTCTCATAACTGGTCTTTAATGTTTACCTTATATTTCTCCTAGATGTTTTATGTCAAATTTTCTCTTAAGTTCTGGGGTTTGTCACAAAACCCATACAGTCCTTGAGTTTGTTAATTCATTTTTTTTTTCATTCAGGATTATACTTAACTTTGCTAGGTTAAATTACCTCAGCTCTTTTGCTCTACAAAATATTCCAGGACCCATGATCCTTCAATGTAGTAGCTGCTAGGTCTTGTGAAATCCTTATTGTAGCTCCATATTTAAATTGTTTTTATTCTTGTTGCTTCCAATATGTTCTCCTTAACCTGGTAGTTTTAAAACTTGTCTATGATATTCCTGTACATTTTCCTCCTGGAATATCTTTCAGGTGGTGACTGGTGGATTTTTTTCTAGTTCTACTTTGCCTTCTTGTTCTAGAACCTCAGGGCAATTTTCCTTGATAACTTCCTGTAATGTTGTATCAAGATTCTTTTTTTTTAATAGTAATTTTTAGGTAGTCCCTAAAATTCAAATATTATTTATCCTCCATCTGTTCTCCAGACCAGTTGTTTTTCTGATGAGATGTTTTACTTTCTCTTCTATTTTTTCATTGTTTTGATTTTATGGTTTCTTGATGTCTTAAAATGTCATTACCTTCTTCCCCTTGCCCAATTCTAATTTTCAAGGAATTATTTTCTTCCTTAAGTTTTTGTTTATTTCAAGTTGACTTTCTTTTCATAATTTCCTTGATTCTTGGATTGTTTTTTTTTCCCTAATTTTTCCTCAATCTCTCTTACTTGTTTTTTAATGTCCTTTTAAAATTCTTCCAAGAACTCTTTTTGTGCTTAGGGCCATTTGACATTTCTCGTTGAAAAAGGGATGACTTTTTTAGCTCCATTATCTTCCTCTGAAAATGAACCCCAATCTTCTCTATCCCTAGGGTAACTATCTATAGTTGGGTTCTTTCTCTTTTAAAGCTTACTTATTTTATTTTTAGCAGCCATTAGTGTAATCAAGTTGTAGTCCCTGGGTATGGGGAATGTCTCAGGTCTCAGGTCCTTCTTACTGTTATTTTCCGAGGTCTGTCTTGGGGCCCAACCTTGAGCTCTCCTCTCCATTCTTTTTTTTTTTGGAGGGGGGAAGGCAGTGGTTAAGCGACTTGCCCAAGGTCACACAGCTAGTAAGTGTGTCAAGTGTCTGAGGCCAGATTTGAACTCAGGTCCTCTTGACTCCAGGGCCAGTGCTCTACTCACTGCGCCACCTAGCTGCCCATCTTCGCTCCATTCCTAAGCCACAGCCAGGGTCCCCAGCCACACTGTCCCTCGAATGATCTTGCTCCCTGCAGTCTCTCGGATGGCTGCAAACTACAGCTGTCCTCTCTACTCTGGAACTGAAACCAGGGACTCTGCTCTGCTGCAAGTGCCATGGTCAACAGGGTCCCTGACCCTCACTACTGCACTCACCAGGTATGTGCCAGCTCCTTCTCCCTGTAGCCACATCTTGGGATGGGTCTGGTTAGCACAGCTATGCTTGGCATCCCTCAACAGTGGAAAGCCTTCAGTCTTCTCCTACTCAGCCTGCAGGCTCCCACACTGTGGGATGAAAGTTTCTAAGGCTGAGGCTGCCTTTCAACCCAGCTTGTTGTCTGTTCATTCTCCAGAGTTAGCCTGGACATGTTTGAACTTCACTCAGGCCAAACCTCTGCCCCTGCAAGTTGAGTCTTTCCTGGGGTCTTCTCATATTGTCTTAGGAAGACAACTGCTTTACCCTGTGTTTATTTCTGCTGCTCTGAGGCAATGTTCTTTTTTTTTTTGTGAATAAAATTTGGAGAGCCAAGAGTTTTCTGACCTACTCCATCATCTTTCCTGAATCCTCTCCCTGTCTTACATTTCTATTTGTTAGCATTTAGCACATAAGAGCTTAATAAATTTTTTAAAAATCATTTTTCATTATAAGGGAGGGCAGACTGGGGAAAGGGCTAATCAGAACCCATGCTATCTTGAGGTGGAGGGGAAGGGGAAAGATGGGGAGAAAATGTGTAACTCAAAATCTTGTGGAAATAAATGTTAAAAACTAAAAATAAATTAATCTATAAAAAAAGAAAAAATAATTTTTCACTTATTAACGTACTCTTTGATCTAGTGACACTGGGCCTCCTTATTGTTCCTTGCAGAAGATACTCCATTTCTCTACTGTGGGCATTTTCATAGGCTGTCTCTCATGCCTGTGATGCTCCCCTTCACCTCCTTCTCCTGGATTCTCTGATTTCCTTCAGGTCCCAGTGAAAAGCCCATGTTCTGCAAGAAAGCCTTTCCCAATCCCTCTTACTGCTATTGCCATCCCTCTAGGATTATTTCTAATTTATCCTGTTTTGTCCTTGTGTGCACATAAGTGTCTCCTCTATTAGATTGTAAACTCTTTGAAAGCAGGGACTATTTTGTGCGATTCTTTGAATACCCAGTGCTTGGCACAGTGCCTGGAACACAGTAGGTGTTTAATAAACACTTGTTGACTCGACTGTGCTCGTTTTATTTTGGGTTTATTAAGATCAGAATAAAATATTTCAATGGCCCTCTTTTTTTTATGTTGCCATCACTTACTAGCGGGGTCACATTAGGCAAGTCTTTTGACCACTGTCGGCTTCAGCTTCCTCAACTGTAAAACAGGGATAATAATAGCATCTACCACCCAGGGTTGTTTTGAGGAACAAATAAATGTTTGTAAAGTGCTTAGCACAGTGCCTGGCCCATAGTAGTCACTATATAAATGCTAGCTCTATCTACTCTATCTATATCCATCCATCTAGATCACTATTACCACTTCTCCCATCCCATAACACCTCCCTCCCCCATTAAAAAGGGAAAAAAACAAACATAACAAACATATTCAAGCAAAAGCAAATGCACAAAGTGGCCCTGTCCAAAAACATGTTTCCTTCTGCATTCTGAATTTTTCAGAATGACAGAATTTTTCTGTCAGGAGATCTTCAACATATTTCATCACAGATTCTCTGGAGTTGTGGTTGGCCACTGCTTTGATGAGAGCTCAAGTTTTTTGAAGTTTTCCTTTACAGTGTTACTGTAAAAATTTTTCTGGCTCTCCTCACTTCACTATGCCTCAGTTATCAATGATTCTCTGAAATCATCTCTTTCGTTTCAAATCATCTTGTAGTACACTAATAGTCCAATGAATTCATGAACCACAGTTTGTTCAGCCATTCTCCAACTGACAGGCACTATCTATTTTCCTTTAATTTCCCTTCAACATCAGGAAGTTTGTTTTGCTTGGGATGATCCCCTCCCTTTTAACACCCACCTCCATCTCCCTACCACTACCTGTTTCCTGTTTCTCTTCCTTTTCCTTCTGTTTTTAAAACCCTCAGAATAACTAATCAGTCCACAAATCTTTTTTCTTAACTCTCTCAAAACCCTTTGAAAACTCTTGTTTCTTCTTCCTTATTAGAATGTTAAGCCCTTCATCATCACACTACCCCTTCCAACTGTTCAAATAAATTTACCTATGTCTCTTGACTCATATTTGCATTTCTTCTTCCTCAGGGCTAGGGTCTTTTCATTAAGAATAATTAAAGGTTCCATTAAAGGTCCAGGTTTGTTTCCCCTGTAAGATATACTCAGTTTCACAGGATTAGTTATTCTTGGCTGTAAGCTTGTGTGTAGCTTTTGCTCTTGGGAATACTGTATAGCAAGATTACTCAGTTATAGTAGAAAATGTTAGGTATTATGTGATACAGACTGATTCCCTGGTACTTGAACTGCTTCTTTCTAGATGACCAAGGCATATTTTCTGACATGGGCACTCCAGATTTTGACTATTCGTGGGACATTATGACATTCGTGGGACTTTACCTTTTGGGGTTTCTTTTAGGGAGATAGTGGGTGAATTCTTTCTATTTTCATTTTGCCTTAATATATTTGGGTAGTTTTCATTTATGAATTCTGAAATTTGATTTATGAAACTTGTCAAGGCTTTTTTTTTTTTCAAATGATGCTTTTCAAAGAATCCAGTGATTCTTAATCTTTTTGTCCCATTTTCCAGGTCAGTTTTTGATAGCAGATAGCGTTGTCTTCCAAAAATCTTTTCAGTTTTTTGGTTTTGTTCTAACATTTCTTGTTCTATCCTGGAATCACTGATTTCTATCTGGTCTGTTCTAATTTTTAGTGAGTCAGTTATTTGGGTAAGGTTTATTACTTTCTGCTCTATTTCTGCTTTGTTTTCACAATTTTTTTCTTCAAGAGTTTGTATTTACTTATTTATCTTTTGCTTAATTTCTTCCATGATTTATATAGTCCTTGTGGAAAATCTGTATTTCCCTTTGAGTCTCTGTTTACAGTTATTATAGAGGTGCTTTCTTTGGTTGGATTTTGGGTATCTCAGTATATATTTTAGTTCTTTACAACAGACTATCTCTTCTTTAATTTACTAGTCTCTCCAGTCTCAATTCTAAATGGGCTTTGTGCCAGTGCCAGGCTCTACCTTCAACTGTGGTCTTGGGTGGGATGCTCAGCCTCCCCCTACCTCCCACTTCTCAATCTGAATCACCTGGCTCCCCTGTTTCTTTGATATTCAGAGTGCTGAATCTCCAGGGCCCTCTCTGCTATTTAAAAAAATAATGCTAGGGACCCTTTGAGATAGGCCTGCAACAACCTGCTGCCTGACAAAGGATTTTGGGTGGCCCAAAATCCTTTGGGTGTGCCCTTGGGCCATAAGTGGTCTGTGGGCCACAGGTTGTGGAGGCCTGTTTTGAGGCCTTGAGACCGAGTCATCCCAGTCTAAAAATTCCTACTCCATAACTTTTGGTCCCTTCTGACTATCCTGGGACTTTCTCAAGGAGTACCCTCTCCTCTTGAAGCCTCCACATATCTCTGACTCATCTCTAGTAGTGTCACGAGGCTTGTTTTGGCTATATTCTGTGGTTGGTCCTCTTTCCCATTCTCTGGGGGCTTCTCACTGATGTCATGCAGTTCTTGAGTAGACGAAGTTATTTCATGTAGTTTCTCACTGGATTTCTTAGTTATCATTTGGTCTGGCACAATTTTTATAGGTGTGCAGGAGCTAGGCTGTCTGCTTCTGTTCAGGTATCCAATCTTGGTTAGAAGTCACTGTCAAGTTTTCTTTAAACTGCTTCTCTCTGATTTGTAACATGATTCTGCTCATAATCATCCATTGTACTTCTTGGTACAATATGAACTCATCTATAGAGTGAGTTTTTTCAGTCTCCTGGTTGCAGCAATGAATGTACATGGGTTAAACGTCTATATAAAGGACTGGGAGAATCTCCTCCCCCCGAGACCATCTGTGCAGCGTCTTGGGCGCAATAGGCTCCTGTCTCCTGTCAAGGACTTCAGGATCGACGCCTTCGGAGCAGGAGCTGGACCTGGAGGAGTCCGTGCCCTCGCCATTGCCTTCGTCCATCTTCGCCGATGTGCCCCAGGCACAGCCGGTCTTAGTCTTCGAGCTCACCGCAGACTTCCGGGATGACCCGGACCCCCGAAAGGTCAACCTAGGAGTGGGAGCATATCGCACAAATGATTCCCAGCCCTGGGTTTTGCCAGTAGTGAGAAAGGTGGAACATCAGATCGCTAGAAATGATGCTCTAAACCATGAATACTTGCCTATCTTGGGATTGCCAGAATTCCGAAGCAATGCTTCCCGAATTGCTCTTGGGGATGACAGCCCAGCCATCAAGGAGAAGCGGATAGGAAGTGTGCAGGCTTTGGGTGGAATAGGCGCCCTTCGAGTTGGGGCTGAGTTCTTACTCAAGTGGTACAATGGAAGAAACAATGCGGCCACCTCCTGTCTACGTGTCTTCTCCAACCTGGGAAAATCATAATGGTGTGTTTACTGCTGCTGGCTTTACAGACATCTGAACGTATCGTTATTGCGATGCAGCTAAGGGAGGGCTTGACCTTCAGGGCCTGCTGCAAGATACGGAAAATGCTCCAGAGTTCCCTATCATTGTCCTTCATGCCTGTGCACATGACCCCACTGGCACTAATCCAACTCCAGAGCAATGGGAAATGACTGCTGCTGTCATGAAGCGCCGATTTCTGTTCCCTTTCTTCAACTCGGCCTATCAAGGTTTTGCATCTGGAGGCCTAGACGAGGATGTCTGGGCTGTCCGCTATTTTGTGAATGAGGGCTTTGAGCTTTTCTGTGCTCAGTCCTTCTCCAAGTACTTTGGGCTCTACAATGGAGAAGACTGTACGTGTCTTGTGGTCCAACCCTCCTGCTCAGGGAGCTCAGATAGTGGCCACTGCCCTTTCCAGCCCTGAGCTCTCTACTATGTGGAAAGAAAATGTTAAAACAATGGCTGACCGGATTCTGTTAATTACAGCTGAACTTAGATCATGCCTTGAAGCCTTTGGCACCCCAGGAGCCCGGAATCACATCACTGACCAAATTGGAACGTTCGGTTTTACAGGGTTAACCACTAAGCAAGTAGAATATCTGATCAAAGAAAAGCACATCTACCTGCTGCCAAGTGGCTGGATCAACATGTGCAGCCTGGCCACAAGGAATCTGGATTACGTGGCTACCTCCACCCATGAAGCCGTCACTAAAGTCCAGGGAAGAAGCACCAACCCAACCAGTACCACCAAAGCTGCTGTCTATCACGTGTGTATCCCCTGCTTGCACAAACCCATTATCTATGTAGAGTAATAGTGACAATCAAAGGATGGAAATGACTACAGTGGCGGGATACCAATGTTTGGAGCTGACGTGATTTGAGATTGCCCAGGATTAGGGCCCTTCTGGAGACCCATGCGAAATGAATATTTTTGATTTAAAGGCAAAAAAAGAAAAGAAGAAAAAACTCCCATATTATTTTGATCACTATGTGAGTTAAGCATGTTGACCCACCCTCCCGAAATCAGTGTGTTCATAGTTCATTTGCTTCCATGTGAGCATTGTAAAGGATAGATCATGTCAAATCATTTATTCTTGGAGCAAACCTAACCCCAAAGATCAAGTCAACAGAAGAGCTCTGTGATTGTAGCCATTGGCATTGCCATTAAAAACAACAACAAAAACAAACAAAAAACAAACTTTTATATGAAGTGATTATAACCTGTATTGATGTCATTTCTGTTTTATGCTTCCCATTTTTCACAAGCAGTTACTTTTTAAAATAAATTCAAGATTGAGTGATCCTACTCTGATCCCTCATCATGGTATGGAGGTTACTCTAGGTGGAAGTGGAGCATATGCTCTGGCAGCTTCTATTATGTTGGAAAGGATTTATAATGACCCTAAGCAATAGACTGAGACTATTACCCAAGAACCAGTCTAGCTAAGTATGGAAAGACTTATCATCAATACGCTAGCCCACTTGGTGAAGCATTGTTTTGACCACGGAAACTCAAAGAAAAACACAAAATGGTCCTTATTTCTGTGTGGTCCTCTTCTATTTCCATAGCGATAGTGGCATCTTGAACTCAACTTATCCAAAGCAGAACTCATTATCTTTCCCCCTAAATCCCTTTCAACCACCCTTTCAAACTTCCCTACTACTGTCAAGGCTCCACTATCCTCCCAGGCCCACAAACACGATTCAAATGCAACTCTTCACTCTCACTCACCTCCTACATCCAATCTGTTGCCAAGGTCTGTTGATTTTACCTCTGTACCATCGTTGGCAAATGGTCCTTGCCCCCAGTCTCCTCTGATATTGCCACCACCTTAGTGTATGCTCCTGAACTATTGCAATAGTCTGATGGTTGGTCTGCCTGACATAAGTCTCTTAACACTTCAGTCCATTCTCCCCTCATTTGTTACAGTGATCATCTTAGGTTACTTCCCTACTTGGTAAACTCCAGTGGCTCCCTATCACCTCTAGGAACAAACGGAAAATCCTCTGATATTCAAAGCCTTTCATAACTTGTGCCCCACCTTTCCAGTCTTCTTACATTTTACTCCCAGTCATATTCTCTTCAATCCAGTGGCAATGGCCTCCTTGCTGTTCCTCAAACAAGATACTCCATCTCCAGACTCTAGGCATTTTCACTGACTGCCGCATGCCTGGAATGCTCTTCCTCCTCATCTCCACCTCCTGACTTCCGTGGCTTCCTTCAAATCCCAGTTAAAATCCCATCTTCTACAGGAAGCCTCTCCTGAGCCTTCTTAATTCTAGTGCCTTCTCTCTGGTGGTTATTTCCAATTTATCTAGTATGTAGCTTGTCTGTACAGTTATTTGCATGTTGTATCCTCTATAGATTGTGAGCTCCTCAAGAGCAGAGAATGTCTTTTACCTTTCTTTTATTTCCTCAATGCTTAGCACAATCTCTGGAACACTGTTACTGTTCAGTCTTTCATTCATGTCCAACTCTTGATGACCCCATGGACTATAGTATGCCAATACTAGTCACTGGGTTTTCTTGGCAAAGACACCGGAATGCTTTGCCATTTCCTTCTCCAGTGGATTAAGGCAAAAAGAAGTTAAGCAACTTGCCCAAGGCTACACAGATAGTAAGTATCTGAGGCTGAATTTGAACTCAGGTCTTCTTGACTCCAGGCTCAGTGCTCTACCCACTGAGACATCTAGCTGTCCCTGGTATATAGCAGACACTTAGCAAATGTGTACTAACTGGCAGAGTGGTGGGAATGAAGACAGAGGGTGCTAAGAATCACACAGTTAAACTATTTGTACTCTAAATGTGAGGTCCTTGTTCAAATGACTGAGTCCAATGACTTCTAGAGGAGCTAGATCTATTTAAACTTGTTATTCTTTCAATAAAAGAAACCAGAAGATGGAAGCTGTAGCCAAATGGAAGGATAATTCAAGTACTCTTTGAAAAGCCAAATAAAGCACCATCAGTGCTGAGGATGAAAAGGTAAAGAGATTTTAGAGGTAGCTAGGTGGCGCAGTGAGTAGAACACTGGCCCTGGAGTCAAGAGGTCCTGAGTTCAAATCAGCCTCAGATACTTACTAGCTGTGTAACCCTGAGCAAATTGCTTAACTTCTGTCTGCCTTAATCCACTGGAGAAGGAAATGGCTAACCGCTCCAGTTTGGCAACCACTCAGAAACTTGACACACTTACTAGCTGTGTGACATTAGGCAAAGCACTTAACCCCAATTGCCCTGCCTTCCCCACTCAAAAAAAAGAAATTTTAAAAAGAATTCAGTAATACCCTCCAAATTAATTCAACACACTCTGAAGCTCTGTGACTAACGTAGAAAAATGTAAGGATGGCAAGACACATGTGGGAAAAGTACTGTTCAGAAAGAAGGAAAGACTTATAAACTTCATTGAAGCCTTTAGATTATGAATATCTTCTTCAAGAAAAGAACTGAGTATATATGGGACGTAATGGACACCAAATAATACACAAAAAAAAGAAATAGATTATAAATTAACAATCAGAGGAAGGCTTCTTACTGATGTGAGATTTATCACTGAATCAGCTGTCTATGTACAATCTATCAGACACCTTCACCTCACCCTTCCCTGCCCCCAACTTACCAAGCAAAGATCACGGGATCATAGATTTAGAGCCAGGAGTTCAAACTGAGTTATTGAGTTCAAACCTCTAAATCTTAGAGATTAGAATACTGAGACACAGCAAGGTGATGTAACTTGGTCAGGATCACATAGCTAAGTGCCTGAGGCAGAATTCAAACTCAGGTCTTCCTGATTCCAAGTCCAATACTCTATTCACTACTCCTAAGATCCTATGTAGTAAAAACGAAAAAGAAGAATATGAAAAAAATTCCCTTGAATAAAGGAATTTCCAGTGAGAGGGAACCAGGTTCTTCCCAAAGCAGCCCACTTAACCTTTGGATAAGAATTAGGAAGTATTTCTTTATATCAAACTGTTCCTAATTCTATTCTCTAAAGCCAAATAAAACAAATCTAATTCCTCTTTAATATGACAGAAAAAATTGCTGACAGATTTCAGACCAATACAATTCCTTAATTAACCAACCAGAAATAGAATGTCATAGCTCAGGGCTCCCTCCCCACTCCAACAATCCTTGCTGGAGGTTTTCATGTGAATCCTATATTGTAAATCCTATGCTACAGAGCTACCCACAAACCAAGTTTATAAACTCCAAAATATCACCAATATACTATTTTGGGAAATAGAACAGAAACAGGAATGCAAAAGAATAGAAAGAAATTTGGGGAATCTAGGTGACACAGTAGATAGAGTGCCAGGCCTGAAATCAGGAAGAGCTGAGTTTAAATCTGGCCTCAAACACAAGTTATGTGACTCTGGGCAAGTCATTTAACCCAATTTGTCACAGTTTCCTCATCTGTAAAATGAGCTAGAGAAAATGCCAAACCACTCCAATATCTTTGCTAAGATAACCCCAAAAGGGATCATGAAGGCCAGACACTACCGAAAACGACCAAACAATTTTGAAAAACATGCAGAATTTATATTGTAATTATAACTAGAGGGCACTGCTTTAGTACTACAATGCCTCTTTAGTAACAGTTTATTTGAAAATTTATATAATAAGGTTTTTAAATTATTAGATAAAAGTAAAAGTCCACTAAGTTCAATAAAATGGCATACGACTTCTATTTTCTATCTCCCAAGTAGATTCCAGAAACTATACTGTTTTTATTCAGGATCCCCCCCACTTGATACTGCTTGTAGATGATTATACAATCCAGACATAATTTTTAGAAACATTTTTTAACTCCATCAGCAGATGTGAACTGTCTCTACTTCTTATTCTGTACACTAAAGTTTCCTTATCTGTAGTCATGGAACCCTCAAGTAAACTCTTCAAAAATAAACAGGATCTAGAGCAAAAGTTCTTAACTGGGGATCCATGAACTTTAAAGGAAAATATTTTGGCAAGTGTATTTTAATACTATTGGTTTCCTTTATAATCATATGTATTTAACTTTATGCCTTTAAAAATATTATTCTAAGGAGTCCTAAGCTTCGCCAGATTACCAAAGGAGTCTGTGAAACAAAAAAAGAATAAAAACTCCTGGCCTACAGTCACTTAAGATTCTATAAGAACCACACACAAATACACACTCACATATACACACACACCCCTCCGTGATTTTCTAAAGCACATTAATTTAGCATAATTCATTGAGACCTTTATTTAGTGAAAATTAGTGGAACTTCTATTCATTTGCTTTTCCCTTTAAAAGCTTACATGAATTTTCATCCCTGACCCCATCTATATATAATATTTGAAGTTACCATCTTCCAGTCTCCATGTTGTAGATCCATATTTCATCTCTAGGCAGATAAAAATCATAAAATCCTCTGACTTGAGCATTCTAAAAAAAAACACACACACACATACACAAAAGAGTATTAATTTAAAAGATACCAAGCATTTGTAGATTTGTATATTAAATAGGCATTATCTTTTTGTTTCACTTCACATTTAAGTTTTAATTACTTATTAATAAGTTTTCTGAAAAAACTAATAATACTAACATGTTCCCACTCTGACTGTAATAATATTGAATATCAACGGACTAACCTTTAAAATTCAGCATTTCCCAAGTTCCTATGAGCTGGTCTCAGAAATACATGAAAATCCTATTGTGTTACATTTTTTGCCTTTGTACATACACATTTTCTGCTGAATGAAGATAGATGTACTGACCTCCCCCACTACAACTTTATTATTACCTACTGCCAAGCGGACCCCTCGTTAGGGAAAGCAATCTTTTTACACCTCTCTAGTCAAATAACTATCCCACTAGCCACAGAGGCTTTCTCAATCTCTGCATACCTCCTCACTCCCGTTATTCCCTCTCTCCTCATCCTCTCAGCAGAAACCCTTGTCTCACATTTCATTGAAAAAAATTAGTTCTCTCTCATCTCCCATTAGATGCTTCTGGCCCCTCTCTCTTCCTTCATCTCTCACCTCACAGGACAAAGACGCCCTCCTCCTTGCCAAGGTAAGCCCCTTTACGTGCACAGACTGCCCTATCAACTCCACTCCATTACTTCTCTATCTACTCGTTGCTTTCCTACTATCTAAAAACACACTCAAGTCTTCCTATCTTCAAAAACCCCTCACTCAATCTGCCTACACCTGCTAGCTATTGTCACCTATTTCTCCTCCATTTTGAGGCTAAAATTCTCAAGAAAGCTTCCATTTCTTTCCTCTCTTAACTCTTCTGTAGTTAAGGCCTCATCATTCAACCAAAATTGATCTCTCCAAAGTTTCAGTTGTTGTTCAGATACTTTTTGGTCATATCTGAATCTTCATGACCCCATTTGGGGTTTTCTTAGCAAAGATACTGGAGTAGTTTTGCCATTTCCTTCTCCAGCTCATTTTACAGATGAGGAAATGGCGGGCCAAGGCCACATACCTACTAAGTGTCTGAGACCAGATTTGAATTCAGGAAGTCTCTCTCATCTTCCTGATTCCAGGCCTGAAATTCTATCCGGTGCACCAACTAGCTGCCCTCTTCAAAGTTACTAATGATTTAACTGCCAAACCTTTTTTTCAATCTTCATCTTTCTTGATATCTCTTCAGTCTCTGAAACTATCAATCAACCTCTTCTCCTCAATATTCTCCTCCCAGTTTTTGTGACTACTCTTTCCTAGTTCTCTTCCTACTTGTCTGATGGCTCCCTTCTTAGTCTCCCTTGATGGATTTTTATCCAGGCTGACCTAGGGCTCTGTCCTAGTCTCTCTTCTCTTCTTCTTCTATACTGCTTTTCTTGGTTATCTCATTAAGCTCCCATGGATTGAATCATCTCTACCTTGATGATTCCGGGGTATGGCTAGGTGTCAGAATGAATAGATAGCCATGGCTGGAGTCAGAAGGACCTGAGTTTAAATCCAACTCCAGACATTTACTAGCTGTGTGACCCTAAGCAAGCCATTTAATCCTGTTTGCCTCAGTTCCTCATCTGTAAAATTATCTGGAGAAGGAAATGGCAAACCATTCCAGTATCTTTGCCAAAAAACCCCAAATGGGGTCACAGTCAGACACAACTGTCAGATTCAACAACAAAAACAACCAGATGATTCTCAGATCTACTTGTCCAGCCCTATCTCTCCTGACTTCAGGACTCTTTATCTCCACCTGCCTATTGTACACGCTGAACTATGTCTACGTCCTACAGACATCCTTAACTCAATAAATCCAAAACTGAACTTACTATTTTTCCCTTAAGGCTTCCTTTCAAACCATCCTCCCATTAAGCCAGGCTAGCAACCCAGGTGTCATTCTCAATTCTCATTTTTTCTCACACCCCATATGCAATTAGATGCCAAGTACTGTTGATTCTACTTCGCCAACATTTCTCCAATATGCTCCTTTCTCTCTTCTGACATGGCCATCGCCCTAGGGCAGGTCCTCATCATCTCATGCCTGAATATTAAAATAGCCGGCTAGTTGATCTCCCTACCTCATCTCTCCCCACTCTAGCATATCCTTCACTTAGCTGTCAAATTGGTCTTCCTAAAGTGTGGCTCTAACCATGTTACCACTCCCTTCCCTCCCTTCCCCCTCCCCTATTCAGTAAACTCCAGAGACTCCCTATCACCTGCAAGATCAAATGTAAAATGCTCTGATGGCTTTTAAAGCCATTTATAATAGCACCCCATCCCCAATCTTTCCAATCATCTTACAGCCCTCCTCCTTACTTCCTTGTGGTTAAGACTCTCTTGACTCTGGGCATCTTCACTAGCTGTCCCCCATACATGGAATGTGCTCCCTCCTTATCTCCATCTCTTAGTTTCCCTGGCCTCTTTTAATTCCTAGCTAAATTTCATTTCTTATGAAAAACTTTTATCAGTCCCCCTTAAAACTAATGTTTTCCCTCTGTCCAATTTATCTTGTCTATATCTTGTTTATATCCAGTTGTTTGCCAGTTGTCTCTGCCATTAGACTGTGAGCTCCTTGAGAGAGGGATTGTGTTTTTGCCTTTCTTTGTATTCCCAGTGCTTAGCACAATGCTTGGCAAACAGTAGGCCCTTCGTGAATGCTTATACACTGACTAATGTGGCCAAATCAAGAATTTCTTTTGCTCGACTATACATAAGGGTTTTTTCCTATACTTTTCGATGAAGGGGTGGGGAGATAGGAGAGTGAGAAACTGCAGCTTCATTAACTGAAAAAAAAAGCAAGGAAAAAATTCATTTTCTTTCCTAATGAAAAATCTAATAACTCATCATTTGTAGAATTTGCGCTTTTTTTCCCCTAGTGTTGGTGGTAAATTTTTGATGTTCTATTCATACACTTTCATGAGCCTGCCCTTGTCATCAAAGGTACATACATATCTGGGAGATGGCTGGCACTACGACTATAGCCTATGGCCATAGAACACTGCCAAATGGGAACAAAACAGATCAGTTCCATGACCTTAGTTCTGGCCACACTGGGATAAAATACCTTAATTATACTTCAAGAGAGCCAATGAGAAAAACATTCTTCATATCCACTAACCCAGCTTTCAATTTATTAAGTGCCTACTATCTGCTAGGCAGTTAGTATACAAAAATAAAAATAAAACAGACCCTACTCTGAGTAGAGTTTACATTCTATCTGGGAAGACAGTATGTACATATTTAAAAGGGATAGGGCTAGGGCCCAGACTTGCACTTTCATAGGTACTGAGAACTCTGAAGTGAGGAAACTTCCTCTACCAATGCAAGTTGGTACCTTTTCTGCAGCTTCTTAGAAGACATGCCTAAATCACTGAGAAATTAAGAAAATGGTATCAGAAGTCAAATTTGAACCCAGGTTTGCCTGATTTCAAGGTCAGTTCTCTCTCTACCCACTACACCACACTGCTTTTCAAAATTTTAAGATGGGAAATCACTAGCAACTGGAGGAATCAAGAAAAGTTTCACTGTAGAAGGTGGCACCTAAGCTGAACTAAGGGGTGGAGGTAAGGATGACAAACTATACAAAGGCGCAAAGATGGAAAATGGAGCGTTGTCTCTGAGGAACATCAACAAGGCAAATTTCGGTGACGCCAAGAGGAGAAGGAGATTAATGTTAAAAAAGGTAGGTAGGCTCGTGTCAAGTTGTGAAAGGCTTTAAATTATAAACAGGGAAGTTTATATTTTGATCCTAGAGGGAATAGACACTAGAGTTAATATTGAGTAGGGTCAGAGCTACACTTTAGGAAAATCACCAACAACCATTTAATGGAAAGAATACTGGTACTGGAATCAGAATATCTGGGTTCAATCCTGATTTTAAACAACAGTCCCATAACAACTACCATGTACATAGTGCTTTAAAGTTTGCAGAGAATTTTATAAATATTTCATTTTATCCTCACAATAACCCTGGAATTGAGGCTAAGACAGAGTAAGTGACTTGCCTAACACCACACAGCTACTAAGAGTCTGAGGCAGGATCTGAACATAAGTCTTCCTGACTCCAATTCTAGTGCTCTATCCACTACA
This sequence comes from Phalanger gymnotis, assembly GCA_028646595.1. Lineage (NCBI taxonomy): Eukaryota > Metazoa > Chordata > Mammalia > Diprotodontia > Phalangeridae > Phalanger > Phalanger gymnotis. The sequence goes on along the minus strand of CM053624.1, from coordinate 183,691,479 downwards.
ATGTGTGATCCTTTCCTAATAAAAGGGAAAGGATTAGACAGACTAGGCCAGTCATGGGGAAGCTGTGGCCTCAAGGCCACAAGTGGCCCTCTAGGTTCTCAAGTGCAGCCCTTTGACTGAATCCAAACTTCACAGAACAGATCCTTAATATAAGGATCTGTTCTGTAAAACTTGGACTCAGTCAAAAGGCCTAGAAGGTCACATGTGGCCTCAAGTTCTCCACCCCTGCACTAGGCTGAACTAAAACTACCAAATGGGACTATCCTGGTCTCAGTGGTCAAAGTTTTCCAAAACTAGCTTTCCAGACTAGCCATAATATTTTAAATATTTCTGTGTTGCTGCCACCTAGGAATGAGGCAAATGTACAAAAGAATATATTTACTTAGACTCACAGAAAGTTAGACCGAGAAAGGCCTGCAAGGTCATTTAGTTCAGCACAACATCCTAAATAACATTTACAAAAAACAATACCAAAAATATTACTACCTCAACAACCAGGCTGTATGCTCTTCAAAGCAAGGATTACGGCTTATATATCTTTAGATAACCCATGCTTAACACCAAGAGTGTACACTTTTAAAATGTTTGTGAATGACAGCACTTCTATAAATAACAAGAAAACATCCGAATTCTAAGAGAAACTGCTAGTAACCAATAATTGTTATATGTCAATATAACATTGGATCAGGACAAGAAAATATGAGGGTGCCACTCTGGGCATTCAAAACATCTGAGGATGCATAAAGAGAGAAAGGAAGATACTTTTCAACCTTTTGCCATATGGCTTCCGACTGCATTCACTCAACGGAATTTGCTCTCTCCAAAATTGAAAACAATCTCCTAATTGCAAAATATGATAGTCTTTTCTCAGTCCTCATCCTTCTGACCTAACGTGTTGTTGCATTTGACCCTGATGATCATCTTTTCTTCCAAGATACTCTCTTCTCTCTATTGGTTATTCTCCTACCTGACTTAATGTTCCTCATCCATATCAAAGACCCCAACTATGGGTATTTCTTGAAGTATTCTCTCTTTAGTCTTATATCACTAATCACCTATTGGCCATTTCAGATTGGATGTCCTGGAAAAATCTCAGATCCAACAATCCTATCTAGAACAGGGCACATTTCCCATCCTGCAACACTCCCCACCCCAAACTCTCACTACTGCCAAGTTTCCATTTTTCTCAGACACCACTATCCTTCCAGTCTCCCAGATTCATTACCTCAGCATTATCCTCAATTTTTCACTCTTCCTTACTGCCACATAAGCTGCCAAATCTTGCCATTTCAGCCATCACAATCATTCTTCTCCTTACTCACACAGCTACCACCTAGTTCAATCCCTCATCACCTCTTGCCTAGATTAATCCGACAGTCTATCGCCAGAAGGATAAACTTTAAACTCCTCTATTTAGTTTTTTAATCCTTTCATAACAAGGACTTAATCTTATCTTTCCATCATCACTGGACATTTCTCCTCCTCCCTCACTATGGCAATTGGGGAAATTGGCTTTCTCCTTGTTGCTGACATATGATACCTGTCTCCCTGCCATAGCCATACACTCGAATGTCCTCCCTCATCACTTCTGCTTCAGAGTCCCCCTTTTCCTTCAAGATGCAGCTCCAGCATCACCTTCTACACAAATCCTTCCCTGATTGCCTCAACTGCTAGGGCCTTATGTTCCATACCACCAAACTACTCTGTATTTTCTTTACGTTTACTCTGTATATAACAAAGTAGATACTGTCCGCTCCCCTTATCCTTTCCAATAGGAACTGTTTCATTTCCATTTCTTGTATCTCCAGCACAGTTGCAAGCATAAAGTAGGCATCTGATAAATGCTGGCTAACTGAAAAAAGACATCAAACTTTTCCTTGTTAAATCTGCCTAATTCGGGAGATAAATCCTGATTTCTTTATCTGGAGTCTGGGGAGTTTAGGTTAAAAAAGATATAGATATAGTGTGTATATATATACACGTTAAGTGTGTGCGCGTGTGTACATATATGCATATGCTGTATTTCAATATTATTAATTTCCTTCTCAAAGCTATGAATTTTATGCATTCAAAAATGTCACTGAGAAGGGGTCGCAGGCTCCGCCGCACTGCCAGGGAGGAGGACCCCGACACAAAACAAGGGTGATGATTCGCTGCCCTTCGGAGAGACAGGGGCAGGGGCCTGGTGAAGACGACACAGCCCTGTGCTTTGGTTACCGACCTTGTAGCCGCCCCAGACAAGCATGTGTCGCCCGTCGGTAACCGCGATGTGGCCGCTGCGCTCGGCCGGAGTGGCCGCTTCGAGAAGCTCCAAGCTCTCCTGGTCTGCGGGCCCCGGAGGCGGCTCCGCCACCTGCAGCTCCTCCTCCTCTCCATCAGCCATTCTGGTTTGTTCTTTATTCGAGAACCACCCGCGCACCCGGACCCAGAAAGACGGAAAACAAAGCCGCCCCCGGGCCCCCCCCCGGAGGACGCGGGGGAGGACGTGGGGCCGGCCTGCCCCTCGCCCACCTGGCCCCGGAGTCGCGTCAACTTCGGCCCGGGACCCCCAGGTGCGGACCGGCGGCCTCTGCCGTGGGCTCCGCTGTTAGGGGGAAGCAGCCGGGCTCCCGGGTCGGGCCACGGCTCGGGCTGCTTCGCTTCGCCAAGGCCGCTATTGGGACGGCCCTGGCTAGCGTCAGAGGCCCGGCCAGACCTCACCGCCCCGCAAGAACTGGCCCTAGCCCGAGCCTGAGCTTCCGCCCGACAGCCTCTTGTTTCTACCTCGGAGCGGAAAGCGTCAGTTCTCCTGGAGAGGACCCTGGACGCAGGTGCGGAAGCCTGGCGGAGCTGTCAGCGCCCCCGAACGGCGGTCCTCCAGGCGTCCTCCTTTTGGCCCGGCCTCGCCGCCCTCCTTCCATCCCAATTCCGTCTCCGAGCTGGAGCCACCCGGCTCCATCTTAAAGCCAGAAAGGCAAACTGACAACCTTACAACCGCCAACTTGCGACCAAAGTGCGAGCTGGGAAAGGGGCAGCCCAGGATCCGGGGGACCTGCGGGATGAAGTAGGGGCTACTTCCAGGATTTCCTTCTACACTTTGGAGAGACAAAGAAAAGGGGGGGTTGGGAAACCACCTGCGCAGTTACATTAGTCTGCAGGTAATCTACTAGTGGAGTACTTAATGAGAGCCTGCTGTACGGTAGGCACTTGGGTGTATTCTGGCCGTGCAAGCAATTATGTACAAACGAGATAGGATAAATTGAAGGTAATAAGCGGAGGGAAAGGTCACTTAACGAATCTCTTGGTGTTTTACGTTTGATGCTGAATTAAAAAATGCAAATGTAATTTGTCACCAACCTTTAGAAACCTGAATTTTTTAATTTCTTTTTTTTTACTTAATATATTTAGTTTTCAGCATTGATTTTCACAAGAGTTTGAATTACAAATTTTCTCCCCATTTCTACCCTCCCCCCCCTCCAAGATGGCGTATATTCTGGTTGCCATGTTCCCCTCCCTTCTGTCACCCCACTCCCCTCCCATTCCCTTTTTCCCTTCCTTTCTTGTAGGGCAAGATAAATTTCTATGCCCCATTGTCTGTGTATCTTATTTTCTAGTTGCATGCAAAAACTTTTTTTTGAACATCTGTTTTTAAAACTTTGAGTTCCAAATTCTCTCCCCTCTTCCCTTCCCACCCACCTTCCCTAAGAAGTCAAGCAATTCAACATGGGCCACGTGTGTATCATTATGTATAACCCTTCCACAAAACTAATGTGAAAGAATAACTATATTTTGCTTTTTCCTAACCTGCCCCCCTTCATTGAATTTTCTCCCTTGACCCTGTCCCGTTTCAAGTGTTTGTTTTTGATTACCTCCACCCCCATCTGCCCTCCCTTCTATCATCCCCCCCCCCCTTTTTTTTAATCTTCTTCCTC
>CM053624.1:183665459-183687068 GCA_028646595.1 Phalanger gymnotis | reverse complement strand
AAGGGAGACAGGATAGGATGGAAGGAAATATAGTTAGCCTTTCACAACCAGAGCATTGTGAAATTGTTTTGCATAATGATACATGTGTGATCTATATCAAACTGCTTGCATTCCTAGGGAGGGTGGGTGGGAAGGGAAGAGGGGAGAGAATTTGGAACTCGAAAGTTTTAAAAGCAGATGCTTAAAAAAAAGTTGGTTTTTTTTTTTCATGCAGCTGGGAAACGATATATAGGGAATGGGGCATAGAAATCTATCCTGCCCTACAAGAAAGTAAGGGGAAAGGGGATGGGGGAGGAGCGAGATGAAAGAGGGGAGGGCTGACTGTGGAATGAGGCAATCAGAATATATGCCATCTTGGAATGGGGGGGAGGTAGAAATGGGGAGAAAATTTGTAACTCAAAATCTTGTGGAAATCAATTTTGAAAACTAAAATATTAAATAAAATAAAACCTTAAAAAACACACATATGTAATTCACTTAGTTCAGGGGAAAAAGCCAGCACCCCAAACTTCAGAGCAAATACAAATAGAAATTACAGAGACAATATAAACAGAGCAAACAACACAAACCAGTCTATCCATAGCAATACATAGTTACCAGAAAAGCACCAACATCTGAGTTTCTTTAAAACTGGGGAGCTCTAGTGCTACCCAGAGTCTCCACACCAACACTCTTCCAGTGAGTGAGAGCCCCAAACAAAATGCTAACCTCTGAGTTTATATACCCTTCTTTGGACCTGAAGGCTTCCAACCTAATCAGGAAAACGGTGTGTGGCTGGGGCTTTGCACCTAGTAAGACTTAAACTTTTCCTTCGGATTTAAGTGAAATGTGTTACTTCTAATATGATGTAAGATAAATCAGAATTTATTATTTAGCACTAAGGCAAATTAGGAAAATGTATAGATCTGAAAAAGAGACACTTTGAGTCTCTCAGTACAAGGAGAAGGGATAAGGCACCACTGGATCTTTTCCAGAGTCCCACTCACCTTGACTGGCAAATTCAAAGTTCTCTCAAAAAGTTTTTAAGGAGTGAACACAAAAGTGAAATCTACTTGAGTAAAAGTTAGAATCATTAAAATTCTCTTAGAAAAACAAAAGAAAGGGGGCAACAGAAACATTCCCAGATTTTCTTAATAGACTCACACAAGCCAAGGCCCCTGGAAACCATCTGCATGGGCAAGGTCATCAGCCCTGGGAAAAGAACTTGTTTGAGTTATGTAAATTCTAAACAATGAACTTGGCTTGCTGAGAAATTGCAGGTTTATGTACAATAGATAGAAAAGATTCTCCATGAAAGTAAAAGCAACTATACCTGACTCTAAGCTGTGACTGGTGAAACTTGCTGTTTAGGGCAAAAAGCAACTAATTTTGCTTTGAGTTAAATCAGTATGAGAGAAATGCCACAAGCTACTCAGAGGGAATGTGATCCTGTACTGTTAACAGGTGGAGGAAAAAAATTGAGGGGACAATCTTAGTCTCAATCTAGGATGGGATCCTCCTGACTCAGTTTCCCTTTGTGTTCCTTTGAAAAGGAATGTTCCCACCTGACTATTCCTGAGTTTAGCTATGGAAGCAGATACTACATAATTGAAGAACTGTAATTGTATTTCAATTTAAACAAAGCCAAGGACATTTTAGCCTGTCATATTTGGCATGTCACATGTCCCTGCTTTTTTCCTTCTATAGCAAATTTCTATGATCACAGCAAGTAGTCAGTATAAGATATGAGCTCTTTTGTGTTATCCTACTGGGCAATCTAATAATATTTTTATCTAGAACTAGAACATGTGCAAAAATTATATAACCTGCTTAAGACTCACCTTAAGATGTTAGTTTTGTTTTAAAGGATGCTAAGAGCAGCAGTATTTTTCCTGTGATCAGTCTCCTACTGTTACCAATTCTATTACACCTTTTTACTAGGAAATTTTGTGATTATACTTCAGAATTTGTATTACTTAAGGAAAGCTTTATAAACAACAGTAGAAATGCACGTGAGCCACTTAGGGCTCACTTTGTAAATATTCCTTAAGCAATGTGAGAATGTTATTTTGGTATTTGATTCTAAAGTCTTGTTACAATTAATAATGCTAAAAAGAAAAATGGTTTGTGGTCTATTTTATAAATGCCATCAAAGAAACATGATATGACTAAAAGGTTAAGATTCCATATGCATTGTTAAAAATTGACTATTTAATGTATTTTATGTATGTACTGAAGCCTGTTATTAATTCTTTAAGTGACATCTCATCCTCCTGATGAGGAAATTAATAATGGATGAATGTAGAGTGTAGGACACTGGCTTCTGATGTGAATTTCTTAAATATGACAGTTGGCCACAATTCAAGTTTTGAGTTTGTGAGAATGATCAAGGTTATAGAGATTGGAGGCAGTAATTTGGAATTGTGCTAGATCACTCTTGTAGAAGAATGGACAGAAAGCTGGTTCCTACAAGAAGAGAAGAAGGAGATGCTGAGATGCAGTGCTGGAGATGGCTAGAACAGATACTAAGGACCAGAGGATTTCACTGACGATGTTCCTTGCCAGGCAGCTGTATAAGAAAAGACTTTTTGAATCTTAAAGAGACAATTGCTTTTTTACTTTCTGTATCTATATTCATAAAGGGGACTGTCCCCTTTGATTTGTCAATGCATTGATCAATCCTTCCCATATTTATTTAAAAGGGGATTACTATGTACAAGCTTGTCTCCCATATCCCTACTTCTTTGTATCTACAAATTTATGGCATAATCATAATGTGACACGAGATATAAGTGATTTAGAATTTATCACCCACCAAATTAAACACAGGAATTGATCCTGAAGGCATCACCAATGAGTTATTGCAACTCCTAAAGCAAGTCAAAGCAACATTGTTGCCACTTTCTTCTCTTGTTTGCCTTCCTAACACTATTGTGTCTCATAAGGCCCTGTCTTCTACGAGTCATCATTTGACTCATCATTAGCTTAAGCTCCATCTTAAAATAATAGGGGGGGAGATACAGAGGGCTAGCTCTGAGAAAGTCCAATCTGGGATGAGATACAGGCCAGGTTTTCCCTAAAGCCTATTCTTGCCCTTGGGCTGATAACTCAGCATGTGGGCTCACCAAATCCCCCCTCGGCACACACATGGGCTATTAACACAGTATTGTTTATGGCAAAAGGAGAACAAAGCATGAGGAAGTTGTGCTATACAACAAATGTCTCGCGTGTGAATTTGTTGATCTGCTTGCTAAAAATGTATATAAGCCCTTTTCTTCAGCTTAATAAACAGAGCTGTCCTATCCTCTCCCACCATGGGCCACCTGGCCCATGTAATCTTTTGACTCTCTGTGGCATCCTTTTCACTCTCTGGTGGCCTGGCCACAGCCACTGAAGCAAGTGGTGCCAAAGCAGCTGACACTGGAGCTCTCTCTGGGAGCAACCTCAGGAGCTTCCTGCTGCTGCTACAGCCACTGCTGCACCACTTCCTCCGCCCCTAGAGCTGGCAGCCAGACCACTCTGAACTTGATCCCAGAGTTTCCGCCTAACCTGCTCTTTGGCGTTTGTGGGTTGAGAAGTCTGGTAACTGCCACAGCTCACTGTTTCATGGCCCCAAGGCCTGTTCCAGCTGGCTGACTCAGGGTCAGGTCTGTCCTGGCACTGCCCACCCTGGGCTGCCCTCCACTCTCAGCAATGTGGAACAGACCCTTTCCGGTGACCATCCAGGCTCTCCTGGGCTGGAAATCTGTTTCTCTCGGCTATTTCGTGGATTCCACAGCTCTAGAATTTGTTCAGAGACATTTTTTACAGGTATTTGGAAGGATATGGGGGAGAGCTTAGGCAACTCCCTCCTTTCCAGTCGCCATCTTGGCTCCAATATATATATCTTGGCTCCAATATATATATATGTATGTTTTAAAGTGAGATTGTTAACCCTTTAAAGTTGCTTTCCTTAGAAAAGCAGATCAAAGAACCTGTGCTGGCAACTCCTGTGTGCTGGTGTTGTTGGTCTTACACAGCCACAGCAGTGGCAAGCCACATTGTTGCTTACAAACGCCCACAGGACTGTTTTCTCCTGAAGTCCCAGCTCGAAGGGTGAGGGACTCTTATCCCCAAAATCCCTGCTCCTTATCTCTTGGACTCCCTGTATTAGGTTGCAGTCCACTTTTCTCTCCAAGTGGCTCTGGGGGCAGAGCCCTCAAGATAGGTCTCTTGGAAGGTAAGGATATCCTTTATAATTTGGCTATGGGTCAGACAGAATCCAAAATTGGGGATCCAGCTAACAAAATTGCCGTCTATTCACTATAAATCTGATGACCATAAATGTTGCCAGTGCTGGTGTCAACTGACTAAAGATAATCCTGAATTATGATGGCCCTGTTGGGGTTCCTTTGACTGGTCCAGATTAACAAACTAATGAAAACTCTGAATTTTGACTAATCCAATTCTAAAAAAAAATTGTGTGCGCTTGTCTTGTCATTCTGTGTCTTTATGTTTGTAAAATGACTGCCATGTTTGTGCTGAAAAATTTAAAATACAGCCAGGAAAAACTTCTAAGTTCTGTAATTACAGAGAAGACTAGGAAAGAGCTCCCATGTTAGGCTTTCAGCTGGCGATTAAGACTTTTGGGGGGGGGGGGTCCCAACACCGGCCAAGTTAGGGTTACAAGAATAAAGTTAGATAAGTAATGGAATTGAAAAAGCAGGGTGAGACCCAGTAGTTGAAAGATGGAATCGGCTAGCAGCAACTTTATACTGATAAGATCTAGACCAAGCTGTGTTTAAAATTGCAAAAGATACGTTTTCTAGTCTTTCAAGACATTTTGATCAAGGCTTTTTTAATATTATAGCCTTAAATGTGATCACTTTAGGATTTCAGTGATTAGAATACATATCAGCATTTAAAAAAAGGCTGTTTGTGAAGGGTGTGAGAGAAATATAGTTCTCTGGATATGTAAATTTTTTATTTTTTTTTAATTTTTTTGCCTTTTGGCAGGGCAATTGGGGTTAAGTGATTTGCCCAAGGTCACACAACTAGTACATGTGTCAAGTATCTGAGGATGGATTTGAACTTAGGTGCTCCTGACTAGGGGACCGGTGCTCTACTCACTGTGCCAACTAGCAAGGGTTAACTCCCTCCAGATTCTAACAGATGCAGGGAAGCAGGACAAAAATGGAGTATGATTTTCAGTTTGGAAAGCTGTGTTCCTTAGGCAGTCAATTATTTAGTTATTATCTCTGGAAGCTCTGGAGGCTTCTGCCTGGGGAAACTGGCAACACCCTACCAGCATTAAATCGAATTCCTTAGGTCTCTGTCTGGGCCAAAAGTAGCAGTACAACCTAGTCTTAGAATATTGGCCTAGCACATTTTAAGATAACTTGATGATAACAAGTGTAATTTAAGCTGCTTGTAAAACTTTATATGCATTTCCTAGCACATACAGCCTGAAATTCCCTGGAGGATGAAACGGGGAGCTGGAATGCTTAGGGCAGCTCTTTATCGGGTAAGCCTCAAAATGGAAAGGGGACTTCAGCTATTTTAGAGAAAAAAGATTATTCAAAGCTGGAAATTGTCACTACATGTCTTTCTTAAAGGAATATATGAGTTTATGGATAATATTTTCTTTAAAGGGCCAAGAATATTGGACTTTAAAAAATTAAAATGTTTATGACTAGTGATTATAAATCCAGATTTGATTTAAGTCAAAATCTGTCTTGCAGGAATAAGAAAAGCATTTGAGAGTGTTCTTCCTAGAAGGATTAAGCATAAAAAGATATTGTTATGATGTGGATATAGCATACAGTGCCCTAAAAGGTTAAGCATAATATTAAGGATTGCTTTTCCAGTACCTTGTGAGGCCCCTCCTGAGCTTGAGGGCATCTTAAAGTCTCTTCCTCTTATCTTGAAATACCATAAAAGTTTCCCTCATCTTGGACCATAAAATTCCTGGTCTCCCTCATCCTGGGTCATAAAATTTCCCATCTTCCTTCTTCTGTCCTTATAAAAAACAAGTCCCTGTCCTCCCTCTGTAAACTGCTAATCCTTCCAGAGCTAGCCTGCTGCTTTTGTGTCAATAAAGCTCCCCTTGGTTAGGAGAAAGTCGTCTTAAGTGAATTCTTTCACACCTGAACCAGCTCTCCCAACTCTGACCTCAAAAGTTATCTGGCATTAAGAAATTTATTAACAGTATGGCCCCAAGAAAGTTCTATTTACCTCAGTTTACTCTTCTACAAGGGGACCCACTTCCAGGGATATTGTAAGGATCCCAACTGGCATAGGACAAATTCCATCTGAAGGTTAACGGTTTAAACTAAATGTAATTGTTTCATACTTGGTAACTTTATATGAGTTTTTAGATATGATCAGCATGCCAATGATGATGACATGAATGATTTTCTGTGTAAAGCAATTTGGAAGCACATCCAACTAAATTAAGGTCACTTGATTGGTAATTAATTGGTTTTGTTTCAAGTTTAAGTACATGATAATTGTTTATGGAGTATCATATTTCCTTATATTGTGTAATTTGGTAAACACTTGTATCACCTATGTTGTTAGAAAAGCAATTTCTCTTATAATCTAGATGTTGTTAGATTAAAAACTGTACTGTCAGGGAAAAAAATGAATGGGTCAGGAAGCTGTTAGGTCATTCTGTCTGACCATGTGTTGTAATATTTTGAAGTACTGTAATTTAAGAATTCATAAACTTCCAAGTTTTGTCTATATATAAAAGGGAGTTTCAGCTAAAATTATTTGGCTATCACCTATGAAATTTGTGAGATTATTAACTAAGCTATTTGGAGTTATTGTTTTAATCAAGTATTTACAAAGGTATTTTTGTGAAAGGAAACTTGGTAATCAGGCAAAGACCTTGTAAAATCTCCTTTGTAATTCTTATCAACCCTGTGCAAGAGTTTTGTGTTGTGGAATTCTTACTGAGTAAATGAGTCCTCATTACAAGCACCTTTTTGACTAGAAAATTTAGCTAACTAGGCATTTTGTGGCAATTAGGAATTTAGTTTGTTATAGTAATATCAAGATAAATTGTAAGCTGTTTTTAAGAAAGGGAAATACTTTTATTCCTAGGTTTGTTGTGTCCTTTGACTAGCCTTGAATGGGTACTCTGTGAGAAACAGAGTTAGAGTGAGCAGCTCAATGGAAGAAGCATCAGAGATTTAAGGCTAGTGATCAAAAGGTTTTGTAAATGACAATTGGCCAAGGTTCCAAATTTTATAATAATAGAGACATAAGAGTCAAGTTAACATTCATTATTTGACCTAGTTATTGGCAAAATAATTTAAAATTGTGTTAAGATCAATTTTGTAGGAGATTTTAACAAAGAAAGAGGATTTCTCCCCAAGGGGTCTTAAAGAAGACAGTCTGACCCAGGGCCTATATGAACATAATTATGAAACACTGTTCATGCAAATAAAGTCAGATCTAAATAAATGAAAAAAACATCAGTTGCTTATGGTTAGGCCGAGCTAATATAATAAAAATGACAATTCTACCTAAATTAATTTACCTATTGATCGAACCACCAAAAAATTATTTTTCAGAGCTGGATAAAATAATAACAACATTCATCTGGAAGAACAAAAAGTCCAGAATATCAAGGGAATTAATGAAAAAAATGCTAGGGAACATGGCCTACCCATACCAGATATCAAATTGTACTATAAAGCAGCAGTCATCAAAATTACCTGGTACTGGCTGAGAAACAGAGTGGTGGATCAGTGGAACAGGTCAGGTACACAAGATGCAGTAGTCAATGACTATAGCAATCTACTCTCTGATAAACCCAAAGAATCCAGCTTCTGGGATAAGAACTCTATTTCACAAAAACTGCTGGGAAAATTGGAAAATGGCATGGCAGAAACTGAGCATAGACCATAGACCATTATCTTACACCATATACCAAAATAAAGTCAAAACAGGTTCATGATTTAAGAATAAAAGCTGATACTATAAGCAATTTGGGAGAGTAAAGAATAGTTGACCTGTCAGATTTATGGGAAAGGGAAGAATTCATGACCCAACGCGAGATAAAAAGCATTACAAAATGCAAAATGGTTAATTTTGATTACGTTAAATTGGAAAGTTTTTGTATAAACAATGCCAATGCAACAAAGATTAGGAGGGAAGCAGAAAACTGGGAGAAAATCTTTACAACTAGTGTCTCTGATAAAGGCCTCATCTCTAAAATATACAGGGAACTGAGCCAAATTTATTGGAATACAAGTCATTCCCCAATTAAGAAATGGTCAAAGGATATGGACAGGCAGTTTTCAGAGGAAGAAATTAAAGACATCTATAGGCATACGAAAAAATGGTCTAAATCACTATCGATTAAAGAAATGCAAATCAAAACAACTCTTAGGTACCACATCTCTCCTGTCAGATTGGCTAACATGACAAAACAGGAAAATGATAAATGCTGGAGAGATGTAGGAAAATTGGAACACTATTACATTGTTGATAGAGTTGTGAACAGATCCAGCCATTATGGAGAGCAACTTGGAACTATGCCCAAAGGGCTACAAAAATGTGCATACCCTTTGACCCAGCAATACTACTTCTAGGGCTGTATGCTAAAGAGATCACACAAGTGGGAAAGGGTCCCGTATGTACAAAAATATTTATAGCAGCTCTTTTTGTGGTAGCAAAGAATTAGAAATCAAGGGGATGCCCATCAATTGGGGAATAACTGAACAAGTTGTGGTACGTGAATGTAATGAAATACTACTGTGCTATAAGAAATGGGGAAGAAACAGACTTCATAATAACCTGGAAAAACCTACATGATGTGATGCTGAGTGACGGGAGCAGAACCAGGAGAACATTGAATACAACCACAGACATAGCGCTTCTGTGATGACTAACTGATAGACTTGGATCTTCTCAGCAATGCAAGGTTCAAAGACAACTCCAAAGGACTCATGATAGAAAGAGTTATCTACATCCAGAGAAAGAACTATGGAGTCTGAATGTAGATTGAGGCAAACTATTTGCACTCTCCTTTTTTTCTTTCTCTTCTTTTTTGGTTTTGTTTCTTCTTTCTCATGATTCATTTCATTGGTCGTAATTCTTCTTTACAACTTGACTGTTGTGTAAATAAGTTTAATGTGAAGGTATATGTAAAACATATATTGGATTCCATGCCGTTTTGGGGGGAAGGGGGGAGGGGAAGGAGGAGAAGAAAATTTGGAACTCAAAAAATTGTGGAACTGAGTGTTGTAAACTAAAAATAAAAAAAATCTAAAAAAAAAAAGAAGACTGTTTAAACCACACTCCAACCAGAAAACTTCATCAGATGATGTCCAGACTACTTGACAGCTGTATGACATGAGACTCCTGAGCCTTAAATGGATGATTTATTTATTATTTACTTTTCCCCTTTGCTTCTTTGTATCTGTATGGTCTATTTACTTACTAAGGGGACTGCCCCCTTTGATTTGTCAATGAGTTGATCAATTTCTCCCCCTTCCCCCCTCTCAGTTACCCCAAGCCCCCTGACGAAGTGTTGACCGTATCAGTTAGAATTAGATGGGGAATGTGAAAAATGATTTTTCTTAGTAATCATTATCTTGGAGACTCAGAGCTTCCCCCAACCCCTTTTATCTAATCTAATGGCTCTATTCCTGCTCATTGTGTTGCTAGACAGGTCAGGGAAAATGTTGACTCCTCCCTATTGTCAAGACAAGTGATATGGAAATTGATGTCTCTTTGACCAAGATTAAGTGACCTAAGTCACAGACCCCAAAGACTTTCATTTTAATATAGCCCACCTCCAAGTATGTTGACTAATCAATGTTGATTGGCACCCCTTGGGGAACACTTACTCTTCAAAAAATACATACCTCTGTACTCTCAACTCCCAGATTGAGCCAGTTCTGGACTGTAACTCCCCTGCAATGCATGGCGCCAGCTTGAGAGAAATTAAAAACATGGCCACAACCTAATTTCATTTGTCTTAGAAAAAACTCTGCTGAAGTTGGCAATGACAATAAGAAAAAGTCTTCTGAAATCCCTTCCAGATTTAATCTATGAACCTAAGTAATTTTTAAAATTAAAAAAAAAACACTGCATTTGCCACTTTGAATTAGTTACTATAAAGCAAATTATTTTATTTCATTTATAATTAATAACAAAGAAATTACAGATTTTCCAAACACATTTATTAAACAAACATTGTACTAAAGGCATCTCTGATAATGGCTGGCATAAGATAAAAAACTTATTTTAAGTTTCTTTGTATTTTGGGGTTAAGGACATTTTGAGTTTTCTTTTTTCCGACATAGCAGATTCCAAAAATTCTTATATTTTTTCCTAACTTTGTCATTAATTAATGTTTTTACATATGTCACTTTCTCCCACTTATTGTCTTAACAGAAAAATTACCAAAAAGCCACCAAAAATTCTAACTCTTGTCTATGCTTGTGCATTAATACTGTTTCTTTGGCTAAGATTATTTCAATGGGAGGATAAAAATACAGATTTTTTTACTGAAACAAATAATCTAGAATATCAATGATCATCCTGCTAAACTTCTTAGTGTAGAGGATTCAGAATATAATACCTTTGGAGTGTTACTTGAATGTCAAGAAAATCCTAACAAACTGGAAATTCCAAAATAACAAAATGACATGTACATAAATTGGAAAACATTTTTTAAAAAATGGAGAAGCATGTCTCTCCCTCTTTTATCCCTTACCAAAAATATTTTCAATCCAACTTCTTCATTTGATAAGACTGCATGAACATGCTATGATATCACTATTCCATTTCTATAAATTTGCTTTAAATAATTTCATACAAGTCTTTTGAGGAAGGTATGAGAAGTAGGTGTAGAGAACAAGGGAAAAGAAGAAGCAAGCACTACAATATTAAGATTTAGGTAGTACTTATGAGATTCCTATTAGAGTATGCTGGTCATGGAAACGAAGCTTGAAAATTAATACTAACTGACTAATATGAACATCTAAATGTGTTGACTTTCTAATATGACCACTACACCATACCCTAAATGTACAGTATCAGGAAGAGATGGTTTTGAGGACAGAATAGCCTATGGGAAACCCTGTTCTCTATGAGTCAGGTTATGGGTACCTTATTTATTCATAGCCTTGTGGGAACCATCAGTGCCCACAATGGGTCACCTAATTTTCTGAATCCATTTTGGCCAAAGTGGAGGCTGAAATTAGGTCTAGTAGAACCAGCTTCTTCAAAAACAGAACTTAGAAGCTGGCTTTGCAGGTTTCTGGAGTTCCCACAGGGCTACTGACATTAAGAAAATCCTGACTATTTGGGCAGTGAAAGCGTAGAATGGAGAGAAAATTCCTAATCAATGAGGCACTTTTACCTTGCAGGACAAAACTCCCTTATCAAACAACGTTGTGTCTCAAGTTGTCAACTTAAAATAGCATTAGTCTGACCTTTCTACTATACAGTATATGCACTATTTAGAAAAGGGACTACATTTTAAATTTTTAAAAAAACCTGAAATAAAGATCTTAAGTAACAGTTTCTCCTGTACAAATTAAAATGCTTATTTTGAAAAAGGTACTATATACTAAAATGAATGAAAGAAGACCTTTTAAAGCCAAAGAAACAGCAATTAGAAATCCAGCACTTTCTAAAGAATATATAATCAGATGCTTTTAAGAGATTTCATTAAAGCTAGGGCCATACCCTTGGTTCCCACTCCTAACCCCTTAAACATTAATTTCATTTCTATTAAATATTTTCTTAGTCAAATTCAATATGAAAATATGGCCCAACTATATTACATAGCCATAAAAACTTTCTCTAAGATATAAAACATTTATAAAGATCCTGCATCCAAAATCTGCTATTCAGATTATATATAAAAACAAAACAAATGAAATATTAGTAATCAAAAATTCTTTGCTTAATTAACACTAATGACTGTTAACACTGACCAAAATAGAAAAATAGTCATTTTCTATATTTTATACAATAAATAAATTTAGACAAAATATTTCAATGCAGAAAATATAAATTTTACACATCCAAATACACTTATATCTAAAACATATCTCTAAAAACTTTCAGTGATTAGAGATAAACAAGCTATATTACAATTTGCATTGCTAATTATATTTCAATGTAGAAATGTTTTTATGCTAATACATTTCAAAAATAGTTAATTTCAATTCTAGAATAAAGATCAAGAATATGGGAGACAAAATGGAAGACTGGTCACACTAAGAAGATTTTCTTTAGCATAGTTTAAAGGACTAATTGATATTAAACTAGTCTGCCATTTTCACATAAGTAGCAATATCAGAGATTAAAGTGATGATACTATATGCTCATCACCCAAATATCCTGAGCATTACCTCTATATTTTAGAAGAAATTAAGGAGAGGGCCTTATTATGAGTAGTAATTGAGTTATTACCTCTCATTCAACATAAAAATTTTACAGGAACTATTCTTATGAGGCAAATTATATTTTTACAGGACTGTAGGTTACTATATAACCTACTTCTTAACGAACTCACACTACTCAACTAATTGCTACATCATCTATGTTACCGTGTTGTTGATATACACAAAATTAACTAGACTTCAGATACCATCCATTGTAGCTAACTTTATTCCTCAGTTGGTTGAGGTAATAAAGATATCTCAGAAACTTAAGTATGTAAAAAAGCAGGACAATTCAAAGTTTGATATCATTCATCCAAATATTTATATTTTTTCATGACTAACATAAGCAATATTCATTAATTTATCAGAAATATAAGATTTTTGTTGCATTACTTCAGAGAATTTATTCTCTCCAAAAATCAGTAACAAATGTATTTCTTTGGATTCCTGAAGTCCTTAGACTAATCTATCATTTTCCTGAATATTCTGAATAATATTTTCAATGAAGAATGAACAATGAGATGAATTTTTATTATCTGTTAGTTACTAATTTTCCAGAGGAATAACTTTACCGTAACTTATTTGAAAGGTGACCTGTTCTTAAAATTTTAAATTATTGTGCCATTCTTGCATCTAACATCCATCATTGTTATAGTATCCCTCCAAAAGTAGCTTTTTTGCTGCCAAATACTATTTTTTGGGGGGAAGACTAGAATTAAAACTCTATTAATAGCAGTCTTTTCCAAAATGTTAAACATAATGAATATATATGGTATATAACAATATTAATTCAAAGATATTTATCTGTTTCTTCAGTTTTGGCTCTTTGTTCTTGTCGATGATTAGCTGCAGTCCAAAATGTTATTTTTTTGAGGACTTGCTGAAGAAGCTTTGGAGGTAATAAAGTTATCTGACTTTCTAAGGTGACAGCATTTTTACCAATGCAGTCGAGACATAACCTATAAAAAAATCAGTCCTAAGTTCTTAGACTCAGAAGACATATGAAATATTTAAACATATCATTCAATTAACAAACATTTAAAAACAACAATAGATAGTGCCTACTATGTGCTAGGCACTGTGCTTGTCACTTGGGAAACAAATACAAAAGTGAGATAGTTCTTTCCTTAAAAGAGCTTACACAAGTAAGTAAATATAAGATATTTACATAATAAATACGAAATGATTAATAGTCAAGGGACTTCCAGCACACCTCTTCCTCCCCCTAAGTGGTTCAATACTTGGTACAACTATAAAAGTTTGTATTTGCTTATCTTGGGGAAGATATAAAATTTTTCCCTGCTATTCATAGAAAACTCAAAGAAGCATATTGTTCTCCCACAAACAGAAAAATCTATCAATTAATTCATCTAGGAAAATCAACAACAAATATTACCTGAGAGAAATAAAGATTCACTTACCTGAGAAGTGAGTAAGGCTGAGTTTGAAAGATCAATAAATCATTACAGTGACCCTAAATAAAATTTTTAAAAATTATGTTAAAAGTCATGTAGTGAGGGGTCTAAGAGAAAGAATGCTTAACTTGAAAATAGAAGAACTGAATTCTCAAGCTTCTTCAGACACTCCTAGATTCTGTTATCTTAAAAGATTTAAAATACAGCCAGTCAGAAAATTTCCTAAAGGCTACAAGCCAGAGAATTTAGAACACTGAGAAAGATTAATGAATTTTCATACTTGAAGCAACTGTCCTACTAGGCAGGGCTAACTCCCACTTTAGGCTTTCCGAGGAAGATTAGGGTTAGGGAAAAAAAAAAAACCATGAATCTGCAAGACACTTTTTCTCTGTCATTTCAACATTGGCCAAATTGGAATTACAGAAGTAAAGTTGGATAATCAAAGTTTGTGGAATTGCTAAACACATCTTAGCACAGACCTGCAGAACTTGTAAATGAGTGGGATGAAAGTCTCTCATTTAAGGAAAAGGATACTTAATATTTTAGCTTCCATAATGCCTGAACTGTATCTTTAGGTTTAAGAATTAACCCCACCCTTTCCCCTATTTAAACTTGCACATACACCACATACATCCACATCCTGCATACACATAGGGTGAGTATGCCTATAACAGCTGTCTGTTAGTTTGAGGTTAAGGTGTTAGATTAAGAATCTTTCCTTGTTTCAAGAATGTGATGCCAACTACCTCCCCCCCTGCACCCACATGGATGGGGACAGAGGTCCAGGGGGTTTGGGGGGCTTCTTAGACTTGTTTTTGTAAGGGGGTTTTTGGAGCTTCTTAGAATTGTTTTTGTAAGGGGGTTTTGGGGGGGCCCTTTAAGGGGTATATAAACTGACTGTCTACCTTCTGAAACTTGCCTCCCCACCCCAGACCATTGTGGAGTGGGCGATGCCCAATTCTTGTGTGAGACTTGCAAATAAAGCCTCTGTCTTTACCTTGAGAAACCTCTGACTGTTATTTCATTTTGGGAGATTATTGTCCCACACATAAACTTCTTTGGGCCACAGATAAGTTAGACTAGAGACAGACTAACAATGATTGGTTATAATGGTCACATGACAAAAGGGAGTGGGCACACTGGCAACCCTACATTTGTTGCAGGCCACCCAAAATCCTTTGGCAAGACACAAGTAGCCCATGGGCCATATGTTGTGGAGGCCTGCCTTAGCAGATTAAAGAGTTTGAAAATATGTCATTTTTGAGATTGCAGGGAAGAACTTTTGGGATTTGGGGTAATTCCAGGAACTCACTCTCTTCTGAAATATCTTAGTAAGTTTTGGGGTACCATTCTGCAGAATTTAAGGAAAAATAAGGATTAAATTTGATAAAAGTTAAAAGTAAATGGCAAGATTAACAGTTTCATTGTTCTAAGGCAATGAAGGAAGGCAGCTAGTTTAAAAGTAATCCCAAAGTGAAGAAAAAAAATAGGTAAAGGGTTTGCACTTTATAGCCACCTCTTGTGACTCCCCCAGTTCAGATCAAATTCCCAACTAAAGGTATTGAAAAAAATTGCTGGAAAAACGTAGGAAAACTGAATTATGTTCCAGTCGCAGAAATTTAGTAGCTGTGTAATCTTAGGCAACTTATCTCTGTTTACCCCAGTTTCCTGGTCTATGAAGAGAAAAATAATAATGGTGCCCACCTCCCAAGGGCTCTTGTGAAGATCAAAATGATATAATGATCGTAAAGTGCTTAACATAGTGACTGGCATGTGCTAAGCACTACGTTATTATTATTTCTTTAATTTAATGTAATTGTTCCATACCTGATAACTCTAAAGAGGTGTTAAAATGCCAAAGGTAGTAAGATCAATGATTTTTATATGTGATCATTTGGAAATGCTACTGATGTCATCTGAAGTTTTGTGTCATGTTTTAAATACGTGATATTGTTTGTGTCATTGTACTTCTAAATTTTCTTATATTGTAAAATTTGAGACACCATTGTAACAGAAATGCTATTAGACAAAACAACTTTTTAATCTGGATGCTGTTACACATGAATTGGGCTTTTAAAAGGATATGGTAGAAAACAGACATAAGAAAACTGTTAAAATATTTAATGAAGTATATTTTGTTATAAGGCACATGATAAGAAGCTTACTATAATAGCAAATTTTCAAAAACTTTTTGGCTATTATGAAAATGTATATGGTAGTTTAAAGATGTAGCTTCAACATATTAATGATTAGTCAACTATCAGGTATTTGCTGTATGTCTGAGGCCCCAGAATGTGGATAGTTTAAATTTATAAGTAAAGGATAAATGAAATGTTAACTGTTAGGGAAACATCAGGAAAGATACTCAAGCCCTAAGTTGTGGTTAATGAAACTTTGTTATTTAAGGTAAAAATTCCTGGGATTATGATCCCACTATTGTTTTGAGCTTTGATTACAGAGATAGTTGTCTGAATTGTCATGAAGCCAATTAGCAGTAGAAAATGGAATGTACTGCAGTTTGGGAACTGCTAAATGTGGATGTTTGTGCCTGGGAAAAGTTTTAAGGAAGATTTTGGCATGGCCTAAGGTAGGATCTTCTTGACTTTATTTCTCCATTGTGTTATTTCTTTTCTGAAAAGGAAATCCAGAGCCTTGCTTTTGAGACCCTGTGACATGACTGGCTTTCAGATATGACTCATTCCTGGAATCAAATAAAGCCAAGGGAGTTTTCCCACTGTAATGGTATATGACATCGTTATACCTATGTTTCTCCTTTTCCTTTTATAGCAAATTTCTATAATCAAGAAGTTTTATAAGTACAATCCACATAAATTGTATTGATAATGGTAAAGAAAGTGAAATTATTTTCCCTTTTTTTAAAAGTATCTGTTTGATAATTTTAAAGGGCAGAAGAGTTCATTTTATGGGGCTGGACTCTCATAAAAATTTTTTTAAAGATTCTTATATCAGGTACAGGATTAGGAAATAGAAATAGCAAATGGTATATAAATAAACTGAAATTCTCTGAAGCTTCAAAATTGGAGAAACCAAATTTATTAAACTACATTAAGTCAGAATTATCTAGGAACCTCTTGATTTGGCACAGAGAAGCAGAGCCCTTTTAGAGCTGTCCTGAGAATAAAGCCTATCATCCAAGAAAAGATATCTAAGTACCAGATGTCTACAGAAGACATATAGGATTCAAAATCTACTGATTAAATGGACATTGAGAATGGGTTACTAGGATACGAGGAGACTTAATATTAGTTACCTAGTCTCAGCTTTTGAGACTCTGCTTTCTTATCTCAGCTTTGGGATCCTGGTTTATGTTTAAGTTTTCTTGGTTACCTTGGTGACATGTAAATCTCTCTTCTCAAAAATAGCCCATTGTGAGCTCTCTAAGTAGTTTGATATCTAACATGACATTAATGTAACCTGACTTAATGTAATTATGATAATGAATTCATAAAAAACCTTATTGTATTGTTTAAACCTAATCCTGTATGGCTGGGAGCCTGGATCATCTCTATGTGCTGTTTAGAGACTCTTAACCAAGAACCTATGTTTTCCTGAAACTCAGCATCCAAAACTCAGATCCAAAGACTGATGTAAGGTGTTTTCTCACAATTGTACATCTCACATTCTAAGGGCCCCCACCAGGTCCTTCTGACTGAGGCCAAACCTGTGTGTGTGGACTACTGGATCAGCTGAAGAAAGCCCCTCTCCTGAGTAGATGGCAGAACCCTCTGAGGACCTCAAGGTTCACCTAGTATGGACTCAGAAGTAGCTGACATCCAGATGAGACAAGTGTCCCAAGATTCTAGACAAGGGCTAAGTGTACTGTCCTAGTTTTTTCTCCTCTTCCCTTCTGTTATGTGCCCAACCACCAGGGCCCTGATTCAAGTGTATATTGGCATTTTCTCCCTTTATGTTCTTGGCAAAGCAAACAACAGCTAGCAACTAAACATCTTATCCTGGCCCAACTGGCCTCTTGTGGCATCCTGGCTTATACCAGGCAGGTATCTTTTATTGGTGTCCTTTATTGGCCAGAAGGGCAGCGATTCTTTCGGCCCCACTCCTTTTGACTAAAAGATTTAAAGATTAAAAGACTAAAAGATAAAATACTAAAAAGATTTGACTAAAATGTCAAGATATTAGGAGACACCCTCTTTTCCCGAGTTAAGGCCCAGCAAACAAGCTGTGCCCTGAGTTTGGCATAACAATAATTCTTTGCATTCACTTTCTGAATCATCTCAGCCACAGCAAAATCCCAGAATTGTTTCATATGATTACTGTATTGCTTTGACCAGCACCAGGTGTTTTCTGAGCTCCGACAAGCACCTGCTATATCCATGTTCTGGTCATGAAGCCCTGCTACGAATCAAACTTGTCTCATTGTTGCTGTTACCTCTCATCGTCAGGGCTACAGCTCACTGCACAGCCATTGGTATAACTACTGAGATTTGGCCACACTAAAATGGGTCCTCCCCCTAGGGGAAGGGCCCCAGAACATGTGTCTAGTTTGCCTCTTTGCTTGCAAGCCACTTCTCTCACTTTGAAATTAAACTTCTGTTCGATTCCTTGATTCTCCTGTAACTAGCCTGTTCTGTTTGGCTCTAGCCACCCAAAGGAGGCCAGTTCAGTCCAGTTGACAAGGAAAAGAATCTGGAAAAGCTTCATGCAGAAGGTGATGCCTGCACTGTATCTGATGGGAAGACTGAAATTTTATGAGTGATTCTATGTACCCTTCCACTATTAAGCAAAAATGGCTATCTACTTACACGTGGCAGCTAAAATAGGGGCTAGCTTTATGAATTAAACATGGACCTTGGACCAGTCTTTTCTACTTTTTCTTTCCCTCCCTGAGCATAGGTGACTGAACAGTAACCCTGAGATGGATATGTCCAGCTATGGGAAAAGCCTTCTAAGTTTCAGAGGTCAGGAACATTTGGCTCTCAGTTGGAGCTTTCTAGCAGCAGCAGGAGTTTACATTTCTACAGGACCACCACCACCAGATTCTTATGTTGAACAACAAAGAGCCAAGCATTTCACCAGAGGCCTCACTCTAAGTTGACATCCATTCACTAATCACTCTTCTTTGGATCCAGCCATCAACCCATCTGAAGTATTTCTCCAGCTTAACAGCGAAGATGGCTTGAGAAACTCTATGTTTGATAATGAGGATAATAGATAAGAGATAACAGATAATAAAGGATAATAGTCCTACTTTGATTTTATATTATTTTATAGACATAGCTTGATATGAAATGCTTCCACAAAAGCTGTTACTCTGAAAGTAAGCAATTATTTCATCTAAATTTTTGCCAATTTTAGTGAGAGTTTTATAATACTGCATTTTCAATGTCTCACTATGCAGGCTTTTTATTTTAATAATAAAATAGTCAAAGGAAATATTTAGATATGTTACTTACTGTATCCAAAAAAAGTAAATCATCTTTGCTTCCACCAAATACCATTACTTCATTTTCTTTTCCCAGACAGGCAGTATGCCATAACCTATGAGCAAAAATTATAAAGAATGAATTACTGCTAAAAAAGAGATGTTACAATATCACAAAGTAACAAAAAGCTCTATTTCAATAAAGCAGAATGTTTACTTGAATTAATCTTTGCTTTTGGCATGACCTCAAAGGGACTAGATTAAAATATTCCCTCTAAAGTTCATTTGCTCAAATAATTTCAACTATAATCCCTAGATGCAGAAAACTCAATCATGGCACTTTGCTGTGCTGGAAAGAACCCTAGACCTGAAATCAGGAAACCTGATTCAAATTTCAGCTCTGACATTTTACTAGCTGTGTAATAATAGGGAAGCTACACAATCTCTCTGAGTCCCAGTTTCTTCATTTGTTAAACGATGGAGGGAAGGGGAGATAATATTTAGCTACTATCTCCCAAGATTATTATGAAGAAAGTATATCATAAAAGTGCTTACAAAATGGGTTACTATTAACACCCCCAGCTCTGCCTCATTTTTTTTTGTCTTTCTTATTTCATGATTGTTTCAACTGTAACTTAACATTCTGAAAACTGAACTCATTATCTTTTACTGAGGAAATTAAAAATACATACTTCCCAATTTCCCTATCAATAGCACTATCTTTATCCTGATTCCTAGACTTGACTTTTTTTGTCATTTTTAATATTTTCTTTCCCTGCCAGCCACAGTCCAGCTCCAAGTCATGGTTATATTTTCTTTGCAGATTCTAATTTGTTCTCTTTCCTTTCCATTTCCACTGCCGCCACTATAGTCTAAGACCTCTTTATTTCAAGTCTGCACTACTACAACATCCTCCTAATTCCCACCTTTATCCTTCTACCCTCTCATAGTTCCGATAAAGAGATGCTAAAATAATCTTCTTGAAATACTTTTGTGAAGCCACCTAGCTGCTCCAGAATCTTCAGTACTACCTACATCCCTAGTACCTTTAGCATTTAAGACTTAACCAACTGTTACCTTTCCTCCTCTTACCAAATTCATTTCTTGTTATTCCGGTCGAGCTTATCTACTTGCTATCCCTCAAATGACTTATTCATCATTCTGTCTGAAATGTCCAAGTTTTCTTTTCACCAATGTGTGTCCCCTACTGCCTTAAAAATTTGCTCGAAAATCACCCCCAGAAAGCAGTCCATCCTTTACCTACACCTGATTTCTGTTCACTCCTCTACTTGGCACCTCTTAGCATTTTTGTACTATATCAATTTATATTTTTAGCTTGAGGTTCCATAAACATGTTCCTCTCTTGGCCACACCATCCTTCCAGTTTCCTGGGTTCATTATCCCAGCATTTTCTTCAACTTTTCAATGTCTTCCACCCCACCTAGTCAAATAGTTGTCAAATTTTGCTGGTTCTACTGTTATAACATATCTTGAATCTGACCCCCTCTTTCAACTCACGCAGTTAATATCTTAGTTTAAGTTCCTTACCTCTCACTTAAACTATTCCAATAAGACTTCTACTTGATCTCTTTGCCTCTCTAGTCCATCCTCCAACTACCAAAGTGCTTTTATTTAAGCTGAGATCTAACCCTATCACTCCCTAATTCAATCAGTTCTAGTAGCTTCATATTGTCTCTAGGATAAAATATAAACTGCTGCTTTTTAGCTTTGGAAGCTGTGTTGTTAAGCAAAATTGTCTCCTTAGCATGGCTTTTGTTTGTTTTGAGTGGA
This sequence comes from Phalanger gymnotis, assembly GCA_028646595.1. Lineage (NCBI taxonomy): Eukaryota > Metazoa > Chordata > Mammalia > Diprotodontia > Phalangeridae > Phalanger > Phalanger gymnotis. The sequence goes on along the minus strand of CM053624.1, from coordinate 183,666,087 downwards.
AGTACTTTCAGCTGCTAAGTGCTAAGCCCCAGTCCCAAAGCCCTATCAGGTATGAAATCTGTGTGGGTGTAGATTAATGACTTAAGAGGGGCCAACTCTGGAACCAATGGTGTCTGGTCATTGAGGCGGGGCTTGAGAATGCCAGAGGCTCAACTGCAAGGAAAGGGGAACCAAGAGACAGTTTCAGCAGAAGCAGAAGCTGCTGCTGCGGAAGCCAGAAGCTGTGGAAGCCGGAAGCTGAAGAAGCAGAGCTTACCCGTGTGTGTGGACCCAGGAGTGCAAGTGAGGACTTGAGGCCAATAAAAATGATTTGGCTAAATACTATCCTGTTTTTCTGTGGCCTCCTGGTTACTCTTGTGAGGCGGGCTTTCTGGGCCTAGAGTCTTTTTGTCAAGATGTTGGAATGGGGAGGCTGGTTCACAGATCAGCTGTGGTAGGGCCTAAATAAATTTTTTGTTGTTTTCTACTTAGAGAATCTCTCATACTTTGCAATTTCGAACCATTCAAACACATACATGATTATATTTGAGATTATAAATTTGGCCTTCCTACTACATTTGGCGACAAGGATGGGATCACTAGGTATAAGATCTCTACTTAGAAGCAGAAGAACTTCAGAGGAAGAGAT
>CM053624.1:183651228-183664959 GCA_028646595.1 Phalanger gymnotis | reverse complement strand
TTTTCGCTGCCTGGCCATGTTCCCAGCCAACTCACTTGACCCTTGAGTTTTTCAGCAGGGTATGACTGCTTGTAGACTAAAGAGTTCTATGTTCCAAGCTTGGGTGGCTGCACCAGCTCTGCCACACCAGCACTCCTCCTTCCCCAAGAACCCCCCAACCTGGACTGGACTTAGATCTTCAGCAGGCTCTTCACTCCTGCTCTGATCCACCACTTAATTCCTCCCACCAGGTGGGCCTGGGGCCAAAAGCAACTGCAGCTGTAGTTCTGTAGCTGCCCCACCTCTGCTGCCCCTGGGGCAGTGGCCGAACCACAAACTCTCTGTCCCCAGCAGCTTTTCCCACTACCCTTCTCTGTTGTCTTTGGTGTTTGTGGGTTGAGAAGTCTGGTAAATGCTGCAGCTCACTGATTCAGGGCACTAAGGCTTGTTCTGCCCAGCTCCTGATCTGGTTGGTCCACGCTGCCCATGCTGGGCTCTGTTCTGCTAAGCTCCACTCCCAGCTCCACGTGGCATAGACCTTACCCAGAAACCACCCAGGCTGTCCTGGGCTGGAGCCCTGCTTCCCTCTGCTATTTTGTGTGTCCTGCAGCTCTAGAATTGCTCAGAGCCAATTTTTTATAGGTTTTTGGAGGGACTTGGCAGGGAGCTCACACCAGTCCCTGCTTTCCAGCTGCCATCTTGGTTCCGCCGCCCTGAACATCTGCTTTTAAAACTTTGAGCTCCAAGTTCTCTTCCCTCTTCCCTCCTCATTTACCTCCCCTAAGAAGGCAAGCGATTCAACATAGGCCACACGTGTATCATTGTGCAAAACCCTTCCACAATATTCATGTTGTGAAAGACTATATTTTGCTGCTTCCTATCCTATCCCCCTTTATCCAATTTTGTCCCTTGACACTGCCCCTGTTTCAAAAGTGTTTGCTTTTGATTACCTCCTCCCCCATCTGCCCTCCCTTCTGTTGTCCCCCCTTTTTTATCTCCTTCTTCCTTCTTTGCTGTGGTTTAAGATACCCAATTGAGTGTGTATGTTATTCCCTCCTCAGGCCAACTCTGATGAGAGGAAGATTCACTCATGTCCCCTCACATGCCCCCTCTTCCCTCCCAACATAACTGCTTTTTCTTGCCACTTTTATGCGAGATAATTTACTCCATTCTGTATCTTCCGTTCTCCCTCTCTCAATATATTCCTCTCTCATCCCTTAATTTGACTTTATTTTAGATAACATCCCTTCATATTGAACTCAGCCTGTGCCCTCTGTCCATATGTGTGTGTATATATATATATATAAAGTATATAAAAATATGTATATATACATGTATGTATGTGTGTATGTACAGTCCCTTCAACTACTCTAATACTGAGGTCTCATGAATTATACACATCATCTTTCCATGTAGGAATGTAAACAAAACAGTTCAACTTTAGTAAGTCCCTTATGATTTCTCTTTCTTGTTTACCTCTTCATTCTTCTCTTGATTCTTGTGTTTGAAAGTCAAATTTTCTATTCAGCTCTGGTCTTTTCACTGAGAAAGCTTGAAAGTCTTTATTTTATTCAAAATCCATAATTTGCCTTGGAGCATGATACTCAGTTTTGCTGGGTAGGTGATTCTTGGTTTTAATCCTAGCTCCACTGATGTCTGGAATATCATATGCCAAGCCCTTCCAGCCCTTAATGTAGAAGCTGCTAGATCTTGTGTTATTGTGATTGTGTTTCCACAATACTCAAATTGTTTCTTTCTGGTTGCTTGCAGTATTTTCTCCTTGATCTGGGAGCTCTGGAATTTGGTGACAATATTCCTAGGAATTTTCTTTTTGGGATCTTTTGGAGGAGGTGATCTGTGGATTCTTTCAATTTCTATTTTACCCTCTATTTTACCTCTAGAATATCAGGGCAGTTCTCATTAATAATTTCTTGAATGATATCTAGGCTGTTTTTTGATCGTGACTTTCGGGTAGTCCAAAAATTTTTAAATTATCTCTCCTGGATTTATCTTCCAGGTCAGTGGTTTTGCCAATGAGATATTTCACATTGTCTTCCATTTTTTCATTCCTTTGGCTCTGTTTGATAATATCTTGATTTCTCATAAAGTCACTAGCTTCCACTTGCTCCAGTCTAATTTTTAAGGTAGTATTTTCTTCAGTGGTATTTTAGATCTCCTTTTCCATTGGCTAATTCTGCCTTTCAAGGCATTCTTCTCCTCATTGGTTTTTTTTTTTTTTAGAGTTCTTTTGCCATTTGAGTTAGTCTATTTTTTAAAGGTGTTATTTTCTTCAGTATTTTTTGGGTCTCTTTTAGCAAGTCATTGACTTGTTTTTTTCATGGTTTTCTCACATCACTCTCATTTCTCTTCTCAATTTTTCCTCTACTTCTCTAACTTGTTTTTCCAAATCCTTTTTGAGATCAGTTCATGTTTTTCTTGGAGGCTTTTGATGTAGGCTATTTGATTTTGTTGACTTCTTCTGGCTGTATGTTTTAGTCTTCTTTGTCACCAAAGAAAGATTCCAAAGTTTAAGTCTGAATCTGAGTTCATTTTCGCTGCCTAGCCATGTTCCCAGCCAACTACTTGACCCTTGAGTTCTTTGTCAGGGTATGACTGCTTGTAGAGTAGAGAGTACTTTGTCCCAAGCTTGAAGGGTGGCACTGCTGTTTTCAGAGCTATTTCTACACAGCAAGCTCTGCTACACCAGTGCTCCGCTTCCCCCGACAACTGCCAACCGGGACTGGACTCAGATCTTAAGCAAGCTCTGCACTCCTGCTCTGATCCACCATTTAATTCCTCCCACCAGGTGGGCCTGGGGCCAGAAGCAACTGCAGCTGTAGTTCTGTCCTCAGAGCTGCCCCACCTCCCCTGCCCCAGGGTGGGGGCTGAACTGCAAACTCCTTTCACTCTGTCCTCACAGCTTTTCCTACTAACCTTCTCTGTTGTCTTTGGTGTTTCTGGGTTGAGAAGTCTAGTAACCGCCACAGCTCAATGATTGTTCCACTCGGTTCCCTATCTGGTTGGTGCAGGCGCAGCCCACACTGGGCTCTGCTCCTTTCTGCTCCCAGCTCCGTGGGATAGACCTTACCCTGCGACTATCCAAGCTGTCCTGGGCTGGAGCTCTGCTTCCCTCTGCTATTCTGTGGGTTCTACAGCTCTAGAATTTGTTCAGAACCATTTTTTATAGGCTTTTGGAGTGACGTGGTGGGGAGCTCACACAAGTTCCTGCTTTCTAGCTGCCATCTTGGCTCCGCCCCAGCATTTTTGCATACGACTATAGTTTTCTAATTTCTTCATTTAAAAAGTGCCTGTTCATATTCTTTGACCATGTATCATTTGGGGATCTCTATTTGTCTTAAAAAGCCCTTCATAACCTGGCTTCATCCTACCTCCTTTCCAGTCTTGTTACATCTTCCCTCATACACTCTTTGCAGTGACACTTGCATCTGTTATCCTCACACAAGACAGTCCATTTGGTCATTTTCACTGGTCCCCTATAACTGGAATTCTTCATTTCCTGGCTTCCTTCAAGTCTCACATAAAATTCCATCTTTTATAAGCAGCCTTTCCCACCCTCCTTAATGCTTATACTTTCCTCTCTTCTGTTTATATTCAATTTATCCTATTTTGTTTCTACCTAGGTGTTTACATGTTGACTCTCCTGTTGGATTGTGAGCACCTTAAGAACATGAACTGTTTTGTTTTTTTCACTTTCTTTGTATCTTCAGAGTTTAGCAGTTTCTAGCCCAAAGGAGGTACTTAATGAATGCTTGTTGATTTAATGATTAATTGAAATTAATCAGAGTCTTCTTTGGTTTAATCAATCCCTCCAGGCTTAGTTTCTGAATTAGAGCTTTGTACCGGGGCCAGTGTTTCCCTTCTGTTGGTTGCACTTTTGGTACCGTGGTTGGCTTTGCTTGGTCTTGCCCTGGTCACCTAAGGTTCCTGCGTTAACCTCCACTTCCTAGGGTTAAACACCCCCTGGATTCCTGAGGATTTGAACAGCAGATCTTCAGAGGCCTCAACAGCATCTCAGGACAGGGTGCTAGGGTCCTTAGTCTTTGAGTACCAGTGTTGTTCCAGTCTAAGCACTGCCATGCTGCACTGTCAGGTAGTCGAAGGATACTTATTAAGAGCCTACTATTTCTCAGTGCTGTGGATATGAAAAGAAAAAAGCAAAAGACAGTCCCTGCCCTCAAGGAAGATCTATTCTAATGGGGGAAACAACATGAAAACAGCTATGTACAAATAAGTTACATGTCTGATAAAAAGCAATAATCAATAGAGGTGAGGCATTAGAATTAAGAGGTATTAGGAAAGCTTTCCTGTAGAAGGTGGGATTTTAATTGAGACCTGAAGGAAGCCAGGGAAGCCTAGAGGCAGGAAGAACAAGGAAGAACATTTGGGACTGCCAATGAAAATGTCTAGAGTCTAGAAATAGAATATCTTTTTCAAGAAGAACAAGGAATTAAGTGCCACTAGATCAAACAGCACCCATGTGTGTTAGGGGGCAGAGGGAAGGACACATTGTATAAGGTATAAGAAGACTGGAAAAGTAAAAAAGGGAAGAGAAGAAGGTTCACAGATGAACAGATAAACAGAGCTGCTTTGACACTAACATACTGAACTTATTATGCACTTTTAAAAAGGAAAACGGGTGGACATGATGGAGATTCTTAGTTTCGTATGCAATTGTTCTTTCTCTAAGGAAATGTTCATGTTTGTTGGCACTTGTCAAGTCCATAATAATAAAATATTTAAATTTTTAAAAACATACTTAAAGAAATTCAGAAAGGGATATGAACAGGGCAATTTTATTACTATGATGTTAAACTTAAGATACATTTTTAAAAAACAAACTGTAATAAAAGTTCATGGTTTCAAATGCAATCCTCTTTTTTTCTTACTTGTATACTAAAATGTTCATGTTTATTGATTCATAATAAAAATGAAAATCTTAAAAAGATTTTTGAAGCATAAATAGAAAACTGGCTCATTAAAATCTCCATCTTTGAGCCTCCTAGAAGACTTAGGAAGTTTCTCATCCCCCATTCCAGTCCCTACTATGATCAATCAGGTGTGTCAATTTCCATTCTGGAAGCAGGGAAAAAAAGTCTAAAGTCAAATTCCTGTCCTACACATAACAATCTGTTTATTACTACAAAATGCATTCTATATCTAAAACTTAATGGCCATCACATGTGTATGGGAAAAATAATTGGAAAGGTGAAAAAAATTTGGGAAGAGATCATAGAGAATAGGTACAAAAGATAAAAAGCAGAACTCATGCAACTAGAAGTTAAAAGGCCTTTTGACCTAGCAATACCACTTCTAGGGCTGTATCCCAAAGAGATCATATGAATAGGAAAAGGACCCACATGTACAAAAATATTTATAGCGGCTCTTTTTGTGGTGGCCAAGAACTGGAAATCGAGAGGACGCCCATCAATGGGGAATGGCTGAACGAGCTGTAGTATATGAATGTAATGGAATACTATTGTGTTATAAGAAATGATGACTTTAGAAAAACTTACATAGACTGATGCTGAGTGAAGTGCACAGAACTTACATGAAAGACTTACATGAACTGATGCTGAGTGAAGTGAGCAGAACCAGGAGAACATTATACATGGTAATAGCCACAGCAATCGAGGACTGATTTTGATAGACTTAGCCCTTCTCAGCAATGCAAGGACCTAAAACATATCCAAAGGACTCATGATGGAAAATGCCATCCACATCCAGAGAAAAAACCATGGAGTCAGAATGCAGAGGAAAGCAGACCATTTTCTCTTTTGTTTTGTTTTCTTTTTAATGGTTTCTCCCACTTATTATAATTCTTCTATGCAATATGACTAAATGTTAAAATGTGTTTAATAGGAATGTATGTGTAAAGCCCATATCAGATCACTTGCCATCTTGGGAAGGGAGGGGGAAAGAGGGAGGGGGGAGAAAATTTAAAACTTATGGAAGTGAATGTTGAAAACTGAAAATAAATACATTTTTTTAAAAAAACTTAAAGAGGAAGTAGTAAGATAGTAACTGGGGACTAAAAAGGATTTTTACTCACTTAGAGGAATATTCTCTGCACTTAATCCACCAAACAGAAAAAGCTGATCATCAGCAATTGGTGTCAAAGTATGCCAAGACCGATGTTTTGGTTTTTCTCCATTAGTATGAATTCTACATTGAAAGAGAAAAAATTAAGGATAATGCTTTAATCATACTGACCAAAAGAAAGGGCTTGAATTACCTCGAAATTTTTTTAAAGTCACTTATTTCTTTGAAAAATCCTAACTAAATATGAAAGTTTGCAAAATACTCTAATCTCTATTACCTCTTCACAAGTCACAGAAATAGGTGTCAAAACATTTCAAACTCACGTTTGTCTACTCACATAACCATTTCTGCCTTATTTTAGTACAATTATTTCTATGTGTTCATTGTCCTAAAATGGTCTATTAGTCCTACTATACTTTCCTAAGATTACCAGTACTATATTCCTTTTCAAAATAATTTTTTATTGATCTTTTTTTTTCTACCTCACCACAATTTCTCTCAGTATCCTTTCCCCTTCCCAATCGCAGACAGCCATCTCATATAACAAAAAGTTCTTAAAGAAAAGAAGAAGCAGGGGATGGGGGAGGATGGGGGGGGGCGGAATTGGCAAAACTGATCAACATAGAAGTTTAGAAAAGAATGAAAGGAGAGACAATGAGGATATTTATCATACCATTCTCCATGAAGTGGAAGAAAAATACAGGATGACTGCTAGTGAGAATGGTAGGATCAAGTGAGGGTTTTTAAGGATGAAGGAGACTAAGTATTGTGGCAGAAGGAAAGGAGCCAGTAGACTGTTGTGTTTCAGTTATGCCCAACTCTTCGTGACCCTGTTTGGGGTTTTCTTGGCAAAGATACTAGAATAGTTTGCTATTTCCTTCTCCAGCTTATTTTACAAATGAGGAAACTAGGGGAAACAGGGTTAAGTGATTTGGCCAGGGTCACCCAGTTAGTAAGTGTCAGAGGCCAGATTTGAACTCAGGTCTTCCTCACTCTAGGTCCCTTGCTCTGTCTACTTCACCACCTAACTCCCGGTTTCATTTAAAGTATGTCCCCTACACCCAGGATGTACTTCCTCCTCATCTCTGCACATTAGAATTCCTAATTTCCTTCAAGGCTCAGATTCTGTACCTTCTCCTATGAAAAGATTTTCCAAGTTATGAGTGCTCTCTCATCATCCCCAAATTATCATTTATATGCCTCCAGTAAAATGTAAGCTCTTTAAGTGCAGGGACTGTTTTTTGCTTTGTTTTTGTATTCCTAGTGCCTAGCCAAGAGCCCTGTGTACAGCAGTTACTCAATAAATACCACTGTACTGGACAGTATGTATAATTCTCACTAGAACATAATGATAATGTCAATATAAATGTGGATTAGATCTTTCAGCAGTATTTCGACTCGGTCACTGGACAGTTAAATAAACGCTTATAAACAGCTGAAAAACTACATGATTTTTAAAATCCTCTGTCCCCTTTTCCATGAGTCTTCCATTGTCACTGAAGAAGCAGAAGTGACTGAAGGCCATTTTGTATTTCTTTCTCTTTTTTTTTTGCCACTGTACAGTCCCGATTGGGGAAAAGGCATAAAATACTTAAATATATGTGAAAAGCCATAAAAACTTAAACCCTGTGAAAGGTGGAAGCCTGAACATGGTGACCTGTTAAAAAATCAAAACTTAGATGCTGAATCATATTTTAGATGCTGAGTCAAAATTTAGCTACTATGACCTATGATAACAAGAATATTGTAACCCATATGTGACTAATACATGAACAATACACAAACTTATGTTTGGATATAACAAGGGCTTAAGGCCCAAGCTCATTACTAAGCAGAAAACCAAAAATATCCACCAATTAGTAATGCTGTGCTCTAGCTCCTCTTCCTTTTTCTTGTTTTCTATAATTCGCCACAGAGATTTTTGGGGTTCTTTTGCAGGGATCCACCATTGATCTGGCTGCCAACCCAGACTGCTGATTATCTGAACTCTTGGCAGTGATCCATCATAATGGCACCCAATTGATTGAACTACTACCTACAATCAATCTGGAGCTCCTTGGCCTCTTCTCTTGGTATTGAACTTTGTCCCACTGTTTGTCGGAGGAGAGGCAAGATTCCCCAGGTGGGGGAATTCCAGACCTTACACCATAGTCAAAGAATTTATCATCTAGTAGCCACCAATCTACAGGGAATAAACTTTATAGGCTCATCTTTAGAAGGCAGATTTGGTTGGTTACCTGTACAGCAAGCAACTACATAATTAAAATCACAGGTTGAATACTTATCCCTATCCATATATTATACGCATACAAATATACATATACATATACACATATTGATGGAACTAAAGCCAAATCAAATATAAAAGTGATTTGGGGAGTCATTTATATTTATTTTTAAATTATATGCTTTGTATTTAATTAACACGGGTAGTTAAACACATTTTTTAACATCAAATTACTGTCTATGCGTAAAACCTAGCCTTCCAAATTCTGCCTTTCCCTAATCTTTCCTGAATAGCATTTGGAGCCACACACAGATCTTTCCCCAATCTAACTCCCATTGTCCAGTTCTCACCAGGTGCTGGATACCCATTCTAAGCTTGATATTTACTATTTTGATATTGAGTATCCAAAACTGCCTCTTCTGGAAGTATTCCAGAACCCCACTCTACTCTGACCCTTGGACCCACTATCTTCTAGTTCAGAGATCATCTCATCTGCTATTACTCCCTAAGGTCCTCAGGGCTGTGCCTTCTAAGTCTTACTTTGTCTGCCAGAAACTTAAGTACTTTCTATTTTCCATTAAATCGAACCCTCCTTTATTATTTTCACACTCAATTAAAATGGGAGCTACTTCAGAGAAGGGATCATCTCAATTTTCTATTTGTACCTCCAATACTTATAACATAGAAAGAGCTTAATAAATACTTTTCTATTCCATTCCATTTTGTTATCTGTTTAATCTGAGCAATAAACTCCAACCATTCTCCTTCACCTCCAGTGAAATCCTCCTTATCGTTTTTCTCAGTAGTAAAAATAAAAAATTTCAAACTGTCATATTGCTATTTCAAACTTACCTTCCAGACCAAGTCCAAGTATCTAAGTTCAGACAGTGCAAATCATTCATCCTCGTTTGCTAAAATTAAATTAAATTAAATTAGGTGGTGAACTACATCATGTTATTTTCTAAATATTTATATTACAAAGCCTCACATCATTATAAGGAAAGCATTTATAAACTTTAAAGTGTGCTATATATGAGTGTATCTACACATATGTGTGTATAAAGATATATGTTTATATATGTGCTTAAGAGCACATACATACAATCTGTGATTTCTTTTTAGATTCTATGAAATAATCAGATGATTAAAAATGGGATACAGTTAAATTCCACAACAATGGAACATATAAAACTGGAAATAGAGCTAACATTAGTAATATTAAATATAAGATGCAGGTAACTTAAGACAAAAGAACTGAAAGTATTAAGGATTAAGATTACGCCTGAGAAAGAATTCACTGACAAGAGTTTTAAATAGGAAAATAAAATTTCCCTCCCTTTAAAAAGGAGGAATGTATACATATGTCTGGGACTCTTTATATTTGTCTCGTGTGGAAAGAGAGGGATAAACTAGCTATAGGTCACTTTTACACCTAAATTTTTTGTAAACATGTAATTTTCAACACTATTTGGCTAGAGGATAGCACAAGCTATGAAGAAACCAAAACCACCTTTTTCATTGAAAATACACTAACCAATACTCGTCCTCCAAAAATATAGCCCTTATTTCCAAGTACTGCGCATGTATGAGCTGCTCGAGGCTGTGGTGGAATTCCATTCTGTAAAGTATGTAAATAGAACATCATATCTGAAATTTTAGCCTTGAGTAAACACAAAACTTTGAAATATGTTATGAAACATATTAGCAGTTACACAACTACTTTACACATCATAAAAAAGACTGATAAAAATCATTCATGTAGATGAGTAATTAAAAAATACATTCTAAAAAGTACTAATTATATGAGAAGTACTATCTCTGTAGTCTGTCTTTTCTCCTCATATATTTAAAATTTATTTGTCCTCATCAGTCATTGTGGCTTATGAATGGCAAAATAATGACTAACTAGTTTCATTGAAGATATATGAGGATTTTCGGAGCCAAATCAACGATAAATAGCTATCCTTAGGAAAAGAGGAAAAGAGGGATGCCTGAAAGTCCTCTGGCTTAATCAAAGAGAGAATTTGTCTTTGTCTTTGATTAAAAGTACAATACCACCAGGAATGGCTAATACCTTAATCCTTGTGAACCATTTATAGATTGGTGTGAATGAGTTTAACAGCTTTTATCCAAAGGATAGGTCTTACCAGAGGAAAAAGGGTAATAGGGAGAAAAACTAATAGAAAATTTTCCTTCTTTACACTTTTGCCTAGCACTAGAAAAACAAACATACATTTTTTCCTAGTTATGCAGTGGCCTGACAGTTTCAGCAACAACTACCTCTTTGGCTGAGACATAGACTACCCCTCAGATGGGTGATTTATGTTCCTACATTCATTATCACAACTCTAAACTTTTCAGTCCTACATGAATTTCAGGATTTTTCATTCTTCTGTTCAAGTAGCTGTAAGTTAAGAAATTACTAATTCAGATACTTCTTGACATGATACTTGTGACTTTATTTTAAAATAATGGTGTTAATAGAATACCTCTATTAACGAAAAAGATGTGTGCTAGTAGCATACTTTTTTGAAGGGTCATATACCTTGTTGCCAGAAATAGGAATAAGGCAGGTGGCATAGAGGCCCAGCGTCAGATAAGGGCACAAATCACCATTAAACACTATTTAAACTAAAGTTACATTAAATATGCACCTGAAAGTACTGAAACAAAATATGAGGAGGAATTGCATTAAGTTTAATTGAGAAATTCTAACCTGTGTTTAAATAGGAAAGGAAAGAATTGGCCTCAAGGGAAGAAATCTCCTGACTATGCTAAGGTGGGTTGGTTGCCAGGTCCCAAAAGCCAGTAACAAAGAACACAGCCTCCTTCATCTCCAACAACACCAAAGAAGAGGTCTTTAGCTTCATACTGCTTTCCAGAGGTCATTATTTCCCCAAATTTCCCTTTACCTGCTCACTAATACCTGAAATTGTACTTTCATTCCATAAATAAAAACAAGTCTTTCAATAAAAGTACCGGTTAAGGCAACATGCTGAAGGGAATTTACACTAAATAGAAATTCATTAAAAATATAAAGACTGATGAATTTTCTCATTTTGATAATAAGATAGTCAAGAAAATACAGTACAAAGGGCATTGAGAGTCTCACCTAAAATAAACCAGCAATATGGGAAAAGGCAAAGTGTAAAAAGATTGTTTCACCTTCAACTGGGAAAGACAAATGGAAGGTGTGCTCAAAAGTACTTTGGTCATTTCTTACAATGTTTACAGATCAGCTTCACCTGATTTAAGGTTTTTTTTAAACGGACTTTATTATATAAAGAAATATTATCTCCAGAATTCTGTTAAACTTAAGTACCACTATAATTGAAGGGCAAGAAAAGATGATGAAACCTCTAAAAATCTTTTCTTCAAAAAAAAACTAAACTCATTTGTGAAAGAATTTGTTCCACACTACTGACAAAGGTACTCGGGCAAATTACTTTGTACTAATGATAACCCAATAACTAAAGATCTAAATTATCCATTAGAAAATGAGATTTGATGAATCGTTTCTACTGAATAGAAAAATAAATAATGGATATAAATAAAACTAATGAATATAAAATTAGAGTTGATTTTACTCACTTTAATTTGTGGTTGAAACCAAGTCTGTGTATTTGTATCAAAAACATGAACATCGTTATGCCAACCCCAGAATATCTGTCCTTCCTAAAACAAAGAAAAAGTAAATAATAGTTTACTTCTTATAATACCTTTACATTTATGAATATTTAAGACAAAACATAAATAATCGAATCATTATTTTTATGGTCATAAAACCAATGACTATGTAAATTTTTAAAACTTAGAATAGCTACTATATAAAAATGGACTATTTAATATCTTCTTTATCCAACTGCCTTTTTTTTTCAGTTTGGAAGAGGCTACTATGCCAACTGTTTGGATCAAGTCTTCCCTAAGAAAGGGATGTAGAGAATCTAAAATTTATCCGATGAATTTAGCCTGAATAAGAACAGGATCATAAAATCTCAGTAGGAAGGGACCTCAGAGGCCATCTAATATGACCTGTATCTAATCAAGAATACCCTCTACAATATACCCAAATAATCATCTAGCCCTTGCTTAAAGACCTACAGTGAGGGACAGCCCACTACCTCCGAAAGCCAACCATTCCACTTTTGCATAGCTCTAAACCTTAGGAAGTTTTGGGTTGGTTTTTTTTTTTTACACATCACAACTAAACAATTCTTTTCAATGTCTACCCATTGTTCCTAGTAGACAAGCAGAACAAGTCTTCTTTCCACATGACAATCTGCCAAATATTTATAGGATTGTTGGATTTAGAGATCATATGGTCCAACTTCCTTACTTTACAGATAGGGAAACTCAGGCCCAGACAAAGTAAGTGATTTGCCCAAAGCCACACGGGTAGTAAACATCCCAGGTGAGATCTGAACGCAGGTGCTCTGACTTCCAAATCCAGAACTTTCTACTACATGCTGCCATGCTACCAACTATCATGTGCCCCCTAAGTCGCCTCTTCTCCAGGCTAAATATCCCCAGTTCCTTCAACTGATCCTCATAAGGCATGATCTTGAGGCCCTTCACCATCCTGGTCGCTCTACTCTGGATGCTCTCCAGCTTATCAATGTCCTTCCTAAAATGTCTTCCCACAGCCTCAGACACACTAATACAGTGTTGGTGGAGCTGTGAATTGGTCCAACCATTCTGGAAAACAATTTGGAATTACGTGAAAAAGTCACTAAACTGTTCATACTCTGTGACTATATATTAAATATTCATAGCCCCATTCTTTTTGGAAGCAAAAAACTGGAGACAAAGTGGGAACCTATCAACTGAGAAATGGCTGAACTGTTATTGTATAAAAATGAAATGCAATGTTATTGTGCCATAAGACATGGTGAATATAGAGAATTTGGAGAGATGTGGTAAGATTTGTATGAACTGATGTTCATTTAAAGAAAACATAACCAGGAAAACACATACAATGAATACAATGATGTAAATGAAAACAACACTAAAAGGAGGTTAATTCTAACTAACTGAAATGACCAACCTTGGTCCCAAAGAATAGATGATGAAACATAATTCAGAAGAGATGGGGGAGTCATAAGGAGGAGGACTGGGATGGAGCAGGGAGATTAGGAGTATAGAATCTTGCATACACTGTAGGCATGGTTTCTTGGTGGGTCAGTTTTAACTGTTTCTTTCTGTTACAAGGGAGGACTTGGGTGGGGCTGAGGACAGCATATCAGTAAATGACTGTGACACAGAAAAACAAAAAATATCAATAAAACTTTAATAAAGCAAAATGTGGTGCCCAGAAAAGAATGCAATACTCCAAATATAGACTGATCATTACTATACAGATCTTATCACCCTGGTCCTGGACACTACACTTCTCTTAATGCAACTTAATATTACATTAGTACTTTTAGCCATACTGCCCTACTGACAATGGACAAAGCCTTTGTGTT
>CM053624.1:183624849-183651128 GCA_028646595.1 Phalanger gymnotis | reverse complement strand
TGTGAACCTCCCAGGGTCCTAAGGGGAGGGGCTAACTCAAGAACCAATCATAGCAGCCTAAGTTCTGGTCATTCAGATGATGTTTGATGATGTCTGAAGCCCTATAAGAAGGGAGGACAGAGCCATTTGTGCAGGGCTCTCGAGATGGTGTTGATGAGGAGACTCCAGGCAGCTGTAGCTAAGGAGCCCTCCAACTTGTAAACCCAGATACTGAGACTTTGTTGAACTCTGGTAACTATGTATTGGGATTTAAATCAGTCAAGGTCTGTCTGCTGATGTTTGTAATTTGTTTGTATTTTGTTCTGAAGTTCAGGGTGCTGGCTTTTTCCTCTGAACTAAGTGAATGATATTTGTATGCTGAATTAAAGTAAGCTTGTCAACCTCTTCACCTTGCTTTCCTTAGTTAAGCAGATCAAAAGAATCTGTGCAGTTGGAAACTTTCTGGGTGCTGGCTGTAGGTGGATCTTACACCCCCACAGAAGCTGCTAGCTGGATTGTTGAAACACAAACTAAGCAAAAGTGAGTATCTAAGGAAACACTCTGGCTTCAGAAACTTTAGGAGATATTCATTAGTTCTACTAAGTGAGATTTCACTGAAAAAGAAAAAATATATTTATATTCAAACGATGAGGAATTAAAATCCTTTAAACTAAAAACTATATTAATTTTTAAAATCAATAAACCCTAAAAATTTGTCATAAATAATGATGTATTTAAAGATGATTCCCTTGCTCCAGGAGAAGGGGATGATTACTCTTGCATCTTCAAGTCCCTCAGATACTAAGGAGTCACTCTAGCTCATGAGTAAATCTAATGGCTAAAGAGGCCTACATCTGTTTTAACAGTTATATATGAGTAAATTCTTTTAATTATAGTACCACTACCATTTCTCTGCTTAACAGCGATGTCTTTGAATGGCTTTTGAAGCAAGAAAAGCAAAAATGCTTTGTAGGCAGGAATAAATGGGCCATAATCAGATTTAAATCTAGCTCCCAGGCAAAACTCTTATTGTCTAGAATGTATATTGTTAGTTCCCAGGAATGAAAAGAAAGACCATGGTTTCTGAATACATTAAGCCTCCCCTTAAAACTTAAAACAAGTAAAAAATATAGAGAGTAAATTTTCTTACCCAAGATGCATCATGAACATCAAAACAGTCTTGGAGTTCATTGTGTTTCCTACATCCATAACCACCAAAATATATTAACCTAAAAATAAAAAATATAACAGTAGGATAATGGGTACGAGGAGATGGATGAAAGTTAACCAAACTCCTCAAAAACAGAGGTTATTAGTGATGAATTAAGACTGAATTGTGATGAATTAAATACTAGTGTTCAATTTCCTCCTGAACTCTAGTCCCATGTCACCAAATGCCTAATAATAACTGGATGTCCCAAAGAAATCTTAGACTCAACAGATGCAAAACTGAAATTATTTTCTTTCCCCCCAAGCCTACCTTCTTTCTGATTTCTTTTCTCTTGAGAATACTATCATCTTCCCAGTCACTCAAATTCACAATTTCTGAGTTATCCTCCACTTTTCACTCTACCTCACTCCACAATGAGTCACCGAGTCCTGTCAATTCTACCTCCACATCTCTGACATCTCTTCCTTTCTTTCCATTCACATCACAGATATCCTAGTTCAGGACCTCATCATCTCTCACCAGAACTACTGCTTTAGGAACAAATATGGACTTCTCTATTTGGAATTTAAAACCCTTCATAACCTGGCTCCAAAGTCCCTTTCCAAAATTATACATTATTCTGTTCTGACCAGTCTTCAGTCTAACCAAACTGGTTTTCTTGCAGCTCTGTATACATAACATTCCACTTTTCATTTCTGCCTCTGCATAGGCTGTGAACCCCATGCTTAAAATACACTCTTTTCTTATCTCTAACTTTTACTACAAATTCAGCATGCTTTTTGCTATACTATGTTTCCATCAAAGCTCAACTTGTGTCACCCCCTATATGAATCACATATTGAACAACATGCCAGCAGCAAATGCTTCACACCCAAAGAACCTAATACTTTGTATATTCTTATCCTTGAAAATGTTATCTCCCCTAAAAGGCTATGAAATCCTTGATGTCAGGGACTGTTTGTTTTTCTATTTGTATCTCCAGCACTTAGCACAGAGTCAATACTTATTGACTGATTGAATGAAAGGCAGGTTAAGCCTTGGAATTATGAAGCCAGAACATCTTTGTGACATCCAAGATTTTTTTTATTAAGCTTTCAGTATCTAGAAAATCTCTATGCAGAACATAGAACTTAATAGCCCTACTTTACTATTATTGCAACCAATGAAAGGTTATTTTTATATTACATGATAAAACTTAAAGCTGTGTGTCATGTAGCTGGAGTCGACTCAAATAAATGTAGGCTTTTTTTCCCTTCTGTAATTGTCAAGTGTAGCAGGATCAATATCTAGGACTGGAAAGTCACTACTATGTAGACCAGTTTGTTTTTTTTTTAAAGGCAACTAAACCATTCTCAAGACTACATTGGCCCAGGTACTTAAAGTATTTTCTTGGTCTCCCAGGGCATTTCATGCCCCATGCATAATAGTTCTGCTGTTATGATGGACTCTCTGCTGCCATGCAAGTCAAAACACTTGACTAGGCATGTCTCCATATGAAGATGTGAGCTATGAACTGAAAAGGTATATGTGCTGAATATCCTTCTCATACAAGTTAATTAAATTTTTTTTAAAAATATTATATAGTCTATGTGGGTCTCATTTTGTTCTAATCTTAAACATGAACCATGAGGCGTGGCCCAGAAATTGAGAGGAAGGACAACATAAGAGTAAGGGGATTCTGGGTGATCCCAGCATTGTGGTACACTGTGGTTGCCATGCTTCTGGAGGTATACCATAAATCCTCTCAACTGGACAAGGAGACCCCCACCAGGTGGGATTATCACAGTGGGTACATAGGGAGGCTGACAGGGAGAATAAAGGTACAGCCAAAGCTAGCCTTTCTCACTTGTTGCTAACAGCCCTAGAAAAGGGGGCTTATGGACAGAGCCAAGATGAAGGAGTAAAGGCAGGGACTCACTTCAGCTTTCCCCAGACCCCTCCAAATACCTGGAAAAAATGACTCTAAACAAATTCTAGAGCAGCAGAACCCACAAAAAGGCAGACGAAACAAACTTCCAGTCCAAGACAACTTGGAAGGCCTACATGAAAGGTCTGTTGCACCAGGTTGAGAGAGGAATGCAGTCCAGTGCAGGCCACACCAGTACAGACCAGGGTCCAGCAAACTTGGGGCAAGCCTCAAGGGACTGAATCACTGGCAGCCATGGTGGTTTCCAAACTTCTCAACCCACAAACACCAAAGACAATTTAGAAGGTCAGACCTGGGTGAGAGAGGAGCTCAGTACAGTCCCGGCCCCAAGACAGGGCCGGGGCAACGGTGATGGCAGTGGCCAGGGCAGTGGCTGCTTCCAGAGCTCTCAGACCACAGACAGTAAGAGGATTGAACAACTTGTCAAAAAGAGATTACAGGGGTCTCTTTGCTGGCACTGAGGCAGGACTCTGTTGCTATGCCCATGCCTGGATCTTGATCAAAGTACTGGACGGCAGTCCGAGGGCAAGGAGGAGAACTGGCATAGCACAGTTTGTGGCAGCAGTAGAGAGGGGACCCTCCTCACAGTTCCAGAGCAGAAAAGGGTGCTTGTAGTGTCTCACAGACCACAGCACAGGCCAGGAGAGTAGTAAACACCTCTCCTTAGATCATACCACCTGGGAAGAACTGAAAACCTAAAGGTCCCTTGAAGTATCTCTGAAAACAGCTGCACGAAGTCCTTGAAGCTTGGGACAGTACACAATCCACACTGGAAGCAGAGCCCTACCTTAACAAAAAGTTAAAAAGTCAAGTAATTGGCTGGGAAACTGAGCAAAGAGTGGAAAAAACTCAGACTATAGAAACTTACTTTCATGACAAGGAAGATCAAACCATACACACAGAATAAGACAACAAAGTCAAAGTTCCTATATCCAAAGCCTCCAAGAAAAATATGAATTGGTCTCAGGCCACGGAAGAGCTCAAAAAGGATTTTGAAAATCAGGAAAGAGAAGGAGAGGAAAAATTGAAAAGAGAAATGAGAGTGATGCAAGAAAATCATGAAAAATGAGTCAACAGTTTGCTAAAGGAGACAAAAAAATACTGAAGAAAACACCTTAAAAAAAAAAAAAGACTAGACCAAATGGCAAAAGAGGACCAAAAAACTGAGAAGAATGCCTTAAAAAGCAGAATTGGTCAAGTGGAAAAGGAAGTCAAAAAGCTCATTGAAGAAAGTAATTCCTTAAAAATTAGAATGGAGCAAATGGAAGCTAATGACTCAATGAAAAATCAAGAAATTATAAAACAAAATCAACAGAATGAAAAAATAGAAGACGATGTGAAATACCTCACTGGAAAAACAACTGACATGGAAAACAGATCCAGGAGAGAGAATTTTAAAATTATTCGACTACCTGAAAACCATGATCAAAAAAAGAGCATTGTCTTTCCAGAAACTATCAAGCAAAACTGTCCTAATATTCTAGAACGATAGGGTAAAATAGAAATTGAAAGAATCCACCAATCACCTCTTAAAAGAGATCCAAAAATGAAAACTTCCAGGAAATGTTATAGTAATTCCAGAGTTCCCAGGTCAAGGAAAAAATATTGCAAGCAGCCAGGAAGAAGCAATTCAAGTATTGTCGAATCACAATCAGGATAATCAGCCACAAGATTTAGCAGCTTTTTTTTTCCTTTGGCAGTTTCTTTTTTTAAAATTTATTTTTCATTTTCAACATTCACTTCCATAAGATTTTGAGGTCCAAATTTTCTACACATCTCTCCCCTCACACCACCCCAAGAAGCTGTGCGATTTGATATAGGCTCAACACATACATTCATATGAAACCAATTTTCACATTAGTCATATTGTAAAAAAGTAGAACCAATGGGAGAAACCACAAGAAACAAACAAAAAGAAAGAAAAAAAGAGAAAGAGAGAGAGCAAATAATATGCTTAAATCTGCATTCAGACTCTATAGTTCTTTTTCTGGATGTGGACAGTATTTTCCATCATGAGTCCCTTGAAGCTGTCTTAGATCTTTGCAGTGCTAAGAAGAGATAAGTCTATCAAAGTTAGTCATAGAACAATATGGCTATTACTGTGTACAATGTTCTCCTCACTCTGCTCACTTCACTCAGCATCAATTCATGTTTTTCAGGTTTTTATGAAGTCTGCCTCCTCATCATTTCTTACAGCACAATAGTATTCCATTAAATTCATGTACCACAACTTGTCCAACCATTCCCCGCTGACGGGCACCCCCTCAATTTCCAATTCTTGGCTACCACAAAAAGAGCTGACATAAACATCTTTGCACATATGGCTCCTTTTCCCATTTATATGATCTCTTTGGGATACAGCCCTAGAAATGGTATTGCTGGGTCAAAAGGTAGGCACAGTTTTATAGCCTTTTGGGCATAGTTTCAAATTGCTCTCCAGAATGGTTGGATAAGTTCACAACTTCACCAAAAATGCACTAGTGTTCCAATTTTTTCACCTCTTCTCCAGCATTTATCATTTTCCAGTTTTGTCATGCTAGCCAATCTGAAAGGTGTGATATGGTGCCTCAAAGATGTTTTGATTTGCATTTCTCTAATTGATAGTGATTTAGAACTTTTTTTATATGACTGTAGAAGACTTTAATTTCTTCCTCTGGAAACTGCCTGTTCATATCCTTTGACCATTTATCAATTGAGGAATGACTTGTACTCTTATCAATTTGACTGAGTTCTCTA
The DNA here is from genome assembly GCA_028646595.1 of Phalanger gymnotis. Lineage (NCBI taxonomy): Eukaryota > Metazoa > Chordata > Mammalia > Diprotodontia > Phalangeridae > Phalanger > Phalanger gymnotis. The sequence goes on along the minus strand of CM053624.1, from coordinate 183,645,315 downwards.
TATATTTTAGAAATGAGGTCTTTATCAGAGACACTGGTTATAAAAATTATTTCCCAGCTTTCTGCTTCCCTTCTAATCGTGGTTGCATTGGTTTTGTGTGTGCAAAAACTTTTCAATTTAATTTAATCAAAATTATTCATTTTGATTTCATAATGTTCTCTATCTCTTGTTTGGTCACAAATTCTTCTGTTCTCTATAAATCTGACAAGTAAACTATTCTTTGCTCTCCCATTTTACTTATAGTATTAGCCTTTATATCTAAATCGTGTAGCCATTTTGACTTTAATTTGGAATACTGTGTAAAATGTTGGTCTATGTATTTTCCAGTTTTCCCAGCAGTTTTTGTCAAATAATGAGTTCTTATCCCAGAAGCTGGATTCTTTCGGTTTATCAAACAGTAGAATACTCTAGTCAATGACTACTGTGTCTTGTGTACCTAACATATTCCACTGATTCACCACTCTATTTCTTAGCCTGTACCAAGTAGTTTTGATGATTGCCGCTTTGTAATAGTTTTAGATTTGGTATGACTAGACTACCTTCCCTTGCCTTTCTTTTCATTAATTCCCTTGATATTCTGGATCTTTCGTTTGTCCAGATGAATTTTATTATTATTTTTTCTAGCTCTATAAAATAATTTTCTGCAGTTTGATTGGTATGGCACTGAATAAGTCGATTAATTTAGGCAGAATTGTCATTTTTATTAAATTAGTTTGGCCTACCCACAAGCAACTGAAGTTTTTCCAATATTTAGATCTGACTTTATTTAGCAGCTTCTACATTATGGGATCAGAGGGCTTGGAATATGATATCCTGGAGGGCAAAGGGGCTGGGATTAAAACCAAGAATCACCTACCCAGCAAAACTGAGTGTAATCTATGATGGGAAAAAATTGATACTCAATGATGTAGAGGAATTTGGTGCATTCTTGAGAAAAAACAGCAAATACAAGATTCAAGAGAAGCGTGAAAAGATAAACAGGAAAGAGAAATCATAAGGGCCTTATTAAAGTTGAAGTGTTTACATTCCTACATGGAAAGATGATATTTGCATCTCATGAGACCTTTCTCATTATAAAGGTAGTTGGAGAGAATATATAGATAGATAGATAGATAGATAGATAGACAGACAGACAGACAGTGGGTACAGGGTGAGTTGAATATGAAGGGATAATATCTAAAAAATAAAATTAAAGGGTAAGAGAGGAATGTACTGGGAGGAGAAAGGGAGAGGTAGAATGGGGCGAATTATCTACATAAGGCAAGAAAAAGCTTTTACAGTGGAGGGGAAGAGGGGGGAGGTGAGAGGGAATGAGTCAACCTTACTCTCATCAGAATTGGCTTAAGGAAGGAATAACATACACACTCAATTGGGTATGGAAATTTATCTTACCCTACAGGAAAGTAGGGGGGAAAGGGATAAGATGGGGAGGGGTGGAGATAGAAGGGAAGGCAGATTAGGGGAGGGGGTAATCAGAAGCAAACACTTTTGAGGAGGGACAGGGTGAAAGGAAAGAATAGAATAAATGGGGGAGTGGGATAGGATGGATGGACATATAGTTTTTCACTTTCATGACTATTATGGAAGTGTTTTGCATGACTACACATGTATAATCTATATTAAATTGCTTGTCTTCTCAATGAGAGTGGGAGGGAGGAAGGAAGAGAACTTGGAACTCAAAGTTTTAAAAACGAATGTTAAAAATCATTTTTACAAGTAATTGGGAAATAAGATACACGAGCAATGGAGCATATAAATCTATCTTACACTACAGAAAAATAAACGGGGAAGGGGATAAAAGAAGGCGAGGGGATGATTGAAAGGAAGATGGATTGGAGGAACGAGTAATCAGAAGCAAAATACTTTTGAGAAGCAATAGGATGAGAGAGAGAATAGAATAAACTGGGGTGGGGGAACAGGATTGAGGGAAATACAGGTATAAATAGTAAAAAAAAAAAATTTGAAGCAAAAATTTTTAAAAATCTACATAAACCTACATGGGTTGATGCAAGGCGAAATGTAATGGGTATAAAGAAACAGCAATATAGTAGGATGATCAGGTGTGAATGACTTAGCTATTTTCAACAATACAATGATCCACGACAACTCTGAAGGATTTAGGATGAAAAATGCTATCCAACCCCAGAGAAAGAACTGATGCTGTCTGAATATAGATTGAGGCTTTGTTTTTTTTTCACTTTATTTTTCTTGAGTGTTTTTTAATGTCTTCTTTTTTTTAATCTATGTTTTCTTTTACAACCTGACTATTATGGATATGTTTTGTATGACTACACATAATATAACCTATATGGAACTGCTTGTCTTCTCAACAGTGGGGGAGGCGGTGGAGATAGAAGAAGGGAGAGAATTGGAAACTCAAAGGTTTAAAAACAAATATTAAAAATTGTTGTTTATGTGTAACTGGGGAAAAATTAAATAATAAATACACACAAAAAAAGTCAGGATGCCTGGCTTCAAATCCTGACTTGGACATGGGCACGGACACACACACATACATAAATTTCCATTTCAAGAAAACTTATATAATAAATACTATGTATTATTTTCAAAAAAAAGAAATGTTGGATTACTAGCATAAGGAAAATTAAAGTTGTCTGGCAATTCAGCAATTAGAGATAGATATGTATATGCTCTAGATTTTTAAAAACAATTGTATGAGAGCAGAGGTACTACTCATTGTCTTAGTCCATTTGGAGGATTTTTAAAAATTGCTTTAATAATCTATGATAAATATAAAATATCATTTGTTGAATTTTAATAACTTTGCATTTTGGAGTCATTGTAATCTCTAAGTTCAGTAGCCAGGATAAGCCTAGGTCCTTCCTAAAAACTGTATAATTTGGGGATTGTCTAAAAGCAAGGCTGAATGAACTGTTTGGAGTCTTTGTCGAGACCTTTTTGTATTTTTGCTTTTAAAAACATATTTTTCCAATGTTTAGCAGTGCCTGGCACATATTACACACTTAAATATATATTAATCAATCTGTGCAGGGCACTGAATACTTTAAAGGACAATACTTGAGCCTCTCCAGGATCTTTAGAGGACTTTTCTGAATTTGGAATGTGGACAGGTATGTCAAATTCAAATAAGTTGAATTGCTGAGGACAAACAAGAATATGGAAGATGGGGAAAAAAAGGTAATTAGTATAAACAGAGGAACCTCCTTTTATCCGCTCTAGCCAGAATTATACCATGTGACCTACTTGGAGCTGGGTACCTTACAGTGACACATTTGCCCTTCCTTCTTCTTGTAAGCCATGCATGACGGTTCAGTGCTGAAAGACTGGGTGCTTTGGAATGATGGCAAACAGGAGCCAAGAGAATTGACTACTAAAGTCAGAAAAAAATCACCAACTCAGTATCACTTAAAAGGAATGACTGCCATCTTTTCCAAGACAGATTTGTTTTATCCTTTCCTTTCTCCCGAACATGTAGCATGTAATGTTCTCTTCTCTAGGACTTCTAAGGAAGTAAGGAAGAGGTATTATTGCTCACCCCTAGAAGATACAGTGGCTTCAAATATGTGTGCTACTTGGGCAAGACTGACCTGCAACCTCTGTCTGCTTCTTCTCTTCTATATTTCTCTGACTGAATGTAAGTGACCAAACATTAGTCCAGAGTTGGACTTTTTAGGAGTGGCTAGCTTAGGAACTTCTGCATCTCTCAAACGGTACTAGCAGCACTATGAGTGAGAAGTTCCCCTACAGTGGCTACACTTCTTGGTGAACATATTGGCAAGAGGAGCAACCCCTAGTCTTTCTTACCAGAAGACAAAGGCTTTAAGTGAGCCATTCATAAACTGCAGAAATACTATATAGCCAGTGAGAAAGGTAAAGGGTACCTTACACCTTGCATTCAGGTAGGCAACAAGCATTTTTTAAGAGTTTATTATGTGCCAGCTACTGTGCAAAGCACTGGGGATATAAATACAATTAAAAGACTCGTCCCTGCTCTCAAGGAGCTTATATTCTAATGGGAAAGGCAATACATAAAAGGGAGTTGAAAGCAGTGGGAGGAAGGGGAAGTGTGAATGGTAGTGAAATCCAGAGAGTCAACAGCATAGGAGAGACAGAATTGAAGTATGACCATCCACAAAATGGAGGCCCATAGAACAAACTTATCAATGGGAAATGTAAGCTAGCATGGTGGAAGATATTCCAGGGTGAGAAGGCCCCAAGTGTCAAGGGAAATTCTAGAGTAGGAAGGCAGCTGGTGGCAAAGTTTGGGAGAGTAAAAATATAGCTCAGAGGAGAATGAAGGCTCACATTGGACAGTAACAGCACAGGGATGCCAAAATACAGGGGACAGCAGAACCATTCAGGCTCTTGTCTTGGGGGGTTATTGTATGGTATAACAGCAGCCCTTTCTCAGGAAAAGGGAAGCAGCAGGAATGTACAAGCACTGGCATAGTGGGTATAACATGGGTCCTAGCAGAGTGAGCTGTAGCTGGATCCTGGTGAAATGGGCCATGGTATAGGTCCCAGTGGAATAGATAGTAATAAGGGTACTGGCATAGGCAGCAATACAGACAGGCTTATTGTAACCATCTGATTATTATAATCTGAAATAAGATCCTTCCATACTGTTGTCAGTATAGTGCAACAGTCAATGGACACCTACTTCCCAAGCAAAGCTTGGGAGACCAAAGGGTAGAATGCTGGAAGATGTCTTGCTTCTTAAGTACAGAGAAGATGTAAAACTATCACTGCATAACTACTAGTCTCTACAGAAAAAGGGACAATCGTATGATCATCCCATTACAGATTTAGAGCTGGAGGAGACCTAATCAATCTAAGCAATCAAACTGCCCCACGAGAGCCTCTAAAGGGGCAGATACTTGGTCTTTTTTCCATATGGTGCCACAGTGAAGGGAAGTCAAGGCTACTGGGCCGGAAAACACTGAACAGATAGTGGTAAAGGGTAAACTTCGGTAATGGCCTAGGCCCTGTGACAGGTTGCAAACCCTCTTAGCTACCTACTGCAGATGCCTTGATCCATGACAAGGATTGGTGACTGTGTCAACATCTACCATGTCATTCTGTTTCTAGTGCTGTTCTGGTTCATTATCACTGTTTTACATCTGAAGGTCCACCATGAACTATGTCTTACATCACTTCCACCACAAGGACTGCATTTCTTTATAGAGATGTTATATTGATTGTGGTTTTTTTTTTTGTTATCTTTCTATTTTGCTTCTTCCTCCAGTGTTGCCTACAACAGGCTTTTCAAATCCCCCAAATGTCCAGAAATGGTCCTAAGGCCATTTAATAGTGGAAGATTCCCCTTGGGAGACCTTTAGGACCCTGCCACCAAAGGTGAGACATGGTAGGAGCAACAGTTACTAAGGCCTGAAAGATCCTGACATGTAAGCTAGGCAAGTCTTTCCCTAAACAAGCACTGCAACAATTCTCAGTACTTAATTAGTCCAGGAGAGTAAAGCTCAAGCTATAGTTGGCATTTCCAAGATGTATAAGACATAAAAAGTTCAATCCAAGAGTATTTGTGCTCCTCCCTCTTGATGGACTCCCAGCTACCATTCAAGTCAACACCCCTAATTAAGCACATCTTTGTAGTGAGATAAGGGGACCTGTGTCCCGTTAAACCAAAGTTGTCTTTGCTGAACAACCTTTCCATTCTAAGTAATGCTCCTTTTACAAAATTTTGTGTGACCAATGAGAGTCTCATTTCATTCCAATCCTGAGCCTGAACTATAGGCCTGGCCTAGAATACCAAGGTTAGCTGGTCACCATGGTACTCCTAGATAAAACACTGAGACAGTCCACAAAGACTCTTTCATCTAAAGTTTACAAAGTTTAAAGAGAAAAAAAAATCATCCTAACCAATTGTAACTAATGCTTATTCTTGAAGGTTCCATTCAACAGCAAAGAGATCCTTAGTCTACGTATTCTAATTGTGGCAGAGACAATAAAAGTTGTTTATGATAGTACACAGAGATGAGTAAAATTAGACTTGGATCAGCTCTCTTATCTCTCCCAAGTGTGGACAGAGGAGAAATGAAGAGAAGATTCTTAGGATGGAGTCTGGAGACAATTTAAAGCAGGAGTTCTTAATACAGGGCCCATCAACTTAAAATATTTTGATAACTGCACTTCAATATAATTTGTTTCCTTTGTAATCCTATATATTTCATTTTACGCATTTAAAAACATTATTCTAAGAAGGCATCCATAGGCTTCATATGACTGCCAAAGGAATCCATGACATAAAAAAGGTTCCTCTGATTTAAAGTAGATGTGATAAAAATTAACTAGAAACCTTATAAGCAGAACATCAAGATTACTGGGTCTCTGAGTATAGCACCCATATGTCGCTATCTTAACAGTGTTCTTCTTCTAAAACAAAATCTAGAACTACCTTTGGTTTGTGATGAATATATAAGCATGTGGTTTTTTTAATGATTAATTTCAATCAACTAGATTTAAATAAAATCCATTTTGGTTGAAATATCATTACACCAAATTATTTAAAACCAAGTAGCTGCCACTACCACGCCTATTTTCATGGTTGTGAATTTTGTTTGGTGTTCAAATATGTCCTATCATCTTTAGTAGCAATTTTAATTCCAATCACAAGCCTAAAGATTTTTAGTTTAGTTGGTTTTTTTCCATGTGTTAAAATTCTTATTATAGAAATGCAATCAATAGTAGAGTAAGACAAAACTTCTGAGAATTACCTGTCTTTATATACCCAGCAAGAAAGTTTGTCTCGTGGTGTAGGGGGCTGTCCTTTAAAGTCGATGATTTTTTCCCACTGGAATGTTCCATCTTTTGTTCGTAAATTAACAAAATAGAGCTTTTAAAAAAGGAGAACACTATTGGTACAATTCAATATACATTATATAGGATCTGCAATCAAAATAGCAAATGGTAATACAGTTACATTTCTACCCCTTTCAATAAAATAGAAAACTTTAAAAATAGTAAAACTAATTAAAAGGAAACAAAATAATCATCATAAATGAAACATGTGGCAGAGAATCTTTTCCCCTAACGTTCTTGCCCTATGGAGATAACTTTCCAAAAGGCATTGAGTAAAATCACAGTAAAAGAATATTTTAAATGCTTATTTTTAATGAATCATAGTTACACAGTTAAGCATTTATTTTATCTTAAAGTCTAAAGTATTTGCAATTTTACGAGATGAAGTTTCTACATTAGAAGATATTCCATTGGTTACACTTCCTGAAATAAGCAACGCATTACTCGATTGCTGTATCCTTTGTCATCATATCCTCCAAAAATGTACAATTTTCCATTAATGCAAGCACCACAACTTCCTGACATGGATGTAGGGAGTTCTCCTTCCATGAGGTGCATTGTCCTGTAGTAAAACAACATGGAATTCCATAATTTTCCAGAAAGATAAACAAAAATATACCCTAAACTCCATCAATCATTTTATGAAAATGCACTAAAAATCTTACTTCATAAAATATTGTAAAGTCTAGAGCAAATCAGACATATGCCAAAATATACAATGTTCTCACATGTACTACCAAAACTAAGAATTAATGGAATTAAAGAAAAGATGAAAAAAAAAAGTTGAGAAATTATTAAATTAAAGACCTGAGAAAAAGGGAGAGAGGTTGAACATTTGCAAAAACAGTACAGATAACAGTCTGACAGCTTTTAACCAAATTCTACAATAGTTGCTACAAGAGCTGGCATACTGCATGATTTAAAACATATATAGCTTACCACAAACCATTGTCAATTTCATAGATCCAAATTTCATCATTAGGCAAATACACTTCATTGTCTTCAATAGACTAAAAACATAAGATATATAAAAGACACGTTTGTCAATTAAGTATAACACATATTACTAATGTTACTGGGCATGAAAACTGATGGGCAAAATACAAAATAGAAACAGATATAAAAATCATCATGTGGGGTTTTAAACATAAAACATTCCAGGAATAAAAGAGAAAGGATAAGTGTTCTTTAAGGGATAGTGGATAGATTGCTAGTTTGGAATATGTAGAAAGTCAAGTGGTATCATATAAGAAAAGCTTCTAGGAAAGTAAATCTGAGAAGAAATCTCAAAAGAGAAATTTGAGCTGGACATGCTATTTAGAGCAATGAATCAAAAAGTCAGTATGAAGGTAATAGCTAAAAAGGATATAGTACATTCTGACTTAAGGGAAGTAACTATGAAAGGAAAGACAGTAAAGATATAATTAGGAATACTATGGTCCAAGAGGGACACGCATGATGAAATAATCTGCTCATTCAAATATTTACTGTGAAAGATATATAATACAAAACAAAAAATAATCTGGAGATGTTTAAATTTTCTTCCAGAGGGCAACCAAGAACCTTCTAAAGAAGCAGATGACATGAAACATGAAAAAATTATTAGCATTAAAGTAGGATTCTAACATTTCATTTCAGTTGCACATTTAAGAAAAGCTATAAGAGCTACATCAGAATCAATACTAAAAATTATACTGGACAGTGACAAAAAAAGCTTTCACCGCCATAACCACAAAATTAGATAAACCTTATTTTTTGTGCTGACTTCAAATACAGCTTCAGATTTTGCATGTTACACAGTTATCAAGAGGATCGGAATATTAAATTTTTTAAAATCCCTTTTTACTAAGAAAAATTGTGCTCATTCAACTCACCTAAAATCTAGTTACCGATACTTTCCTGTTATATTTCACCTGTGGAATATCCCTCTACAGTGTCCAACAGCAGTCATTCAGAACGTTTGTACTTAACCTGTCCTAGTTTGCTTTTCCATTGTGGTAATTTTTTTTAATGGAATCACTCCCCATATTCATGACTATTAGCAACTAGGTTTTCTAGGAATAAGTACAAATATGACTCCAAATAATGGATACTGATTTACATTACAACTTTATAGACTTAGAGATCACTGGCTATTTCTTGGTCATTTTTCTTTCTTGTAGTTTTATCTTTCATCACTTTCCTTATTTGAGGAGCTTCACATATTTGCTCTCTGACTTTAGCTTCATTGATTCCTAGAAGTTTATTTCTCGGATAATGAAAATCTACACTATTTTGATCCACTATCTTGATAAGCTTTCCATTAAGCCAAAGCTTAATGTACAATGTTTGCATGAAAACTTTTTCAAAGAAAATACTGACTTACTACATTTTTCCTCTTGGAATCAGTTCTTTCCCGGATTTTTTAATGTCTACAATGCCCCATTTATAAATAAAAGAGTAATATTTTGCATATCCAAATTCTAACAATTCCTTTATTATTCCATAGATATCTCAAGACTATTTTTCATACTTGGTGTTTCTCAAGAGAAGTTTCCTATTTTAAACATATTTTGGTACTCTCTTGCAAGAGATTCCATTAAGTCTAAAAGCTTAAAAGTTCGGCTTCATTTTGGAATAAGTTAAGATCAGCACATGTGCCTACATCAGTAGAGGAACTTCAATATTAATGATTGGTCATGAATAAAATAATTTAGTTCTGCTTAAGTTATTAGATGAGGTTCTGAGAATGGAAAGGATATTTCAAATGGGCAATCACCACCATGATGGTTACCCATATTATAATGCTGAGCCTCATTATCACAGCTGGAACCCTCAGGTTCATCTTCACTCAAATACTAAGTTACTATAAGTTTTGGTACAAACAGTTCTTCACTGAATAAAAGAGGTCTTAATGCTGATGGTAGATTTGAATAATATATAGTATGTTCATGTGTTAAGCAAAAGAGCAATATGTTGAATGGTTTTTTTGTTCTTTCCAAATCAAGGGAACCACAAATGGCATGTACCAGGAACCATGCACCCTGACAGTTAATATTCTAACAAGAGTGATAAAACCCAAGTGAGACTAAAGCCTGATCCTGACAACTATTTCACAACCAAAATAGAGTTTGTATTCTTTTTCAATTAAAGGAATAAAATTTCATCTCTAAGATTTGTTAGGTCACTGGATGCAAGGCTGACACCAATATCTACAAAACACTTGAGAAAACAGGATTAAAAACAATAATGATGTTTAACAAACAACGCCTGGCACATAACTATCAAGCAAGACATGATACAATGAAAAGAGCCCTGACTGAACCCAGATGATCTGGGTTCCACCTCTGAAGCTTAGTACCTGAATGGTCTTAGACAAGTCACTCAATCTAACTGGGCCTTAGTTTCCTCATCTGTAAAATGAGGGAGTTGCAAAGTCACTAAACTGTTAATGTCTTTCGACCAAGTGATACCATTACCCCAGAGATCAAAAAAAAAAAAAAAGGAAAAAGAAAAGGACTTACATGTACAAAAATATTTATAACAGCTCTTTTTGTACTGTAAACTTAGGGGGTACCTATCTATTAGGCAATGACTAAAGAAATTATGGTATATGAATATTATGGAATACTACTGTGCCATAAGAACTGATAAAAGTGATGGTTTCAGAGAATCCTAGAAAACCTTGTATGAACTGATACAAAGTGAAGTAAGAACAGTAACACCAACATTGTAAAGACAACTTTGAAAGACGTAAGAGCTCTGATCCATGCAATGACCAACCATGACTCCAGAGGAATAAAATAAAAGATTAAAAAAAAAAAAGATAGAATGAGAGCTTAGACTAAATGGGTCTATGAGGTTCCTTCAAGCTCTAGATCTATGGTTCTATAACGTGAAGTTCTAAAAAATATTCTGCTACATATTTAGAATTTTGATGCATGACTAAACTTGCATCAACATGTATTAGCTTGCCCCACCACACAGCATATAAACTGAGATTTCACATAGGATGCAAGAACATGTCAACTAGTGAGTTCTCATTATATAACCACATCCTTGCCCTGCCCCACAACTAAACCACACTTTATGACTTCATCATATTACATAGTTTATATTCAAATTCATACATTCTCTCAACAAAAGTAAGTAATAAAGAAATTCTGGTTGCATTTTTTGAATTCAGCATCAAAAAAATACATATACAACATCAGACAATTTCCATAAGACAAAATATATGTTGAATAATACGCTGAACTAAGTGCAACATTGTTGGGTTTGATTTCTATAACATTTTAAGAAATTGCAAGATGATATAAAAAAATCTAAAGCTAATTTTCTGATATTTAAGTCTCTTATTTCTTTGTTAATTGATAAGAAAAATAGCATTTTGAGCTTGTAGCAAGATGTTAGAGTGCTACAAAAACTGGGCTAAGAAGTTTTAAGCTGTATCTTCTGTAGTGCCGCAGTTGCTTTTAAAAAAAAAGATTAGTTGCTCTAAAATTGAAATACTGCTGACTCAGGAACAGCAGTTTTATACTGTAATTCAGAATATAAATCAAGATACCATGGCATACATATTAACTTTTAAAAATTCACTTTGAGTATTACCTAATTTGTGTTTAAATCCACAATATACAAAGATATGTATATTTATGCACAATATTTTCTATACAAAAGTGTTAGAAAATCTTTGTTATCAAAAGAAAACTCTTCCTAAATGTCTGACAGAATTTATATCAATTCAGTGATGTGTAGAATTTGCAAAGTATATTGAATTATATATACCTTTTACCCAGAGTAGAGCTAGCAGTTCAGTTCTTACCAACTTCAGTAATGTGTAAAGGATCATAAAGAGCAAGGAATAATTATAATTTTCTACTTTCGTTTTTGAATTCCTAGCACTTAATAATGTGGCACAGGAGTGCTTAATTAGTTCTTGTACTAATTGGTTGATTGATAACCAGTATAATTTGTTTAGTACAGTACCTTTCCCTTACCTTTAGAGGGCACTGCAGTTTTGAAGCACGGTGACCTAGAGAACTAGCTTAGTCCTGTGTTGTTCCCTGTTTAAAGAATACCTTTGAGAGGAGATATTCAGGGATAGAGGTGAATCTAATTTAGTCCAAGACACCTGCACCCTTCCTATGACTTATTCTAGAAAAAAAACAAAAACGAAGTAACTGGGGCAACTCAAGAATCCCAGGAATCCTTTAAGCAATGATGATCTAGACAGCTGTTCTCAAACTCTGGTCTAAGGACATCTTTACATTCTTATAAATTATTGGGGATCCCCCAATGTTTTTGTCTATGTGAGTTATATTTATCAATATTTACTGTATTAGAAATTAAAACATCTTAATTATAAAAACAGTTTTGACCTTGAGGACCCCCTGAAAGGGTCTCAGAGGTTCCCCAGACCATAGTTTGAAAACTGCTGACATGATCAGCTCTAGGCAACTTATGTTGTTCCAGTGGCACTGCAGATAATTCTTACTGACATTCTTAACATTCCTCCTATGTACTTTTCTTTCTTTTTTCCCTTATTATTACTTGTTTCCTTCCTCTCCTGCTTATACTTTAGTCTCAGCTAACAACATATATGGGCATTCCTTAACCCTACAAAAACTATACATTTATGATCTAAATGCAGAGGCTATTCTGACAGGACCTGTACTCCCAAATTGGGCTTGTATACCAAGTTACTTCTGAACTTAATCAGGTCATATGAAGGAGCTGGTAGCTGACACAACCTTTCACAGGAGAAACAAACCCTTATCATTTCTGTGGGGATAGAGAAATCTTCTATTATTACCTTGGGGTATGTACTACCGATGCAATTTCAAGTGAAAACTTTTTTCTCCGTTTGACTTCTAAAGTATCAAAAACCAATACCAAATTAAAGTTCACTTTCCCTTGATTCAGAATGGCAGAGCCCCACAGCCTTTCGAAGTATTTCTTAACAAACATGAGGCCTGGCATGGAATGCCTCCCTGAGGGGAGCTGCCACAGAAACTTGGTGGAATAGGAATGCCAACACATAGATGTTACCCAAAGATCCCCAGGATTCCAGGGCTTTTAATTTTGGAAACAATTTGCTTCTGCCAAAAAAAGCCATGTGGCCAAGATACAGAGAAGAGAGACAAGCAAAGGGCTGTGACCTGTACTGATTCCTCCATGTTTCTTCTGCCAAGTCAGCATGGAATGGAGGCACTAGGTGCTACCCCTCTGACAAAAAGCAGGAAAAGCAAATAGATCTAAGACCTGTAGCAAAGTAGAAATGGAGGAAAGGGAGAGAGAGAGAGAGACAACTGGGCATATCAACTGGTTTTCATGAAACTACTAGAATCCAGGCCACAGAACTGTTATCTTTCCCTGGTGGGGGAAGAAGGCAGGAAATCCACACACCCTCCCTCATAGCAGCTATTACAACCAGAAAAACAAAGTTTGTTTCTGTAAATGCTTACTTGCATTACCATACTGTCTCAATTTGCTATTAGAGTGGATGATCATGGTGATTTGGTTTAAAACCTATTAAGTATAACAGTTGGGGATAGAGAGAAACCAATTCAAGCCAGCGAGGAGACTTGTCTCAATTTAAACTGAAGTGGAGGATTAGCCAATTACAGAATGTTTGTAATAGCAGTAGATATCCATAACCTAGACTGCTTTGAACCTAGAGAGCCTTAATAAGCAAATAAGGCAGTAGTAGCACTGACTCAGGTAATCACACTTTCCAGAGCGGCCAGTCAAAATTCCACCTAGCTATAGGAAGAAATATTTTGTAAAAGGTAGAATATCAAATTATGTTTGAAAGAAATTTTGATTTCACCATCTGCCATCTTAATACTGTGTATGGCTATAGTCTTTTTCAAATAGTTGATTTTAAATGGATAACTATGTAAAGTGTTTCCATGAAACAGAAAGACTGACATCAGATTACAGATTTGTCATAGGTTGTATGAACCGTTGACATGTTGAATTTTAACATGAATTCTATAAAATGAAACAGTTCTCTTGGGATTCTCAAAAAGACAAAATAAATATACTGACAAGAAAAGCCCATGGCATAAAACCATCTAGTAACACTAGAAACTAAGTGGGGCCTAGAAATTTTTTAAAATTTTCAATTTCAATCACATTTCTAAGAGGCTGTGAGACTTGGCAACAATAGCACAATACTGTGGTCCTGCTGGAGTACTTTAAGGCCGAGTCAATTTTTGATGCAGAGAAGTTACTGGCTCTGGAAGAGGTAGCTGGGAGGAGAACCAACACTGTATAACGAGAAAGAAAGGAAGGCAAATTGAGGATTAGGGTAGAAATTAACGGGGACAGTAGGGGAAGAGTGGCAAGACCACACATGCTGGAGATAAAAGTAATAAAAGGAATGGAGTATCGCACAGTGTAAAGTACTTTGTCCTGGGAGTCTAGGGACCTGGGTTCAAGTCCTCATTCTTAGGAGTTACTAGCTGGTTGCCTTGGGCTCGTCATTTCACCTGAGCCTCAGTTTTCTCATCTGTAAAATGAGAAGGTTAAGGTAAGTCTTCCATCCCTGCACTATGTTTAAATGACTTGGTGGGCCTAGCTCGGCTACGGGGGTCGGTGTAGAGGGCCTCATGCCAGAGGAGAGGCAGGAAACCCGGTTTTTCCAAGGTAAAGACCCTCCATGGTGCATCCGAACTTGAAGACGAGTGGAACGGGTTAAGGTGCCTGTGACACGGGCTACTTCCACGCCGGCAGACTTGGGAAGAGGAGGAACAGCGGAGTGTGTCGAATATTCCGGGGCTCCCCCTCACCACCTGAGGGAATCCTGCGTGCCATGCTCCGCGCTCCCCCCCACCCCCCCGGCCGCTGGCCGAGCGTGCCCCCTGCTCCATCTCCCCCCCCACCCGCGGCCGCAGGTGGAACGTGTTCTTCTTGTCCTTTCACACGCCCTCCAGGCCCTGGCCCTGCGTGCTCCTCAGCGCCCTTCAGGAGCCGGTTCGGAGCGCTCCGCCACTCTCCCTTCCCAGTCCCCCGACCCAGCAAGCCACGCGTGCTCTAGTCTCACCCCCTCCCCCTCGCCTTGCAGGAGCTGGGCGCGCGAGCTCCTTCACACCCGCCCCCAACCCCGCGCCGAATAGGAGCAGGCCGAGCGTGCTCTCCCCCGCCCCGCCCACCGATCCCCGGGCTGGTCTCAACCCTCTCCCCGCCCCCCTTCCTAATCCTCACCCCTCCCCCTCGCTGTGAGGAGGCCAGAGGGGCAACCCTTTTCCCCAACCTCCCCACCCCCCGCTCCAATCCGAGCCCTGGGCTGGTCCAGCGCCCCCCGCCCCATCTCCGCCCCTCCTACCGAGCCCGGGCAGGCCCAGGGCGGTCTCCTCGCCTCTCTCACCCAGTCGTCTCGTAAGGTCAGGGCTCTGGGTGCCCTCGTCCCCTTACCACATATCCCCCCCAGACGTAGAGGAAGTTCCCGTCCACTACAGCGCAGTGTCCACTCCGCTCCTCGGCCACACAGTACAGTTCTGTCGCTGCCATCGCCGCCGCCATCCTTCCCCGTACCTAGCCTGGGGGACAGCGCTGCAGAGCACCTCACGCCCCTTCCACCCGGAGCGACCTATTTGGAGGCTCCCTTCTCCACACAGGGAAGGACGGAAAGCGGAAAGGGTCTAACCTGGGGGAGGCGGAAGTGATACGTTCCGCTTTCCCGCACTGCTCCCGCTAAGCGACTGGCAGCGTTTGGAAGCAAGTGCGCTGTGTCTCCGGGAGCAGCCTCCGGAAAATGGAACGCAACGGCCACCGTCCTGTCTCCGCACCTGCTTCAAGGATTGCCTGGCGCTGCTTACTGGCTGAATCGATGTTGCTTGTTATTAAGTGCAAATAGTATTTGTGCAAATAGCTGTGCAAAGCGCATTTTCACCAGCTCCCCCACACATACCTAGCTAGAAATCTCAGCTTTTATGAAAAACTTTTCACTGTCCCTCTTAATCTAGTGTCTCCCCTCTGTTGACTATCTCCAGTTTGTGCCTTATGTGTCTTTTTTTGTGTGCTTGTTTTTGTCTCGTATATGTCTTCTTTGTATGTGCTTGTTAACACTGCCTTTCGCCTTTCTATACATATACCCCCAGCGCTTATTTGAGGTAGGTAGTGCTTGTGGACTAACATGTTATTTCTTATCAATAACCTTTAATATTTCCATTTTGCATATGAGGAAACAGAGGCTGAAAGAGGTTAAACAGACTTATCCAGGAAGTGTAGTAATCTATCTAGTAAGTATATCAGGCAGAATTTGAACTTCTGACTCCAAGTTCTCTTCTATTAAACACGACCCAAAGTTCTGGAATTTCAAATTTTTTTCTTACTTGAAACTGCCCCACAAGGGTATCAAATTTGAGCACGTACTTTCATTAGCTTTTCTAACATTGGCTGTTGAATATTTAGTGACTGGGAAAGTAGTTAAGGTCTTAAAGCACTCCTCCAAAACTTAAATCATATAAACTCTAATACATGATCAAGATAGGATATTGGATCCCCACTTGTACTTTCTTAGACTACTTAATAGCTAGATGTCATTTGTAATCATGATTTAGAAAGATACCATTCAACAGAAAACTTTTTTTGCTTAATAAACATCCCTGATATTCAAATATACCATCCACAATAAGAACTACCTCAATGAAGTACCTACCAATCAACAACTATTTAAGTGCTTATTTGCTAAATACTGTAGATTTGGTATCATATATTGAATGAAACTACAGGCACATGAGACATGCACCTGGGGAACCAAAGATGTGCATATTAGAGGACCAAAGACAACCGTATCTCACCCACTTTGAATGGCTAGTTGTAGAATGTGCACCCTTGTAAAGATCAATGAAAAAAATAAAATATATATGGTATTTTTTCTGTTTTAAAGGGATAAAAATTTTAGTATAGAACAGATCTTAAAGGTGGGAGTAACTGATCACCTTGTTCACATTGAAAAAAACATGGAGGGGGGTGAGGGGGGGCTGAGATGGCAGCTGGAAAGCAGAGACTTGTGTGAGCTCTCCGCCAGGTCCCTCCAAAAACCTATTAAAAATGGCTCTGAACAAATTCTAGAACTGCAGAACCCACAAAATACCAGAGGGAAGCAGGGATCCAGCCTAGGACAGCCTGGATGGTCTCTGGGTAAAATCTATCGTGCACAGAGCTGGGAGTGGAATGGAGCAGAGCTGAGCCCAGTGTGGGCAGAGGCAGGACCAACCAGACAGGGAGTCGGGTGGAACAGGCCCTAGTGCCCTGAATCAGTGAGCTCTGGCAGTTACTAGACATACATGTGTTCTGGGATAAGAATTCACTATTTCACAAAAACTGCTGGGAAAATTGGAAAATGGTAGGGCAGAAACTGGGCATAGACCAATATCTTACACTATATACCAAAATAAAGTCAAAATGGGTTCATGATTTAGGAATAAAGGCTGATACTATAAGCAATTTGGGAGAACAAGGAATAGTTTACCTATCGGATTTATGGGAAAGAAAAGAATTCATGACCCAACAAGAGATAGAGAGCATTACAAAATGCAAAATGGATAATTTTGATTATGTTAAATTGGAAAGTTTTTATATAAACAATGTCAATGCAACAAAGATTAGGAGGGAGGAAGAAAATTGAGAGAAAATCTTTACAACTAGTGTCTCTGATAAAGGCCTCATCTCTAAAATATATGGGGAACTGAGCCAAATTTATAGGAATACAAGTCATTCCCCAATTGAGAAGTGGTCAAAGGATGTGAAAAGGCAGTATTCAGAGGAAGAAATTTAAGATATCTATAGGCATATGAAAAAATGTTCTAAATCATTAGTGATTAGAGAAATGCAAATCAAAACAACTCTTAGGTACCACATCTCTCCTGTCAGATTGGCTAACATGACAAAACAGGAAAATGATAAATGCTGGAAAGAATGTAGGAAAATTGGAACACTGTTACATTGCTGGTAGAGTTGTGAACTGATCTAGACATTCTGAAGAGCAATTTAGAACTATGCCCAAAGGGATGTAAAAATATGCATTCCCTTTGACCCAGCAATACCACTTCTAGGGTTGTATCCCAAAGAGATCACACAAATGGGAAAGGGACCCATATGTACAAAAATATTTATAGCAGCTCTTTTTGTGGTAGCAAAGAATTGGAAATCAAGAGAATGCCCATCAATTGGGGAATGGCTGAAAAAGTTGTGGTATATGAATATAATGGAATACTATTGTGCTATAAGAAATGGGGAAGAAACAGACTTCATAATAACCTGGAAAAACCGACATGATATAATGCTGAGTGAGCGGAGCAGAACCAGGAGAACATTATACACAACCACAGATATATGGATTCTGTGATGACTAACCTTGATAGACTTGGCTCTTCTCAGCAATACAAGGTTTAAAGACAACTCCAAAGGCCTCATAATGGAAAGAGCTGTCCACATCCAGAGAAAGAACTAGAGAGTTTGAATGCAGATTGAGACAAACTCTCCTTTTTTTCTTTTGTTTTTTTTCTCTCTCTTTTTTTTTTTTGGTTTTGTTTCTTCTTTCTCATGATTCATTCCATTGGCCATAATTCTTCCTTACAATTTGACTATCGTGTAAATTAATTTAATGCAAGGTTAGATGTAGAAGATATATTGGATTCCATGCTGTCTTGGGGTGGGGGGGGCAAGAAAATCTGGAACTCAAAATCATGTGGAACTGAGTGTTATAAACTAAAAATAAAAAAAAATCTTAAAAAAAAGAAAATGTGACATCTCATAGGAAAAATAACTGACTTGGAAAACAGATCAAAGAGAGATAATTTAATAATCAGAGGACTACCTGAAACCATAAACAAAAAAGAGCCTAAACATCATACTTCAAGAAATCATAAAAGAACACTGCACAGACATCTTAGAACCAAGGAGTAAAGTAGAAACTGAAAGAACCTATGAATCATATCCTGAAACCCCCAAATGAAAACTCCTAGGAACACCATATCCAAAATCCAAAGCTCCTAATTCAAGGAAAAAATAGTGCAAGTGGTCAGAAAGAAAGAATTCAAGGACAGAGGAGCCACAACAAGGATCACACAAGATTTAAAGGAGTAGAGAGCTCAGAATATGATATTTTAGAAGGATGTAGGCTTACAACCAAAAATAACCAGGAAAACTAAATGTAATCCTAGAGTGGAAAAAAATTAATCTTTAATGAAATAAAGAACTTTCAAGTATTCCTGATGAAAAGACAGAGTTGTTGAAAATTTGACATACAAACACAGGAATGAAGGGAAACATAAAAGGATAAACATGAATGAGCAATCAAAAAGGACTAAACAAGATTAAATTGTCTACATTCTTATATGTGAAGATGACACAGGTAATCCTTCAACTTTATCACACTAGGGCTTATAAGTGGAGTCTAATTGAAAGAATTATGTTTGGATATTCTCAAAAGAGGAATGGAATGAGTGGGAAGAAAGTACACTGAGGGAAC
Organism: Phalanger gymnotis; assembly: GCA_028646595.1. Classification (NCBI taxonomy): domain Eukaryota; kingdom Metazoa; phylum Chordata; class Mammalia; order Diprotodontia; family Phalangeridae; genus Phalanger; species Phalanger gymnotis. The sequence continues at coordinate 183,626,051 of CM053624.1, read as the reverse complement.
AGAGAAGGGAAAGGAAGAAGGGGAAAATTATCTCAAATAAGGTATAATAAAAGGAACTCATACAACAACGAGGTGCAATGGGTTGGGGTGTACAACACTTGAAACTCATTCATATCTGAACTAGTTAAAGGAGGAAAGAATACACACACACACACACACACACACACACACACACACACACACACACACACAGAGTCAGATACAGAAATACGCCTTACCTAAAAGGCAAATAGGAAGGAAATCGGTTAAGGGAAAAGGAGGTAAGGGAAGAGAATAAGGGTAAGGGTAGATTTTGACTATAAGTTAGGCATTAATCAGAAGCAACACAGATTCTTAAATAGGAGGCATGGGAAAAAATTGTGTAGATATGAGGGAATAGGATGGAGGGAAATACACAGCATTCACAACTGCGAACTTGAAAGGGATGAATTTAGATATAAAATGAAGGATGATAGCAGAATGGATTAGAAACCAGAATCCAATAAAACGTTGTTTACAAGAAATGTACTTGAAACAAACATGTCATATAGAGTTAAAATAAAAGGCTTAAAGTAAAAAATGTCAGGGTATCAAACATCGGCTCAGACAAAGTAAAAGAAAAAATTAACCTAATTAAAAGAAATAAGCAGTGAAATTACATTTTGCAAAAAGGCACTATGGACAATAAATTAATATCAATACTAAACAAATATTACTAAATGGCACAGCATCTAAATTCTTAAGGACAAAGGTAAATAAAGTGCAGAAGGAAATAGCAAACAATAATAGTGGGGGACTTCAATCTACCTTCTCCTAGATCAAGATTCATCAAAACAAAAAATTAATAAGAAAGATAATAAGAACCTAAATAGAATTTTAGAAAAGTTTCATACACTAGACTTCCAGAGAATATTCAATGGGAATATAAAGAAGCATGCCTTTTTCTCAACTGTATATGGAACATTCACAAAAATCAACCATGTATAAGGGCATAAAAACCACATAAACACGTACAGAAAACACGTGAAAGGCAGAATTAGCCAAATGGAAAAGGAGGTCCAAAAGACCACTGAAGAAAATACTACCTTCAAAATTAGATTGGAGCAAGTGGAAGCTAGTGACTTGATGAGAAATCAAGATATTATAAAACAGAACCAAAGGAATGAAAAAGTGGAAGACAATGTGAAATATCTCATTGGAAAAACCACTGACCTGGAAAATAG
>CM053624.1:183603472-183624349 GCA_028646595.1 Phalanger gymnotis | reverse complement strand
TGAAAGGCAGAATTAGCCAAATGGAAAAGGAGGTCCAAAAGACCACTGAAGAAAATACTACCTTCAAAATTAGATTGGAGCAAGTGGAAGCTAGTGACTTGATGAGAAATCAAGATATTATAAAACAGAACCAAAGGAATGAAAAAGTGGAAGACAATGTGAAATATCTCATTGGAAAAACCACTGACCTGGAAAATAGATCCAGGAGAGATAATTTAACAATTATTGGACTACCTGAAAAACACAATCAAAAAAAGAGCCTAGATATCATCTTTCAAGAAATTCTCAAGGAGAACTGCCCTGATATTCTAGAGCCAGAGGGTAAAATAGAAATTGAAAGAAAAACTCATCAGACAACAATGTTGAAACAGTGACATTCAAAGCCTCAAAGAAAAACATGAATTTGTTTCAGCCTCTTCACCCCCAAAATTCCTGGAAAAGCTCAAAAAAAATTTCAAAATCAAATAAGAGAGGTAGAGAAAAAATGGGAAAAGAAAGTGAGGCAAGAAAATCATGAAAAAAGAGTCAATAGTTTGGCAAAGGAAGCACAAAAGGACACCAAAAAAATGCCTTAAAAAACCAGAATAGGGTAAATAATGTTAAAAAAAAGGGGGGGGGGGTACAAACATATACTGAAGAGAAGAACATTTTAAAAAGTAGAATTGACCAAGTGGAAAAAGAGGTACAAAAACTCACTGAAGAAAATAATTCCTTTAAAATTAGAACTGGACAGCTAGTGACTCCATGAAACATCAAAAATAAACCCCCAATAAAACAAAATCAAAAATGAAAAAGTAGAAGAAAATGTGTTATCTTATTGGAAAATGGTATTTCACTGGAAAAACAACTGACCTGGGAAATAGATCAAAGAGAGAGAACTTAAGAATTATTGGACTACCTGAAAACCATGATTAAAAAAAACATGATGTTTAGTGAAATTATCCCAGAAAACTTCCCTGATATCCTAGAACCAGGGGGTAAAATAAATTGAAGTAATCCACTGATCACCTCGACATATATTTGAGAAATAAGGCCTTTATCAGAAACACCGGCTGTATACATTGTTTGCCAGCTTTCTGCTTCCCTTCTAATCTTGGTTAATTGGTTTTGTTTGTGCAAAACCTTTTTAATTTAATGTAATTAAAATTATCCATTTTTGGCTGAGATTCTATCTAGCCTGCTTACAAGGGCTCAAGGTTCAATTTGTCCTGCTGGCATTAACATCACAAATGCTCAGGCTCCCTAAGAGTCTACCCATTATGGCAAATCTTTAATAAATTTTGTTTTTCTTTAGCTATAAAAAATTACCCATTTTGCATTTCATAATGTTCTCTATCTCTTGTTTGGTGATAAATTCACTTGTCCATAGATCTGACAAGCAAAAAACAACAGATTTGGAGAATAGATCAAGAAGAGAAAATATAAAAATAATTGTAGTAACTGAACGTCTTGATCAAAAAAAGAATCTTGATACAATAATACAAGAAATAATTAAAGAAAATTGTCCTGAAGCATTAGAACAAGGCAGGGAAGTAGAAATAGAAAAAAATCCATCGCACACCACGTGAAAGAGTTCCTATGAGGAAAACTCATAGGAATATCATAGTCAAATTCTGGAACCCCCAGCTCAAGGATAAAACATTAAAAGCATCAAGATTAAAACAATTTAAATATGATGGTGCCATAATTAGAATTATACAAGACCTAGCAGCAGAAACATTAAAGGACTGCAGGCCTTGGAAAACAATACATCAAAGAGCAAAAGAGCTCTGTCCAAAGATATCATACCCTTCAAATTTCAGTATTATACTGAATGGAAAAAAATGGACATTTGATAAACCCTCAGATTTTCAAGACTTTGTTAAAAAAAATCCTCAACTTAATAGAAGATTTGACATACAAGAATCAAGAGAAACATAAGGTACACACTAAAGACTGACTATAAGGGATTCCTAAGAACAGATTGCTTGCCTTTGATATAACATAAAACGTAAAATGTATATGTCTAATATTCTTATTAATAATTCTTGAGCTCATAAGAAAGAGAGGGATAAACCTGACTATGATATGAATTTAAAAAGTAAAACCATTTAAAGACAACTAAAAACAGTAGCTATTTTATACAAAAGAGGTGCAAGAAGAAGAAAGGATACAGAGGATTTAGATGGGGAGATAGGCTGGTAGTTCTGGCAACCTACTTTCATTGGGAATGGGTTTAAGAGGGAATAATACATATATATATATATATATATATATACATATATATATATTTAGAAGAGTATAAAAGTCTTCTAAATTTAGAAGAAATAAAATGGTGGGGTATAGTGAGGGGGGAAAGGACAAGGGAGGCATTAGGACAAGGGAGGGATTTTTAGAGGGGAGAATGAGGGAATAGGTAAAGGGAGTTTAGATTATGGGAATTGGGGGGATAAAAAAGGGGGAAGGCAAGTAATAGGTGAGCAGTGTGGTTGGTGGAGAAGGGGGCTAGGCAAGTAATAGGAAGGCAATGTAGCAGGTAGAAGTAAAGTGGAGGAGGCAGGAAGAATAGGAAACAAAAGATACGTACAAACATAAAAAACAAAGATCAGGAGTAGATTATGTTTGGGAAAGTATATATCTATATACGCATGTATATATATGTGTCTTTGTGTGTGTATGTATATATCTGTATGTCTATGTATATATCAAGAAATATCTAAATTACATTGTAGCCTTCTGGGGGATTGGGGGTGAGGGAAAAAAAGAACAGTAAAAAAGTGCACAGAAGAGAACAAAAGAAAACATATGGAAGGAAAGAAAAGATGGACAATTCTCAACACAAGGTGTATTATTTATCATACAGGCTTTCTTGAAATGAAAAACTTATCATTACATATTGTGAATCCTCTCCTGTCTTCTGCTATGCACATGACATGCTTTTTTTCTTTCTTACTTTATATTTAAGTTTCAATATTTAAGTTTATGATATGTTTTTCTTTCTTCCCTATTTTGTATTTGTGTTCTGGTGAAATAAAAAACTGTTTAAAAAAATAAAAATAAAAAATAAAAAAATAGATCTGACAGATAAACTATTCCTTGCTCTCCTAATTGGCTCAGGGTATCATCCCTTATGTCTAAACCATGTACCCATTTTGACCTTACCTTGGGATAGGGTATGAGATGTTGGTTAATGCCTAGTTTCTGCCATATTATTTTCCAGTGTTCCCAGAAGTTTTTGTCAGATAGCGAGTTCTTATCCTAGAAACTGAAGTCTTTGGGTTTATCAAACAGTAGATCACTATAGTCATTGACTACTGTGTCTTATGTACCTAACCTATTCCACTGACTCACCATTGTATTTCTTAGCCTTAATTCCCTTGATATCCTTGAGCTTTTGTTTTTCCAGATGAATTTTGTTATTATTTTTTCTAGCTGTATAAAATAATTTTTGGTAGTTTAATTGGTATGGCACTGAATAAGTAAATTAATTTAGGTAGAACTGTCATTTTTATTATATTAGCTCAGCCTACCCAAGAGCAACTGATGTTTTTCCAATTATTTAGATCTGACTCCATTTGTGCAAAAAGTGTTTTGTAATTGTGTTCATATAGTTTCTGGGTTTGTCTTGGCAGGTAGACTCCCAAATATTTTGTATTGTTTACAGTTATTTTCAATGGAACTTCTCTTTCTAGCCCTTGGTGTTAGACTTGTTGGTATTATATAGAAATGCTGATGATTTATGTAGGTTTGAGAATTCCTGCCCACCTCTGACCCTTCTCACCATTGGCTGGGAGGTGGGCTTACAATCTGAGCATGAAAGGTAGACAAAGAACTGGGAAATTGAGGCACAGAAAATCCAATTCCCATTCCCTTAGTTAATGATTACAATTGAGGTGACATCTATAAATCTAAAGGAGAATAGGCTAAGGGGAGGGTGAGACCCTCTCCATTCTCTTACAGTACTTTTACAGTAAAAGAAAGCAGGTCACAGTGACCCTATTCTTACTGAGCAAATCTTTAAACCAGAACCAGAAGAAAGAACAAAAGTTTCAGGGTAAACTTTCCCAGAGGCTGAGCCATCAGACTCTCATGGCCTCAGAATCTTCCACTTCCCTATTTCTTGATTTTTAAGCATTTCTTAGTATATAAATATATATATATATATGTATACACACATATATATTTATACATATCTTCCCTGTGAAGTCTTCACATTTTATTTGCCTCATACGTTTTCCTTCAACATCCTGAGGTATAAACTGCCTCTCCCATCTTCCATTTTGAAGTGCCAGAAGCACCCACAGTGACTCAAAGCTTGAAGACTACAAGCTTGATAGAGGGCTCTCACCTGAAGAGTCTCTAAAGTGTAATGGTCCTGAAGAATCTTAAAGGAGGACTCGTAAAAACTGGAGCTCTCTAGCCTCTCACCAACTCTGCCCTGCCCTCACACATGGCAGGGCATGGATCTCCATGAATAAGGAGAGCATTCCATACCAATGACCTTTGGGACAGGGGTTTCTTGCTGTTGTTTTCATTTCAGTTATGTCTAGTTCTTTGTGACCCCATTTGGAGTTTTCTTGGCAAAGATCCTGGAGTAGTTTGCCATTCCCTTCTCCGGCTCATTTTTACTGATGGAGAACTGAGGCAAACAGGGTTAAGTGACTTGCCCAGGGTCACACAGCTAGTAAGTGTCTGAGGCCAGATAGGAACTCAGAAAGATGAGTCTTACTGATTTCAGGCCCAGCTCCTTTTTCGTTTAAGGGTATGCATTGTATCCCAAGGATATTCATTGTATCTCAGCATTGTGCCACCTAGCGGCCTGGAACAGAATTTACGATTGTAAATTTACATCTTGTTTGTAAGTAGTTGTTTTCGTGTTGTCTCCCTCTACAAACAGATTTTAAGCTCCTTGAAGGTGTGGACTTTAAAATTTTTCATCACTTTTCATAGTGTATAATTCATTTTTTAAAGTCTAGATATGATTATAATCCATATGTTTTCAATGGAGTTTAAATCAGGTGAGTTTATTTACATCTCGGACAAATTTCTTGATGTGTTACATAGTATGTTGCAGTATTTTATCTCCATTGGAGAATTTCTGTAGTTCTGGACCAATTCTGCTTTTTAAACATACCAATCTATTAGAGTTCATAATTAACATGGACAAAATTTCCGGCCTCACTAGCAGTTAAAAAAAATCCCCAAAACATTTTTGTTTAGATGTCTTACAGTACAATGAAGACCAATTAACAAATATTTATTAAGGACCTATTATATACCAGGCAGTGTGCTAGATATTGATCATAAAAATACAATGAGTGAAACAATCCCTCCTTGCGAGAAGTTTATAGATATAGGCTCACCTGGACTTCTTCTGACAATGGTTTGGTATATCCTTGAATGAAAAAGCAAATTTCACCAGTAAAATTTTTTTTTCAATCTTTAGTACTCTAGTCTTGCTTGTGACATGCACTTTTTCCTTGGTAGCAATGGTTAGTAGTTTTCCTTTGTGTTTCTGTGCAATTGATCCTGGTTCATTGTAAGCTTCAATAAGCCTTTATTTCTTCACACCAACAGCTACTGCAATAACTCTGACAGATGTTAAAAGTGTACTCTTTAAGAGCTATAACTTTTCCATGTTTTCCTGCAGTAATATCGATGCTTGAAAAAAAATTTAAAATACAACAGAGAGCAATAAAACTAACATATTAGAAGAAACCCAAAACTCAACTGAAATAGATATCTAGTTAAGGTCAGAATTTTTAAGCTAGAGAGTGAGGATACCAGACTAAAAGTATATCTTTAGTTCCTGTAAATATTAGTCGGGGAAATTTGATTGGGTTCCATCTAACTTCTGATGACCTTGTATTTCTATAGAGAAGGGTGTTATTGGCCTACTGTTAAAAGCATTTATATGACCATTGCTGTCACAAAATATGTAAAAGTTATAGTTCTACCCAAATAATTAGTTTATCTGCTCATTAGGTGCAAGGGGACTAAGCCCTAGCTGATGGGGATCATGTCACTAAAGTCATCATGTTTAAAGCGATGCTTGAACAAAATAGCTATTCTAAAATTGCAAAGGTGAGAATATAATAGTGCATTCCAGGTACAAACAATTTAGTGCCATTTCTCACATAATTCCAGACTTTTTGAAATCCAATATGAGCTTTCCTTAAAAAAAAATAAAGTTTTGTCAGTATGATTCATTTAAATAGCTGCTCCTAAAACCAGCCCATTCCAAACGCAAGCCTTTATAAATATTGGCCCAAAGGACTTTTCTCTTCAAGGGGGAAAATAAATGCTTCCCTGAAGATCCGCGGGTCAAAAACAATATGAGAGATTGACGTAGTTCAGATACGGAGAAGGACGGACCGTGAATTTAAATGAAGGGCTCAGTCCCGGGACACCCCTAGAGCTGCCTCCTAGGTTAACTCTGCTGACACAATTTCCGGTGGGGGAGGGGGAGGGTCTCCTTTAGTCACGTGTGGGGCTGGGTGAATAAGAAGGAGGAGGAGGAGGAGGCGGGGCTACCTTGGCGCCAAAATCTGACCATGGCGCCGGATCGGATGCGGAGCAAAGTGGTCTCTGCCTTTAAACTGAGGGGCTATCTGCTCCGGAGGTGAGTTCTCTCAGGGTACCTTTCGCGAAGGGGGTGGTATGCGAAGGAGGCGGGTCCAGAGAATGTCCGAGGTCAGTCCAGTGCTTTGTGCCCCCATCCTGAGCTTGGCGGGTCCCAGCTCGGAGTAGAGAGATCTGAGTCTGACTCTCCTAGAAGGTGAGTGATGGAAGCTTGGGATATCCTGGGCCTTTTCTGGGAAGCATTTATTTGATTTTATTTTTTTTAATTTATTTTTTATTTTTAGTTGCAACACTCAGTTTCACAAATTTTTGAGTTCCAAATTTTCCCTCCCTCCCTTTCTTCCCCCCTCCCCCAAGGCAGCATGCAATCCGATATAGGGTGTACATATATCTTCACATTTAACTTATTTAAACAGTAGTCAAGTTGCAAAGAAGAATTATAACCAATAAAATGAATTATGAGAAAGAAGAGACAAAACCAAAAAGGAAGGAAAAAGGGAAAAAAAAAAGAGCAAATATATGCCTCCATCTGCGTTCAGACACCGTAATTCTTTCTCTGAATGTGCATCACTTTTTCCACCATGAGTCTTTTGGAGCTGTCTTTGAACTTTGCATTGCTGAGAAGAGCCAAGTCTATCAAAGTTTGTCATCACAGATACAATGTGTCTGTAATTGTGTATAATGTTCTTCTGGTTCTGCTCCTCTCACTCAGCATCAGTTCATATAAGTCCTTCTGTGTTTTTCTGAGGTCCGCCTGATAAACATCCCCCAAATTTCCAATTCTTGGCCACCACAAAAAGAGCTCCAAAAAATATTTTTGTACATGTTTGCCCCTTTTTCATTTGTATGATCTCTTTGGGATACAGCCCTAGAAGTGTTATTGCTGGGTCAAAGGGTACGCACATTTTTATATCCCTTTGGGTATATATACAATAATTTTTTAAAAATGCCTTGGCTACAAGAAAATGGAGCATTAAATTAATTATTTTACTGTGGAGAACTCAGTTTCCCTGTGCAAATAACTAAAGACTTGTGTAGGTATTTAGGTTTGTGAATTAAGTCAATAAGTATGTATTCGAATTTTGGCTATTCCTAGCACTCTTAGGTGCAATGGGTTAAGAAAAATAGTGTAAAAAAGCTCCTGATCATAAGAAACAATCTTATTAAGACAAGACGTGAACACATTCAGTTCTTTTCAGCAAATAATGGGTACCAACATATTAGTTTCAAAATATAATGGATAATGTGAGATTGTTTATCAAAGTGCTTTATAACTTTAGAGTGCTATAAAGATGCAAGGTATTATTATTATTCATAATAGTTGTAAGTAAAACATAATAAAGTATCATAAAAAGTACAAAAGTACTATAGGAGTTCAGAGAAGGGAAATGTTATTTCCTGTTGGGATTAGGGAAAGCTTTATGTAAGTATTTGAGCTGTGCCTTAAAAGGATGGTAGGATATGGGGAATGGATTCTAGGAGGAAGAGGCAGTGAGAGAAAATGTATGGATATATGAAAGCATATGGCATATTGTAGGAATAGAATCATTTGTCTAGCTGGTTGTGTTCATAGATGGAAAAAAAGATCCGGAGAGGTTGAGTGAAGTGAATTTCTTTAATATTTTTACATCCAGTTTTCACTTTTGTGCAGAATTACCAAATAGTTCTCTGATTTCTAGTCTGTGAATAAAAACTACTTCTAAAATTCTTTATTTTTAAAAGAATTTATTTTGGCTTTTAATTTTGATTTCTATGTCTTTAAAATTCTCAGTCATAAGATATTTATCTTAAAATGCAAAATGTTTAAAAAGATAAGTGTGTTACTTTAAACTCATTTGAAAAGTCTATTATTATAAATTTATTTGATCAAAGTAAGTCATTTTTTCAACGACTCTGATTCTCCATTACACATACGCGCGCACACACACGTATATATCTCAGTGACATGGGTGCCCTACAGTGATGCAGACTGAATCTTAGCCATATCTGTTCATCACATGCTACTCCTACATTCACTGTAGGTCCATCCAGTGGGGTAGGACCTTTACTTTATTCTCTTGATATTACATGGATTGTAGTAGAGCACATTTAGGTAAGGAATGCACCCATATTTTTTTTCTGGTCATATGTTTCTCTGATGATATCTTTTATATTGCTTGTTTTTTGTTTATATTGTATTTCAGCCTGTATAGGCCCACCATCTACAATTTCATTCCCCTTTGTGCAATCCCCAGTTTCAGTTCTATATAGAATAAATGAATAAAGCATTTATTAAGTGGTTACTATGTGCACTGGGGATAAGCTCACAATCTAATGGGGGAGACAGCACATGGAAAGTTTCAGGTGCAAATTAGATGGAAAAATCCTGCAGACCTGAGAGCGCAGTTGCAGAAACAGATGTTAATGCCCCTTCTTTAATGTCATTGTTCCCTAGGCTTTAGGATTCAGGGTCCTGGGCTTTCCCCAACAGGGACTGAGGGGAGCTGGTGATCAAGGTGTATGGTGGAGGTGATAGTTTATGTGCCTAGCAAATAGCACCTCCCATCTCTCCTTCAGGGTGTCTTGCTGCTTCAGCTCAGTTGGCTTGCCTGCCCTGTGGGTGGAGTTGGTGGGAAGGGACAGAGGCCTGGCCTCTTCTTCACGGGTGTTGCTTCCCCAAGTAATGGCAACGAGGGCTGTGCTGGAAGGAGGTCTGGTTGTTTGGTGGGCACTACTATTCCTGTGACTCTTTAGTTCAGGGTCCTTGGCTATCCCTATCAGGGCATTAGGGGGAAATTGTGGTCAAGGTGCTGGTGGTGGTGGTATGACTTGCTTGACACATGCTGCCTCCTCTCTTGCTGTATTTATTGCTTTAGCATGAGCAAAAGTCTCACAGATTTGTAAGGTCTGTTCAGGAGAGCAAGATTAAATTTCAGCAATAATAGACTGATGATTTTAGTAATTAATGCCATGTTTTTTATATTAAAAAGTACTTTGCTCTTAAGTATAAATTACCTGTTTTTTAAAATCAATTTCCAATTTTTTCTTCCTTCTATTAGTGAAGCCACTAAATACCTCACTGAAGCTCTTGAGCTTGTCCCTGACTTAGAGCTTGAAGATACATTGGAAAGTGTCATTGATGCTGTTGAAAAGCAGCCTTGTAAGTAACTCTTCAATTGTTTACATAGTTACAAATTTAATTTGATCCTTAAATTTGGTGACGTTTGTTATAGCATAAAGTGCATTACGTATTAGATGTACCATGATATCACCTTTCCCTAATTTGACAATAGACAAAGTGTTAAACCTGGACTTTGGCCTGCTTCCCAAGGGCCTCTGTTTATTTGTATAAGTCATAGCTGATGCTATTGCAGCTATCTTTTCTCATCTTCCCTTGACTTCTAATTTTGTTGGAACTAAGAGAAGTAATTGCAGTATTACAACAGACTTTCTAGAAAGTTGTCATCAACTTAGGAAGCACCTCTCAGACATCTGTCTTCCCTTGGAAGCCCATTTGATTCAGAAAAGCTTATTTCCTCTCCGACTGCAGAAAGTAACAAAGGACTTTTCGCTTGTCATCTGGTGGCCCTTCTAAATGTGCATCAACTGTTGTCATTACAACAGGCACAAATCTGTAGTCCCTTGCTGTGGTCTTCAGTGATTCTGCTCTCTCATTTATTCCTATTGCTATTATTGCAGAAGGAAGAGAATCAAATCTGTGACAGAAACATTGTTACAATACAGGTGGAAAAAATTCCTCTGTCTCATTTTAAGATCTATAGATATAATGGAACCACTTTTGCTCATATATCTTAGTGGTTAAAAATATAATATAGGAGTAAAATGACTCCAGGTATTTTTTATTATGAACTAATCAGCAAACTCTTGTGACTCAAGTGGGATGTGGACTTTTAACCTTTTTTGTGTCATTGACTCATTTGGAAATCTGTTGAAGCCCAAGAACTTATCATAAAAATGCTTTTTAAATGCATAAAATAAAATAACATTACAAAAGAAACCAATTAAATTATGGTTATCAAAATATTTTTAATAAACCCCAAATTCACAGAGTCCTTAAGAACTCCTGTCTTAAAACATTTTTCTTGAAAATTGAAATAATTTTTTTAAGAATATTTTTCAGAAAAAATATTGATTAAAAAATTTAAACATTCCAAAAGTATCTAAAAAGTGTAACTTTTAAATTGTCTTTTCAGTGTCATCAAATATGATTGAACGATCTGTAGTGGAAGCAGCAGTCCAGGAATGCAGTCAGTCAGTAGATGAAACTGTGTATGTTGACAAAAGTATCATTTTATTAAGTTATTAAAAATTAATTTTCATTGATTTCCTTAGAAAAAGAAGTGATGTTCATCATTGTCTGTAATGAAAGTTTCAATTATTTCTAGACATTTTCATTCAAATGATGGGCTTTATTCTGTTCATTTGTTATTTTTCTTGGTTTTTAATATCTTAATATATAATATGCGTTTTGAAATAGAAGGTACATTTTTATATTGATTTACTGGCAGCCCATTTTTGTTGGTTTAGACATCCAAAAAGATAATTTGCTATTAAAGTTATCCATTAGGTTGATAATTTTGAATTAGAACCTCTTAGTGTTGATGGGGATACAAACGCTGCCCTAAGGGTTAAAAAGAATATTAAGGGTTGCTTTTCCAATACTTTGTGAAGCCCATAGTTTATTCTGTAATTTGAAGGCATCCTAAAGTCCTTGCCTTCTTGAACCTATACCAAAAGAATTGCTTTTGTGTCCCTTATTCTGTGTTTCCCCTTGTCCTTTATTGTTTAACCTGTGTCCGCCTCCCCTGTCCTTAAATCCTTAAACCATAAAGAATTCTCTTTGTCTCCCTCATCCTATGTTATCCTGTCCTGTCGTTAGTCTTTAACTCCCATGAAACCTCTAAAACTACATCATCATTCTAAAGCCTCTATATAAGCATAACTTCCCCAAATATAGGGGTCTCATTTAGCTTTCTTGCTAAGGAGACCCGTGTTTGCTTACACAATAAATAAAGCTCCTAGTGGCTACAGAGAAGACTAAGTGAATTCTTTCAACACCTGAACCGCTCTCCCAAAATCTAAACTCAACAGTGTTATTTGTGGGAATCTTTGTATTCCAAGCCTTTTTCTTTTTCCTGTGCTCTATTAGTCTGGGCAGTTTTTCCAGTGGCTAGGCTTTGAGAAAACTGTTTACTTACCTCAAATTAAGAGATAAAAGCAATTTAATAACTTGCAGTGAAAAATGCTCCTTGGGAAAACCAAATAAGGGAATCAATTTGGAAAATAAAATTTAAAATCAGAAACTTTCTTTCTGATTAGGGGATCTGAGGTAGGAAGGTTCCTAGAGTGTCTAACTCAGATAATTCAACTGGACAACCATACCCCACCCTCCTTACTTTAAAAACAAAATAAAACCCTACAATCAAAGCCTTTTGACTTCAAACAGATCTTTCTGAAACACTAAAAACACCCCAAACTTCCTGCTCCTGATTGAACTTTCTTTTGTAACAAGAAAAGCAATTAAATAAAAATATCTGGTATCTTTACTATAATAAGTATTTAAGAGTATTCTTTCCTATTAACTAGTTTCCTCATTTTCTGGTCTGAGGATTTTCAATAGAATTAAGCTTGTAAATGATATTTTCATTTACACTGTTATAATCATTGAGGATATTGTTTTGGTTCTACTTATTTTAGTTATTACTCAGTCTAAGTTCATGTAAATCTTTGCAATTTCTCTAAATTCCTTATATTTGTCATTTTTTTACTCAATAACAATATTTCACTATATTAATAAGCCATACTTTTTTTTAGTCATTCCTTAATCTGTGGCCTCTCATTTTGTTTCTGGTTCTTTGCTATCGCAAGAAATGTTGCTATGGCTCCTTTTGGTATACAGTGGGCCTTTTTGTCTGACTTCTTTGGGGTATGTGCCTAGTATTGGGGTCATTGGATATAGACAATTAGTAACTTTTTGCCTTTCTGCGAGACTCAGGCATTGAACTATTCCTTGGAGTAATAACCAGTCACTTTTTTAAAATAGTATTTTATTTTTTCTAATTATATGAAAAGACAATTTTCCATACATTTTGAAAGATTTTGAGTTCCAAATTTTTGTCCCTTCCTCCTCCCCAAGACAACCAGCAATAGATATAGGTTATACATGCCCCGGTCCTATACAACATTTCCATGTTAGTCATGAATAACCAGCCATTCCACAGAATTAAAAAAAAACAACAAAAGAGAGCAATGAAATACACATAAGCAATGAAATATAGCATTCAGGTGGGGAAACCAGCTCACTCTGATTTTACCTGATTAAGGTCAGGCCTTGAGAGTCAACCAGCGTTATTAAAAACATGACTGCTGCTATCACAAAATGAAATATCAGAATTATTGCTTTTCCCAAGTAATTCACTCATGCCTGCAAAACATCATCTAATCTTTATCACACTGTCTTATGTGACACAAGTCTCTCTCTTGGGCTCTTGTCTTTCACTTGGTGACCTCATTAGCTTGCATGGATTTAATCATTCCTGTGCAGCTCTATATATGTAGCCCCAATGTCCTGAGCTCCATTCCCACATTACCACTAATCCATTGGATATTTCCAACCTGCATATTAGACTTGGAATATCCAAATGAACTAATTTTTCCCCCCAAACCACTCCTCTTCTGAACTTCTGATTTCTGTTGAGGTCACTACCATCCTGCTAGTCACTCACATTTGAAAACTGAGAGTCATTCTCTTGACTTCTTACTCTTGCCTCACATATCTAATCAGTTGTTACCTCTCATCAACTCTTATGTTCACAACATCTGTAACACATCCCACCCCTTTTTCTTTACTCACACAGACACCACCATAGTTGTGCTCTCATCACTCCTCAACTTCGAATATTGCAGTATCCTCCTAATTTGCCTCTGCCTCTAGGCTCACCCTTCTCTAATCCTTCCTCCACACAGCTACTAAAGTGATTTTCCTAAAGCACAGTTCTGACCAAGTTATTCCCTTCATCCATTAGCTCCAGTGGCTTGATTTTACCTCGAGTTTCAAGTTGAAACTCCTGTTTGGCTTCAAATACCTTTTTACAATCTGCTTCCAATTTAACCTTTTCTAGTCGTAGTAAGTATTATTTACTCCCCATCATGTACTCTTCATTCTGGCTACACTGGCCTTTTTGCTGACCTCACATATACTCCATCTCCCATCTCCATGTCTTTGAACAGGCTGGCTGTCACATCTGGAATGCACTTCCTCCTCTTACAGCCCCTTGTTTCCTTCAAAGTTCAGCTCAAACACCACTTATATGAAGTTTTTCCTAATTCTTCCCAGCTGCTAATTAGCCTTTCTAGTTCCTCCTTTACTTTGCATTTATTTTGTTTATATTAAAATATGTACATGGTATTTCCCTCAGAACATTCCTGGAAGACCAGGAATATTTCATTTGTCTTTTTTATCTTTGCATCTTACTGTGGTGTCTGGCACATAATCAGTGCTTAAGAAATGCTTGTTGAAATGTTGACATACATAAATAAATGAAAAAAACAAGAAGGTTAATATATGAGAGTATTTTTCATGGTGCAAGTTGGTGTTTTGAAGTAGAATCTTATTAATAAGGTCTTATGTATTTTGTGTTTTGCTTTGTCCCCAGAGAACATGTTCTTAACATAATTGGAGCATTTGACGTTCCACACTTTGTGTATAATCTGGAAAGAAAGAAATTTCTACCGTAAGTTTTCTTAAGTATTAGTTTTCATATAAAGAATAATGCCTCGCATTTATATACCCTTGAAGATTAAAAAAAAAAGACCTTTTCTTCTCAACAACCCCATAGTGTACTTTGTTTCATTCCCTCTTTGTAAACCAAAGCCAGAAAAAAGACAAGGGGGGAGCCGGGCAAACTATGGCTCAGGAATTCTTCAAAGGGCCAATGTCTGATGCTAGTAACTATTTAGAAGCCTTCTAATCATAACCCAAAGACTACAGGGCTTATTAAATGCTTTGATCAACCCTATGAGTTATTACCCTGTCCCCATTTTGCAGATGAAGAGACTAAGGCTCATAGATGTTAAGTGACTTCCCCATGGAAGTCAATACTTGAACTCCTGTCTCTTGCTTTTGAGCCCCATGCTCTTTCACTGTACCATATTACCTTTCACAGATTGTGAAATGTCCAGTTATGTGTGCTCATTTCATACAGTACCTATTTCTAAGATATAGGATAGTGGCTTTGAAAGAATAAAGACATTCCTCTTTTTCCAGACTATCAATGACCAGTCACCCTTCACCAAATTTATTTGGGGAAGCGAGAGACAAAGCAGAGGTGTTTCGTGAACGTTATACCGTTTTACAGCAGGTGAGTTTAAAAAAAAGGCAGGCAGTCTTTGGTTAATTAGTATTTACAATTTGACTTGAGAATTTTCATTATATATTTGTAAAGATAAGTTTGGGGAATTAATACTTCAGGATCTTAAGGTTTCTAATAATAGAGATAATAATGTATCATAATAGAGATAATAATGTATATAAATAGAGATAATGTATTATAATTTATCATTTAGTATTTTGTGTTTTAGAGGGGACTTTCTATCTGACATTTAGGAAAATCATTTAACCCTTTTCCTTTTTTGTTTTTGGTAGGGCAGTTGGGGTTAAGTGACTTACCCCAGGTCATACAGCTAGTACATGTGTCAAGTGTCTGAGGCCACATTTGAACTCAGGTCCTCCTGACTCCAGGGCCAGGGCTCTACTCACTGCGCCACCTAGCTGCCCCACTTAACCCTTTTAGATCTGTTTTCTCACAATTAACTAACATTCTGTTATGCTGCAGTAATCTTTTAGGGTACCTTTTATAGCTTTTTGTAGATAGTTGGTCATTTATTTGAAGACTTGCTATTATAAATTGTAAACTTGATAACGGATTGCATTGATTGTGCCTTTTGACCCTTTTACTTTCATTCCTTGTAGCTGTGTATATTTGAAATAAGGAATTTTTAAAATTATAAAAACAAAATTCTATGGAATTCATAATATACAATCCTGGGGATATGCTGTATGCCTGTCACCTAAGGACCAGTTAAATTTGGAGATACTCATCACAGCAAGGTGATGAATCTTTTTTGATCATGACAACTCATACTTAGGTATAGAGGGGATTTTGAGCTATATCACTTGAGGGGACTTGAAGTATTCAAGTATTCATTATATTGTTTCAAATGGTTATAAAATTGAAATTTTATTGCAAGCCCTGTTCAAATGTTGTCCCAGAAAATGTTTTATTTATGGTATTAAATTCTACTTTAAAAATTATATAGTTTATTGGAGTAGGGCAAGTTGATTTTTAAAAATAAAATTAGCTTGTTCCTTCTATATATTACATAACAAACCCAATACCTTATAACTTTAGCAATCTGAATATCTTTTCTTATTCTCTGGAAAATATTTAATTAATTCCTTTGTCTACATAAATCACTCTAGTAGGTATTATAGGATCATAGGATTGAAAACTGAAAGGAACCTTAGAGACCATCTAATCCAGTCAACCTCATTCTACAGAGGAGGGAACTAAGGCTCAGAAAGTTTAAGTGATTTGTCTATGGTTACATACTAATTAGTAATAGTTAAAATAAGAATCCAAGCCTCTTGATTTCAAGTACAATGCTATGTCCATTATAAAATGTTACTAGCTCTTCTTCTTCTACTTTGTTTCCCAAGAAAATTGAGTCTATTTGCCATGAACTTTCTCTTCCTTTCTTCAATCTGACTTCCAATTCCATCACTCATTACTAATGATCTCTTAATTGCCAAATACAATGTCTTTATCTCTGTCCTCATCCTCCTTGAACTCTGCAACTTTAGACACTATTGACTGTCCTCTCTTCCTAATCTTCTTTGGGTTTTCATGATACTGTTGGACTTTAGATCTCTTCCTGCTTTCCTGACTACTTCTTAGTTTTCTTTGATGGATCCTCATTCACACCATGTTTCCTAATAGTGTATGTATCCTAAGGCTCTGTCTTATACCTCCTTTCTCTACACTCTCTCAATTGGTCATGTCACCACTTCCTATGGGTTTAATTATTATTTCTATGAAGATGTATCCAAGATCTATATAGTGTTTCTGTATAGATCTGTACCAGCTTCAATAGCTTAAAACTCTACTAAGACTTTTGGGACACTGCATCTCTCTCTCCCTCTCCATATACACACATGCATGCAAATATACCTATACATACATGTCTGTGTATGTATATCTTCTGAGCTGTGGTCCTATATCACCAACTTCCTATTGAACATTTTGAACTGGATGTCCTGTAGGCATCTCAAACTCAACAAGTCCAAAGCAGAACTCATTCTCTTTTCTCCTCTAATTCATCCCTGGCATTCTTTCTAAACTTTACTATTTCTGTTAGGGATATGACCATCCTCTAGTCACACAGGTTTGCAACCTTGGAGTCATTGTATCAACACCTTACTCATCTTTCTAACTAATTTCCAGATATTTTTTCCCCTATCTTTACATCTCTCACATATGTTCTCTTCTTTCTACTCAAGCTACAGTCTTAGCTCAGGCCCTCACTGTGTTTTTTTTTGCAGTAGGCTCCTAATTTCTCTCCTTGCCTCAAGTCCAACCTTATTCTAACTTATCTTCTACACAGCTGCCAAAGGGATTTTCCTTGTAATTAATCTGCCCATGTTATCCCCCCTCTCCCCTCAATAAACTCTAGTGGTTCCCTATTTATTACATCTAGTACCAGTTATAAACTCCTATAAGAATAAAGAAAATATATTCAAGATAAATACAAGGTAAATTTGTGGGGAGGATCCTTGTATCGCTTCTTATTGTACCCACGTATATACATGTTATCTCCCATGTTAGAATGTAAGCTTTTTAAGGCAGATACTATTTTATTTTTGCCTTTTTATTCCCTAGTACTGGGGTGCCTATTACATAGTATCCACTTAATAAATGCTTGGTGACTGAGTTATTTTCACTCCATTCATTGTGAATATGACTATAGCCTGAAAAAAAGTGGAACATGAGAACTGGTACACATGGTCTTCATTCTGGTATACACAATGCTTCTATTTTCTGAGGTCATGTGTGATAGAAACCCTCTAGACCAAAATGCTTTTTCAGAAATGCAGATTTCCTAACTGAAGCAGTTAGAGGCATCTAGGTGGCGTAGTAGATGGAGCACTGGGCCTGGAGTTACTAAGACCTAAGTTCAAATCCAGACTTAGACACTAGCTGTATGACCCTGGAGATGTCGTTTAAGTCTACCTGAATTTCTTAAACTGTAAAGTGTCGACAATAGCACTTACCTCATAGGGTTACTGTGAAGATCAAAGGAGAGGTTTGTAAAGTAGAGTGCTTAGGGTAGTGCTTAGCATATGGGTGCTTAAAAAATGCTTGTTCCTCCTCCCTATTAAGGGAACTGGCAAAAATTATTCAACTCCTTCCATCTTTGGCAAATCATTTTCCTGTTTATTAAAATGGAATATTTACTAGGTAACACAGAAATAATTGATATTTAGGTTTGATAATAAAATTTATATTGAGACTTAATAAAGACTGTTGCTCTTCTTATTCTGTTTTGATATCATGGCTCACATTAGAATTTCCTGTTCAATCTTCAAACTGCCATGAAATTTCAGAGAGAGAGAGAGAGAGAGAGAAAGAGAGTTAGTTTCTAAAACTACATGAAATATGTCTTTATCATAATATCAGGAAAATATTTCTGACACTGCTATGTAATAGGATGACTCATTTATTAGTGAGTTCTCCATCACTTGTCATGTTCAAGCAGTCATTGGTTAACCCTATTTTAGGTATGTTGAAAAGGATTTTCTTACACTGTATGAAAAGTCAAAGAATTATGGAATCTCAGGTTTGGAAGGGACCTCTGAGGCCATCTGCTCTGTTCCATCCCTGAGGAGGAATTCCTCTATAATTTGCTTGACATTGGGTCATCAAGCCATTACTTCAAAATTCCCAGGAGGGGGAATGCATAGCCCATACCACTCCTAGATATCTAATTGTTCTGTGTGCCTCTTTGCAACTTCTACTCTTTGTTTCTAGTCCTGTCCTCTGGAGCTACAGAGAGCAAGTCTTATCCATCTTTCAAATGCTTGAAGATAGTTATCATATTTCCTCCAAAGTTATCTATGCTTCAGGTTAAATTTTTTAGTTCCTTCAACCAATCTTCACAGGACATAATTGCAAGGTTCTTCCCTCTTTTTATTGATTTTTTTTTTTTAGAGGTTTTCTGATTTATGGATGTCCTTCCTAAATTGTGATGCCCAGAAATTGAAAACAGTATTAAGACAGCATACACTTTGACTTTATTATTCCTGGAGGCTATACCTTTCTTGGTGAAGCTTAATATTGTATTAGTTTTCTTGGCTGTCATATATTACTATTGTCTCATTGAGCTTTAAGTTTATTAAAATTCCCAAATCTTTTTTCAGATAAATTAGTCTTTAGTTTCATCTTCCCCTGTAATTTGTAAAGTTGATTGTTTTAACCCAAGTGTAACCATTTTCCCCATCGAATTTCATTTTACATATTTAGCTACACATCTTAGTTTGTTAAAATATTTTTTGATCCTAATTCATTTATCCAATGTATTTGATACACCTTCCAGGCTTTGTGATATATGGAAATTTAATAAGCACACAATGTCTGCCATTATCCAAATTATCGAATAAAAAGCTAAATAGCACAGGGCATTCCACTAGAGACCTTATTCCAAGTGGATATATTCCCACTAATGAGTGACTACCTTTTGGATCTGGCTATTTAACTAATTCTGAATCCATGTAACTCTAATATCATCTAGTCCACACCTATCCATGTTTTTCATAAGAACAGTATGATTGACTTTGTCAAAGGCTTTCCAAAATCTAGGTAAACTATATTTACAACATGCCTCTGAGGCTAATCTGTCATGACTTTTTCTGGAAGATGCCCAATATCCTGGCTTTATTTCATTGATTCTTACTTTGCTAGATCGTTGTTAACCATCTCTGTAATAGTACTTTGTAAAATTTTGCCAGAAATCAAAAACTAGCCCAACAGCCTATAGTTTACAGATTCAATTCTCTCATTTGAAAATTGAGACAATATTTCTCTTAATTGAATCCTGTGGTACCTCTCCTGTTTCCTTTAATTTTTTTCAGAAAACATCGACAATGTTTCATGTGTCACATTTGCATATTGTATCATTATCCTAGAATGTAGTTCGTTTGGGCCAAGTAACAAATTTATTAAGGAAAGGTAATATTTATCTACTTTCTCTTTGCTTATCTCAGGTTTCTGCTACAGTAGGCCGGTAATGTCTCTTAGACATTTTTGTTTGTCCTTTCCAGCCCAAAGACCACTTTTATAAAGCAGAAACAAGATAGAAATTGAATAGTTCTTTCTCCTCTTTTTATTATTGTCACATCTGTCCTCATCTGCCCTATTCCCTTCTCTTATCCTTTTTATTTCTCCCATAGAGCATCCTCTAAACCCTTTTTGGTGTCTATAGCTTTCATTGCCAGCCTCAGTATATATTAAATCGTTTTAGTATTTCTGATAGTGTTCTTGTATTAACCCTCTGTTACTTGCCCTCTGGATCCATCTTCTGTATTTCTTTTTAAAAATTGGTTGCTGGGGGGGCTCCGTGAGCCAAGATGGCAGCTGAAAAGCAGGGACTAGCGTGAGCTCCCCACCAAGGCCCTCCAAAAACCTATAAAAAAAATGGCTCTGAACCAATTCTAAAACTGCAGAACCCACAAAAAAGCAGAGGGAAGCAGGGCTCCAGCCCAGGACAGCCTGGGTGGTTGCCGGGTGAGGTCTTTTGCGCACGGAGCTGGGAGCAGAACAGAGCCCAGCGTGGGTGGTGCGGACCACCCAGACCAGGAGCTGGGTGGAGCGTGCCCTAGTGCCCTGAATCAGTGCGCTGTGGCAGTTACCAGACTTCTCAACCCACAAACACCAAAGGCAACAGAGAAGGGTAGTGGGAAAAGCTGCTGGGGACAGAGTGAAAAAAGGAGTTCGCGGTTCAGCCACCACCCCAGGGGCAGCTGAGGTGGGGCAGCTACAAAACTACAGCTGCAGTTGCTTCCAGCCCCAGGCCCACCTGGTGGGAGGAATTAAGTGGTGGATCAGAGCAGGAGTGAAGAGCCTGCTGAAGATCTAAGCCCAGTCCTGGTTGGGGGTTCTTGGGGAAGGAGGAGTGCTGGAGTGGCAGAGCTGGCACATCCCCCCAAGCATGTAACATAGAACTCTGTACTCTACAAGCAGTCATACCCCACTGAAAAACTCA
>CM053624.1:183574984-183602972 GCA_028646595.1 Phalanger gymnotis | reverse complement strand
ACTGAGGAACAGGGCAACCAGAATATATGCCATCTTGGAGTGGGGGGGGTAGAAATGGGGAGAAAATTTGTAATTCAAACTCTTGTGAAAATCAGTGCTGAAAACTAAACATTAAATTAAAAAAAAAGAAAAATTGGTTGCTGAATGGAAAAACCTACTATTGAATACTAGTAAATTAATTAACCTTGTTCAGTAGCCATTTATTGATTTATCACTGCAACTTTTTAGGCACTCCCTCCAAGCCCCCAGTAGAATTCTGTTTCTTGCCCTATTTCTCTCCAGCTACAGAGAAACAAACTATCCCCAGCTACTCTCCTAGCCCTACCTCCCAGGCTATTAACCTCATTCTCCTCAACACTGACTTACCTATTTCCCTCTTCAGACTTGTCCATCTTTTTCACTATGCCTTTGTGGATTCTGGTTCTATAATGAACCATTATTTCTGATTTTACTTCACTTTCCTCCCTTTACAATCTTGACCCTAACTAGTCAGCCAATTGAATTCTATACTGTTTTCTTTTAAATTTCTCACTGACTTGTCTTACTGTTCTGCCAAACCTTAGCCCTGGATGACTCTGTGCATCTTGGTGACACAATAGGGAGCACTGAGTCTAGAGTCAGGAAGACCTGAATTCAAATTTAGCCTCAGATACTTACTGTGTGACCCTGGGCAAGTCTCTTAACTTCTGTCTGCCTCAGTTTTCTCAACTGTAAAATGAGGATCATTCTTATGAGGATCAAATGAGATCATGTTGGTAAAGCACTTAGCATAGTGCCTCCTTTCTTTCTCTCCCATCTCTTCTCCTCTTTTTATTTCCCCTTTTCTCCTTTGTCCTCCACCTCCTATCCCCCTATTTGTGCTGCTGAATGGAGCTGAAGAAAGCCATACAACTCTGCTGACTGGGTACATTATAAATTGAGCTTTGACTGTGCCCTCACCACAGCAAGGCAATCCTTTTATTGTTTCCTCATTGTATCCATATCTCAAAAGCTATTTCAAGCCTCCCACACCTCTACTTCCCCCATCTCTCTCAGGTGAGGACTTCATCTTTTACTTTAATGAGAAAATTTAGTCCATTTGACAAGAGAACCCTCTCTTTAATCACTGAATGGGAGCTGCTTCAGTCAAACTGAGACTTAAGATCTTGCCACTGGACCCAGATGGTTCTGGTAAGGCTGGTGACTTTGCACAGCCCTGCCTCGCTTAAATCCAATTCACTTGCAAGTCAGAACATCACCTTCCTGATGGCATTCGTCCTTTTGGAGAAATAAGGACAAAGTAGTAGTAGCTGGCCAGTTCCAGTCGGACAATGCTCCCTCCTTCCTTGCTCCTTCCTTCCCCTTCTCTCCTTCCTCTCTCTCTGTCCACATAGGGGATTATAGCCTTACCTGTGGGTGCTCTGCCCAAAGGAATATAAATTTTGATAGCTAAAACCTCATAAAATATATTGGGGCTTATGGGCTAGATTTCTTTCTTAAGGATCATGCCTTAAACTCAGATCACTCTGGCTGTCATTGATAGGCCAAGGATAGGGCCCAGCCCAAGCCTCACTTGCTCATTGTTTGCCTTCTGATGGCTCAGAGTGAGTGTAAATAGCAGTTGTTTTTGTTTTAACCAAAACCTTGTGTGTCTTCCCCTCCCAGCTTGGGTTTGTCTTTTTTGTTTTTTTTTTTTCTTTTTTGAACTAGTTGAAAGAAGCCATTCTTTGCCCCATTTCTTACCTAGCCTTAATCACTGAATGGGCATTGCCTTAGTCAAACTGAGACCTGCAAAAGACCCTAGCTTAAAAAGGTCGAGGTTTCCCATTGCATCAGGGTCATCTTCAGTTGTCCTGATCTTGCCACTGGACCTAGATGGCTCTGAAGGAGAGAATGAGGCTCATGAGTTTGCACAGCCCTTCCTCACTTAAATCCAGTTCACTTACAAGTCATCACCTTTCTGGTGTCATTGGTCATAATGAAGGACAACAACTAATGGGTATCCCCTCACTTTCCAATTCTATTAATCCTGTTTTCAGGGGTAGCTCTTGGTTGTTGTATAGTACTTTAATATACTAAAGTATATTAATACTTTTAAAAAGTATTTAACTATTTAAATATAACTAATAATTAATAATATAATAAATAATAAAAATAATAAACTATTATATTATATAACATATATTATTATATAATATATGATATATTATATAATACATAATAAACTATTATATAAAATAATAATTAATAAACTATTTAAAGTACTTTAATATACTAAAGTACCATAATAGTACTTTAGTATAGTTGTTGTTTTATAGTACTTTATATTCCCAACAGGGGAATTATTGGGCAATAGGACATGATTATTTTTGTAACTATTTCAGTTCATATTCTTCTTTAACTTAAGTCCTTTTGCTTTTCTTTTTTTGTCCTCTTCAGGGCCATCTGCTTAGGTCTTTTCATCTCCTTTTTCTCCTTTATTTCTACAGATACTCCCACATTTCTTCTCTCTAACTCACATTCTTCTCACACTCCAAACTTCTTTCACAATTCTTTATCTAGCTCAAGGCCAGATTTGACTAAAACAAATCTTATTAGGCCCAGACTCCACGACTGAATATTACAAGGAGCAAAGGATGATAAGCTTTTCTTTTAGAGAAATAGAGGCTTTAAAAAACAAAGTTAGCAGTAGTTATTTCTTCTGCCACAGCTGAGGCATTTAGCATATTTTCAGTCAGCTTTAGAGAGCTGAACATTAGTGTAGGTCAGGTAAGCCAGGCAATTAATTCTCTTGAGTTCTTTGAACTTATTGGAATTATTTGGAATTGCAAATTTAGCAAGCTTTCATTAATGCTAAGTAATAGCAATTTTATTTTGTTTAAAAATGATTTTGATTCATTTCATTTTGATGCAGTAGAAGTTTTCAAACAAACTCCCCTACAAAGTACATTCTTTGAAAAAATTTAACAGTTGTTAATTGAAAGAAGCAATAGATGTTTCCCTTAATCCTTCAAATTGAACAGTATGGTAATAAGATTTACTGTTGTATTTTACCAGAGTTTTTTCCTCCCCAAGGTTTACACCTTAACGTTGTTGTAATTATTGTGAATAATACCAATAATAAAATAATTTTAAAGAAAATTACTTTGACGAATCTCAAGGATTAAAAAATGTCTGCCTTATTAACCCAAGTACATCTTTTTTCATAGAGAATCCAAAGACATGAATTGTTTACTCCTCTCGCAACAGGTGCTCATCCTGATGAAAGAAGAAGCAAATTCCAGGTTAGAATATTTTACTAGAAATTTGGGGTGAGTGAATGAGTAGGCTTTCTACTTATTCATGCTTTATTTTTGTTTCTTGAATTCTAAGCAAAATTGAATGACACACTAGTCTTTTTATTAACTACCTGCCCTGTTTATTAAGATGAAGAGAAGGCAGAATTATAATTGTAACAGTTCATATTAGAGCCTTTAGGTATATTGGAAGAGTTTACTAGAGACCAAATTCATTTGTAGAGTTTTGGAAAATGACATCACTTACCAACATGTACTCTTATGTTGAGTGTATCTGTGAAACTTGAATGCTGAGTCCTGAAATACTTTGGAGTCCTCTCTTTGGCTTGTCTAAAACATTGCATAGTAATTTTAAATCAATTTAAATGAAATTATATTGTATTTGTTGCCTCTCTTCAGTCTTATTAAGTTTCCCTCTGTATTTCTGACTGCTATCTACAAATAGAGTACCTGTATGAAATGGGCAATCACTCTATGTGATTGTCAAAACCTGTTGCTCAAAAGTGGTACAGATTACAAACCTGTAGCCTAGAACTGTGCTCTTTCTTGGTCAGATTTTAGAAAAGTGAGAAAAAAGAGAAAAAAGAATGGTGTTTAGAAAATACCATTCTGTACTTATCCCCATTGAAATATGATATGATTTCACTTATAACTATGTAACTATCACAGCTTTTCTGAAAATATCCCTTATTAACCCACCCACATCCAGTAAGTATGTAGATACTAAAATAAATTATTTTTACAATATACCTGTTACTCCTAGATATTCATAGCCTAGCTATTTGCAAGGTTGTGAGTGGGTAAGATTATTCTCCATACAGGTTTGTATTTCTAGTTGATTCATTAATTCTTCATGTATGATAAGTCATTTTATAAAATGTTGCTTAATTCACTATTAAGAAAAACTTAAAGCTGCTAGTAATCTATTGTCAAGCTACTGCTTTAGCTATTAGAGCTCAACATATACTCAAATGGATCCATGATCTTATTTAAATCCTTCCCACTAAAATGTATTATACAGCACTTTCACGCCTACCTATCCTGTGTGATTTGTCCATGTCTAACCATAAATTTACTACAAGTAATACCCACCATTCTGTGAGTCTTCCTCATTTTGCCTTAATATCACAGGAATACCGTGGAAGCACATAGGATGGCTCTTAATCCATGATGAGGCCATTTTCTTTTTCATTCATATATTTGTTTTTTCTTTAATTGCTATTGCCATCTTTTATTTTTATATCACCTTCCTTTCCCAGCATTGTTTCCCTTTCTTTTCCCCAAGGAGGTATAACTTATAACAGAAAAGAAAAAGGGGGAGAAAACCAGTCCAGCAAAATTAACTAGCATATCAACCTGTCCTGACAGGAAATGCAGTGTGTTCCACACCTATAGTTCCCACTCTGCAGAGCCATTTTTCTATTCTTCGTTACCAGGCTTGATCATTATAATTACACAGTATTCAACTTTGATTTTCTGTTGTTAATTATTTTTATGTCATAGTCACTGTGTAGTTTTTTCTTTTTTTTCTTGGTTCTACTTAACTTTGCTTTTCACTTTGTATTCTTCATAGTCATCTTTTCTTACTGCACCATAATATTGCATTACTTTCATATACTTTGATTTGTTTAGCCATTGCCTAATTAATGGGTATCAACTTGGTTGCTAGCTCTTTGCTTTCATAAGAGTGATGTATATAGCCCTTTTTTTCTATATTTGACTTTATCAGATATATCCTCAGCATAGGGATTTCTGAGTCAAAGGGTATAACCATCCTAGTCATTTTTTATAGAATAATTTTAAAGTGCTTTCCGTAATGGTGAGATCAAATTATATTGACGATTCTAGTTCACCTTTTTTTTTTAACTTTGCCAATTTGTTGGATGTAAGGTGAAACCTCAGGATTGTTTCATTTTTATTTCTCTTATAGTGGAAAAGCCTTTCACAGGGTTAACAATTTGCAGTTCTTTTGAGATTTGTATGTTCATGTCCTTAAACCACTTATCCATTAGGAAATGACTCTTGACCTTATATGTTTACTTGTGTTCTAGCTATCTATTGATGTGTGTGTGTGTTTAACATCACACCCTTATTAGAGATATTTCATAATATTTTTCCAGGTGACCATGTCCCTTCTTAACCTAATTAGACTGTGTGAACGTTTTTCAATTTCATGTGATTCAGATTATCTACTTTAAATTTTGTGCTTGTGACTCTCTCGTGTGGTTAAGAATGCTCCCCCTAGCTGTAATTGTAAAAAGCACCTGCTTTGGAACTCTTAATTTTTTATGATGTGACTTTTTGTATTCAGGTTACCTTATCCATTTTTTATCTCACTGTAGTATGTGATGTATGATGTTGGTTTCTTTGTATATTTTTGATGACATCCTTTACACTGTTTCTCCTTCATAATACTTTCTAATGTATTCTAGTCTATTCATGTCTACTATGCTGTTCTCTATTTCAATTTTAACTCTTTGGAGGCATTGTTCTATGATTTGCACCCATACAATAAGGAAAAGATTAGTATTAAAAAGATGGGCCCTTGTTTCAGGGAGAAGAAGCTTGACCTTGTTAAAAAGAATATTGCAGTTTTCTAAAAGTAATCCAGCCCTCTCTCCTCTTGTTTAGTTCTAGGCTCAATTTAATGTCTATTTGTGGAAGCCTTCCCTTCTTCCTTTATTAAGTACCTACTATGTGCCAGGAACTATGCTAAGCACTGGGGATACAAAGAAAGGCAAAAACGGCACTTCCACACCCCACCTACTACACCCCCTTCTTAAGGAACTCACAGTCTAGTGGAAGAGACAATATGAAAACAACTATGTATAAACAGTCTATAGTCAGGATAAATTGGAGATAATCAACAGAGAGAAGATACTAGCATTAAGGGGGATCAGGAGAGGCTTCTTGAAGAAGATGAGATTTTAACTGAGACTTGGACAAAGCCAGAGAAGCCAGGAGACAGAAGATGGAGAGACTCCCAGACATGAGGACAGCCAGTGAAAATGCCTCAAGTTGGGAAATGCACTATCTTGTGCAGGGAACAGCAAGGATGCCAATGTTACTTTATCACAGAGTACACAGAGGGGAATAAACTGTAAGAAAACTGGAAAGGTATAAAAAGGGATCAGGTTATGGAGGCTTGGAAGACCAGAGGGTTTTATATTTAATTCTGGAGGGTATGGGAAGAGCACTGAAGTTTAATGAATGTGGGGGGTGGAGGGGCGGGGTGGTATTTGATCACTTTGACAGCCGAGTGGATGATGGAATGGAATGGAGAGATACTTGTGGCAGGGAGACCCACCAGCAGGCTATTTCAATAGTCCAGGCATGACGTGACATGTTCCTAGACCAGGGTGATGTCAGTGTCAGAAAAGAGAAAGGCACATGAGAGATGTTATAAATTGACAGGCCTTGGCAACAGATGGACCTAAGGGGTTAATGAGGAGTCAAGAATGATACCTAGGTAGTAAACTTGGGTGACTGGAAGGATGGTAGTAATAGAGTTTCTGGGGAAAGATAATGTGTTCAGTTTTGGACATGTTGAGTTTGAGATGTCCACAGAACATCCATTTCAAGATATCTAGTAGCCTTTGGAGGGTCATCAGAGAGGTGAGGGCTGGATAAATAAATAAATCTAAGGATCATCTGCACAAAGATAATGATTGAATCCATGGGAGCAGGTAAGATCATCAAGGAGAGGAGGGTCCAGGATAGAGTTTTAGGGAACACTCATAATTAGCAGCTGTGATCTGAATGCAAGTCCAGCAAAAGAGACTGAGGAGGAGCAGATAGATAGGAAGAGAACCAGGAGAAAATAGTGTCACAGAAACCTGGAGAGAAGAGAGTGATTAATAGTAGAAGAGGGTGACTGGCAATATTAAAAGCTACAGAGATTGCCAATCACGGCAGCACATCTGAGGACCGCTGCTGTGAACAATTTCAGTGGTTCAATCGCACAGTATAATGAACTCTATTTATTCAGCAATCAAACCAAACACTGTTCAGTTAAAGCAAAGTATAACATTCATAACATCTTTAAGCAAAGTATGTATACTTTAACATTCATATATCTCATATCTACCTCTAGGTCACAGTAAGAACATCACCCTCCATTGTGTATATCGTTGCATCCAGTAAGAACGTCACCCTCCATTGTGTATATTATTGCATTCCCAAATCGCTCATTTACACAGCAGAGGGTCCCAGGCTAGGGTCTTACCTAGCACAACACATCCTTAATCATTACCTGGCATCCAAGCAAAGTCTTCTTTTCATCTTGAACCTAGGGCGACTTTTAAGTTCCATGTCTTCCTCTGTGGGCTGACTGCTCCTGTCTCTCACCTGGACTCACACATAGGCAGCGCTCCACTCCTGCTCTTGATCTCAGCTCATAGGGACTGCTCTACTCCAAATTCTTCCCACTTCTGCCCCACAGCAGGCTTCAGGGGTTCCTGCCTGCAGCTTCTATCCCTGTGAAAACGAAACCTAACAGGGCAACAACAGCAACACCATCCCAATTCACCCCAGAGGCCTTGTGTCAACAGCTCAGTTCACTTTAACAGCTTCTCTTCTCTCTTAGAGGTCTCCTCTGCATTCTCGGAGGCTCTCCTCTGTGCTCTCAGAGGCTCTTCCCAGCTCTTTTGGGCTTCCTCTCAGCTCTTAGCTCAAAGCTTCATCTTCTCTTCTCAATGCTGAGAGCTCTCTCCATGTCTTCTCTTCAACACCCTCTCTATGTCTGCTTCTCTCACACTCTGAGCTCTCCTTATACAGGGTGTTCCTAAAGTCTGGACATATAGGCAAAAATGCATATTTTCAAGAAATGAAATGAATGAAATTTTCAACAACATTTTATTTAGTTGGAATATTAACAAATAACATCTCAATATGATTTCCATCATTTGTGTTGGAAAGGTTAATGCGCTTTGCAAGATTCACGTGAACTCGATGCAAAAACTCCACATTGCTGTTAATTTTAGCACATTCATTCTTTATGCATTAAATCAAGTGTGTTGCATATGTGATTTTCATTGAGTACACCTTCTTGTTTAGCACATGCCAGAAAAAGAAGTCACTGAACAACAGTGTTTGGTGAAACGGTTAATGAGATTTCCTATGTGTCCAGACTTTAGGGACACCCTGTATACAGTTCTAGCCAGTGTCTGATTGGCTAGAGCCACATGAAAGTCTCTGATTGGCTGAAACTCATGCACTTCTGATTGGCTAGAACTCAATGCACATTCAATCCAGCAAAAATCCCACTTAGTTTAACTGTTACAGAGGTCAATGAGCATGATTTTTAAAAGGCCGCTAGATTAAGAGATCACTTATAATTTCTGAGTGAGCAGGTTTAGTTTAATGATGAGATCACAGGCCATACTAGAGAGAGTTAAGAGAGTAAGAGGTAAGGAAGTAGAGACACTATTTGTAGATGAACTTCTCAAAATGTTTATCCACAAAAGAGAGGAGAGATATTGGATGATAGCTAGTGGAGATAGAAAAGGTGAAAGTTTTTTGAGAATAGGGGAGACATTTTTGTAGGCAGTAGAGAAGCAGCCAATAGACAGGAAGAGATTGAAGATAAATGAGAGAGTAGGAATGATAGAGGGGAAATCTACTGGAGATGACTGAATAGAGGAGTAGAATTACTTATACATGCAGGGGAGGTTGCCTTAGCAAGAAGAAGAGCCACCTCTTCCTATGAGACAGTAGTTACTGAGATAGAGGCAGGAGGAATGCGAGTCATGTGAGAATGAGGAGTGGGATGGGAAGGGAGGACTTGGCAAATGGCTTCAATTTTTTTCAGTGAAAGAGGAACAAAAGTTCTAAGCTGAAGGAGGATAGAGGATAGGAGGGATGAAAGGCTTTGGAAAAACTACTGTGATCAATGGGGTAGTGAATTGATTAGGGAGGTGTAAAAAGATTGCATTGCCATAGTGAGGGTCTAGTTGAGATTATGTAACGTAAACCTATAGTGGACCCAATGAGCATGACTCATCCATGAACCATGAACCACAACATTCGATCAACCTCATCATTTAGAGTGGATCCTGCTTTGCATTGGACTCTGCTGGCTCTCTACATGGTGGAAAATGACTTTGGCAATCCTGTATTTCCCTATTTTATTCTTTGCTTGATATTAACGATTAGAAGATCATCAGACAGGTTCTGTCTGTTAAGTCTTTGAAAGGAATCTTGTATAATTTTTATATATGCATGGCAGATAGCTTGTTGGAAGAGAGTTTCAATCAATAAATAGTAAATGCAATGGGAACTTGTAGCATTTTCTGTATCTTTCATTCAGTTTTGCAATAGTAAATGTGATCTCTAGAATATCACTTGCAAACATCTGTCAGTTCCCTTCTAATAACCCTATAAAGGATGTCTCCTATGCATGTGTAAATTATTCTCATAAAAAGTTTATATAGACAGGAAAGTAGGCTTATAGTTAGGTAGTTATTGATGTTCTTATAGTTGGCCTTTTTTTGTACTAATAATGTCTGATATTTTTCTATGCTTTTGCTGCCATTCTTCCTTGAAAATCATTCTTTCAAAATTGCCAATTATTTTGTAAGTTAATGTTTATAGATGGTCTCTATAATTCTTAGCACCCTCTTTTCTTCTACTGCCAACATTAGTAAAGAAGCACAAAATTAAGCACCATTTTGTAGCCAAAGAATTTTTCACCAAAGAGTAGCCTGCTATTGATAAGATTCTTTGTACTAACTTTGCGGGTCCTCAAAAATCAAATACATTCTGTTGCTGAGAATTCTATTGAAGTCTTTCCAATTGAGAACAAAGGACAAAAGCAGCAATAGCCTTTGAGAATCCAAGATCACCTTCACATGATGTTGAGACATTGGACTAAAATTTTTTTGAGGGCATTGGAATGCACTTAAAAATTTTTAAATGGACATGAATTATACAGTGTCCTAAAAAGTCTTAGTGCAGGTTTAGGATTTTTTTTTTTTTCAAACTTGACCTTGGCGGTTTTTTAATTCCAAATGTCATTGTGAATCTGGTATAATTCAATCTGTTGTGATAGGTATTCCTATGCTCAATACTTAAGCAGCCAGCATGTTTCAGAGGGAGGTTTAATTATCCCTATACAAGTGATACATCAAAGCTGGTCATTGAGAGACAATGAGGTCCTTGGAGTCCACCCTGAGCACTTCACATTGTGTGTTCAATCAGGATCCCCGAGAAGAGCAGTCCCCAAAAACTCCTCCATCCCTAGACCATAACAACAAAAAGATAGCTTAACTGTCCTTCTTAAATTTGCCATTGATGTATGGCACCCAATCCAGAATCAGACGCCAGTCAGTAGCCCAAACTAGCCCCACGGCACCAACAGCGCCCCATGTGCCTGCCGTGGGAAGCCAGTACTTCACCAGCTCCTTGCTGCGCGGCCCCAGGAACTTGCTCAACATCTGCCCGGCTCAAATCGGCCCGCTCGTTAGCCAGTCAACGGGTCCGCCTCAGGGTCACCCCGGTCCTCGGTTTAGGATTTTTTAAAAATAGCTTATCATAGAATTTTAATAATCATTTGTCAATATTGTATAAAACATTTAGCTTTTAGGAGTAAATTTCTGGAATGTGTGTATTTGTAAATCTGAGAAATTTTTTTTTCTTCCAGCTTAAAACAATAGAAACCTTATTGGGCAGTACAGCCAAAATTGGAGAAGTGATTGTTCTTGGGATGATAACCCAAATGAAAGAGGTAGGTTAAACTTAAACTGCTTTACATTAAGCTTTCTGATTTAGGGAAACTTTTCTTTAAAAAATGTCAGTTGTACAAAACCCTTCTACATAGCTCATAGTTCTTTCTTTTCTTTCTCTCGTATGTCTGTTGCTTAACTTTTTCTTCTTAAAATTGATTATAAAGTATCCAGAACTGAGATTATAAAGTATCCAGAACTGAGATATTACAAGATCCTAACTGAGCTAATCACTGGTACGGAAGAATAATAAAATGTTGTTAGAATTTTTTAAACTATCTCACTTTTCTCACATTGAGAAGCATGACCAGAATCTTAAGAAGCAGAAATTAGACTTATAGTATGTCAAGGACAGAAAGAACCTGAGAGATCTGGACCAATTCTTTCATTTTACATATAGGGAAAAGGAGACCCAGTGAAATTATGTTACATATCAAAAGTGCTGAACCCTGCTCACTAGACATGTAGAGCTGTTGTGTTTCCCCTATGTAGTCCATGCTTTCTGAAGTAAGAAAATCGAAAATAGCATGTGCTTGAATACAAGAAACACATAGAAATTAGCTATAGATGTACAATCAATATTATCTGTCTAGAAAAAAGGCAGTTTATATAAAGCAATGTAAAGTAAACTCAAATAGAAAAGAATCCCTGTGGACTGCATATTGACTTAGAAAATCACAAATTAACATTATGTTGTATTGTATTTTTGTTCATTTTGTTAAACATTTCTCAGTTACATTTAATCTAGCCAGGTCAGGAATACGGAGTTTTGCTGACTGTGAATTTGACACCTCTGGTATAAAAAAGATAGTATTTACAAATACTTTACTAGCTGTATGATTATGGCTTAGTCACTTAACCATTCTGACCCTCTGTTTCTTCAACTATAAAACTGAGTAAGAGAGGAGAAAATGAAATGTGCAAGCTATTATTCAAGAAAAATATAACAGGAATTTCCTTAATAACCATACATGACACTTGAAGTTTCATAGCATAGAATCTTATAGCTGAAAGGACCTGAGAAATCATCTAGTCCATTTCCTACTTGAAGTTTTAATCCCATTTATAACATCCTTGAAAAGTAGTCATCCAGGCTTGAAAACCTTCAGTGATGGGGAACTCACTATTTAATATGGCAATCCATTCTATTTTTGAAATTACTAGAATGGTTTTTCATATGTTGAGCTGAAATGTGCCTTTCTGATACTTCTCCTTGCTGGCTTTTATTTTGTCCCCTGGGATCAAGCAGAACAAGATAAATTTTTCTGTAAGTTACAATCATTTAAATATTTCCTTTAACTTATTTTCACATGCCGAAAGTTTTGTGTGCTTTGACTTGAAATTGTTCCAAAAATCTGTTGTCTAGAACAAAATATTTCAGATGTGGTTTGGTCAAGGTGGAACTATTACTTCCTTTGATTTAAGTTTGAGCTATTATATTTCTATCAGGGCAGCTTAAGAGTGCATAAGATTCTCATGGTTATTTTGATTGATATTTTAACCTGCAGTTCACTAGAAACCCAAGCCTTTTTCAGTATAAACTACTGTCTGCCCACCTCTTCCCCATTCTGTACTTACATAGCTGATTTTTTGAAAGGGAAATGTAGGATTTTATATTTATCCCTATTCAATTTCATCTCACCTAATTCTATGGATATTATGAAGCATATGGGTCCTTGTGGAATAAACTTCAATAAGACATGGTCACTGAACTTAATGGAGCTTAAACTGATAGTTAAATAATACTTTACCTTCTGAGATCCCTTCCAGCTCTAGGTCAGTGATTTTACGAACCTCACTTGACACTCCCGACAGCTGTGTGAGGTTGGCATTACAAGTACTATTTCCTGAGGCTGAGGTAAATTAGGTGATTTGCCCATGGTCACTCAGCTAGTAAGTGTCAGAGGTAGGATTTAACATAGGTCTCTCCTGACTGTTAAACTTACCATTCTTTCTGCTATACCATGAGGGCTCTACATCGTAGTTAGCATTTATTGCTTTTTAGGATTTACAAATCACTTTGATTTATTATCTCAGTTTAATTCTCATAACAATGCTACGAATTAGATACCATACACATTATCCTCATTTTATAGCTCAGGAAACTGTAGGCAGGAGTTATGCCTCTAAGGTCCATAATATTATGTGCCCCATCATTCTAGCAACATTATGATTTTTTTATCCTGATTGTAACCATATCTATTAACTGTCCTATCTCATAACTATCCTAGCTTCATGTCATCCATAGATAGGATAAGGTCCTCTAGCCTTCACTGAAATCATTGATAATTGACATGCTTCCAGGCTGAAAATATAAAGACAAAAATGAAATAGTCCCTGCCCTGAAGGAGCTTATGTTCTATTAGGTAAGACAGAATGTACATAGTTAAGTATATGGAAATCTATTTTTAAAATACAAGCTAGTTTGGAGAGGGAGGCAGCAAAGATAGAGGGACAGAACAACTTCATGTATAAGGCAGTGCCTGAGCTGAGTCTTAAAAGAAGGAAGAGAGTCAGAGAGGCCAGGGTGAGAAGAGAACACACTCTAAGCACAGGGGATGGCAAATACAGAAGCACGGAAATGGTGGTAGGTGTTATGAGTGTGAGGAACAGCAAGAAGTCCAGTTTGGTAGGACCACAGAGAGTGAGAAGGGGGTTGATGTATGAGGCTGCAAAAGTAGGTTGAGGTTATGTTGTAAAGGCCATTAAATGCCAAGTGGAGGAGTTTTATTTAATCCTAAAGGCAATAAGGTAGCAGTAAATAATATTTTTTTTTGTTATAAAAACTTTATTTTATAATGTCTTCCCAAATACATTTTAAAGTCTTCCCCTTGTTTAAAGCACATGCTGAATGAATCCTTTAGGGTTTCCAGTGTGAAAAGGGTTTTCCCCATCCTCCTACCTGGCTACCTCCCTTGTCGCATTCCTAAAATATGAAAAGACATGTTTACTAAAGAACTTGAATAGCTTGGGGAAGTTCTTACCCTGCCCCTAGTTACCCGGGGCAATGCACCCTGGCAGCAGCGGGGGTGGTGGCCGCCACAGCTCCATCGCCTTCATTGGAAATCACCATCCAGGAACAGATTCCCACCAGCTTCTTCTTGTCCCCCACAGCGGCTGCAAGGCCTTTTTCTCTCCTCCTCTTGGCCAAAGCAGCCAAAGACTTAAAAGTCTTGGGTTCATAAATAGCCAGCTCAGCAAGGACTTTCCTGTTGAGCTCCACCTAACACTTGATCGAATTGTTAATAAATGATGGATACTTCAAACCATGTTCTTGGGAAGCAGCTGTAATTCGATTAATCCAAAGCATTCTCTTCTTCAATCTCCTGGCATTGGTACATTTCATGAAGGCTTTATTCTATTCACAGGCCTGACAGCCAACCTGTAACACTGATTCTTCCTTCCCCCAAAGTGCTGGGTGTACTGCAACATGTCCCAGACCTGCCAGTAGCAGTCAGTGATGCAGGTGCACACACCCTCAGCGGTGCCATGAGCAGCACCATGCCTCCCGGCTATTCTGGGCAGTATGAAACCCAGGTGGCGGCGGCTATGTACAGAACTCTAGAAGTTGCAGTGCCTTGAGCACTTAGTAAATATCAAAAAATCAAATGTGAGAGAGTTTGTTGAGGTAAAAATAACATTTGGAGATGTGTAGTAAGGAGCCAAGGATAATGACAAGGTTATGAACTTGAGAGACTGCCAAGATGGTAGTGCCTTCAACAAAAATGGGAAAGTTTGGGAGAAGAGGAGTAAGTTGGGTTAAGGGTGGAGAAGATAATGAATTCAGTTTTAGACATATTAAGTCTGATAGCCCAATGCAACGTGCATTTTGAAATACTCAATAGCCAGTCAGAAATAGGGGACTGGAGCTCAGGTGAGAAACTAGGTCTGAATATACAGATCTGAGAGTCATCTTCATAGCAGTGATAACTAAACCAATGGGAGCTCTTTATATCTGCAGGGTTTAGTATGCTTGGCATATAGGTATAATAAATGCTTTTTAACTCATTGGTGACACAGTATAGAGAAAGGGCCTCCAGGACACAGTCTTACAGATATATCCACTGTTAGAAAGTAAGATTTGTGGATCATTAACCCACAAAGGAGATGATAGGTCTGCTCAGATGGATAGGAAGAGAATCAGGAGAAGGTATTATATAAGTCCAGAGAAGAGAGAGTATCCCAGATCAGAATTGGAATTGTGTGTAGTCATTATGGATAATGTATATTTTTAGTGGACCCAGCTAGCTTCATTGGGTGACCTTCTCTGTATATGTGTTTGTATGTGTCTATATGTATACAGGCATACATCAGTATGTATATATGTGCCTTATTCTGTACCCTGAGTTAGCACTTTTCTCTGTCAGGAGATGGGTAGTGTGTTTAACCATTCATCCTCTGGAACTGTGTTTGGTTATTGTGGATAATGTACATTTTTAAGGGATCCATTTAGCTTGCTTGGGTGACTTTCCTTAGTTCAGCAAGTAGTCAATGGTGAAATTAATCCAGGTTTGGATTTTGATAAGACATGAGCAGTGAAAGGACAGAGGGCCAAGGAATTTGAGAGCAGAATCGAATTGAATAGAATTGAATTTGTTAACCACAGGATAAAGATTGGGAAATGAGGAAGGTAATCTGAGAGCTTGAGTGATGGCCTGAAAGAGTAGGGAGGGGTAGAGGGATTGGACATTGCAGTAAGGATAAAAAATAGGTTGAATATAATAGAACAAAGAGAAGAACTATTCAGGAAAGGAAGCATGAGTTATTAACTATTTTTTGCACGTTAACTTTGTTTGATTAACTATAGGAAAAATAATACTACCTTCCATTTATTTAGGCCTGTGTAGTTGTTTCTGGTAGCTAGGTGGCACAGCAGATAGAATGTCAGTCCTGGAATCAGGAAAACTCATCTTTATGAGTTCAAATTCAGCATCAGACACTTACTTAGCTGTGTGACCCTGGGCACATCACTTAATCCTGTTTGCCTCAGTTTCTCATTTGTAAAATGAGCTGGGGAAGGAAATGGCAAACTACTCTATTATCTCTGTACCAAGAAAACCCTAAATGGGGTCACCAAGAGTTGAACACGACTGAAACAACTGAATAACGAGAAGTTGCTTCTGCATATATTATTTCATTTTTTCCTCAAAACTGCCTTGTGAGGTAGAAACAGGGCATATAGTATTATCTCTTTTATTGTTGTGGAAACTGAGTATCAAATTAAGTAAATTTCCCATGCTCCTGCGTCTAATAAAGTAGCAGATATGGAATTTTAACTTAGATGTTCCGACTGCTAGTCCAATGCCATTTCCACTATACTGCATTGATAATTATTACTTTTGATTAGGAAGCAGTTGTTAATTTTTGTACATACTTTTACTTTTTTCTTTTAATATTTTTAGGGGAAATATTTCTTGGAAGATCCTACAGGAACAGTGCAATTGAATCTTAGTAAAGCCATATCCTTTATGTATCAAGAAGTAATTTTTTTTCAAAGGAAATTATTGATGAATTGAGAAAATTAATTACATCTTTTCCACAGAATGACCTGTCTGGATTTTGAGTTCTGTAGAGAAAGGGAATAAAATATTTTTGTCTACAGACATAGTATTATATGCTGTATAACTTTATTCTCTATCCACTGGGAAATTTCCCTGGGAGTCCAAGTAAGTCACTCTGAAATGAAGATTTCTAGGGATGCTAAAAATTCTCTTTACCATCTTGATAATGCAAGTGTCCTTGGGATTAATCACGTGGTATAAAATGCATATACACAATTTTCTTTGGCTATAGGTATATCCACAGCTATAAATGTTAAATATATCTGAAATTAGAGTTTGGCTATAGTGTTATGTTGAGACCATTATTGTATTGCCGTTAAAGAAGTCTTACTAGTTGAAAGGAAACATAGTATAATGGATAGATGACTGCCTCTAAAGCAAGGGAGACCTGGGTTCAATTTTTTTTTTCTGATAAACACTGATAATATAGCTAGCTGTATGATTGTGGGCAAATCACTTTTATCTCACTGCCCAAGACATCATTGTAAAATAAATTTCATCTGTATCTCTGAAGGCAGTTTTCTGTATCAGGAGTTCCCTGGCAAAGTCATAGGTTCTGAACCTCTACCCCCACCCTGCACCTGCCAAAGAGAGATATAATTATTTTCCTGAACTAATGAATACCAGTTTCATAGTGGTTTGTATACAGAATCATGCTTTGTCTTAGCAGAAGGTAAGTAAAAAGAATGTACTTTTTTTTTCTCCTGATGATTCTATGTATTCTAGGTGCATTAAAATAAGAAAATATTATAAAATAGTTTGAATAAGGGGAAAAAAAGTAACTATCTGGGGAATGTGAATTCATGTAAATAATACTTAAATTTTAATTTTATTTAGGGTTACATCACAAAATATTTATTTGATAATACTTTGTTGGTCTGAATATAAGTCTTATTTTCCTCCCTTTGGGGGGAAGGTACTAGAGGTTAAGTGACACAACTAGTAAGTGTCACATGTCTGAGGCTGAATTTGAACTCAGGTCCTCCTGACTCCAGGGCTAGTGCTTTATATACTGTGCCACCTAGCTACCCCTTTCCTCCAAAATTTAACTAATACAAACCTAAGTGGGAGTCTGTAATATATCATTAATAAGTAAATGACAGTGACAGTATAGCTCTTGTGGGGTGTGGGCCTGTGATGATGCTCCACCTTTCAGATGAACTTGGGAATAGCCACAGTAGCCCTCACCGCCTTTGTGACTGATTCAACTCTTTATTAATTCTCTTTCTAGGTTCAAAGGCAGTTTAGTGGATATGGTCTGTAATATTTCCAGAAATTACTCATATTGCATAAATACCTATTTGGTTCAGCCTGACTCCAGAATAAAACTATGAGGGAATCTCTTCTCACATAGGCTAGCTTCTCCTCTTTCAATATTAAACCCATGAACATAGGTGAAATTATTGTTAATGGCCATGTAATTTATTATCAGTGCAGATAAACATTCAAACACCAACACAGCCTTTCTGAGGGGTGTTTCTAAAGAAAGGAGTTAATATTTAAAATCTAGAAAGAGCAAGGAAAAGAAAGCATTAACTGGATCTTACTCTTCCATGTTTCAGTTTTCTCTTTTGTAAATATTCAGCATGCCCTGATAAATTAGATCTAGTGTGACTTCTGGTTGCTACCTTCTTTTTTGATCTTTGCTGGCTCTCAACCCTGGTTTAGGCCTGGGTAACAGAAGTGCAGGCTTGCCCCAGTTGAAGTTCCAGTAAACTGCTCCTATCCCTGACCTCTGTCAGCTGGGTGGAATTTACCCAGCAAAACTCAGTATAATCCTATGAGGGGGAAATGGGTCTTTCATAGAATGTAGGACTTCAAAGCACTCCTGATAAAAAAGTCAGAGCTGAATAAAAACTTTGAAAGATTCAAAAGAAGCATAAGAGGTAAATATGTTAGAGCAATTAGAAGGGAGTATACAAGGATGAAGTTTTTACATTCTAACAAAGGGCAAAGAAACAATTGTCCCCTTAGAACCCTAATGTTGTCCAATTGTCACAGAAAGAAATAGAAGGGAATACACATTTTTCAGCTGCACATGACACCTTTAAAAAAAACAGACTGGGTATTAGGGCATTAAAAACTTCACAAACAAATGTAGAAAAGCAAAAATATTAAATGCCTCAAAGGAGGCACTGACTATAATACAATATATATAATACAATAAAAATATATTCAGTAAAGGGCCATTGAAGAAAGGATCAAAAGTTATTCTGCAAACAAAGAAGAGATTAATAAAGTTGAAAACAAAAAAATCCCATTAAATTAATAAATAAAATTAAACTTTTTTTTGGCAAATCAATGAAATAGATAAACTATTAGCTAATTTGATTTTTAAATAGG
Organism: Phalanger gymnotis; assembly: GCA_028646595.1. Lineage (NCBI taxonomy): Eukaryota > Metazoa > Chordata > Mammalia > Diprotodontia > Phalangeridae > Phalanger > Phalanger gymnotis. Next base: position 183,584,072 of record CM053624.1, on the reverse strand, counting down.
AAAAGGAAATTGCCAGTATCAAAAATGAAAAAGAATTAACAACAAATGAGGAAAGAATAAAAGAAGTTATTAGAAACTATTTTCCCCCAACTCTATGCCAATAAAACTATCATCTTAAGGGTGAATCATTGCAAAAATCTATAATTACTAATTTATCAGAATAAGAAAGAACTTAAATAACAGTTTAAGAAAAAGAATTTGAATAAACTGTAAATGAACTCCCAAAGAAGAAAAACCGTAGGACCAGATATATTTACATGTAAAATCTACCAAAATCAAAGAAATTAATTCCCTAATGGATTGAGTGTTAGATGTGGAGTGAGGAAGATAGGAGTTCAGTTCCATTTCTGATCAGCCACATGACCACGGACAAGTCATTTGACTTCTAAGTCTTAGTTAATCTCTTGAATTACTATTATGTCATTTGTTTTGGTGGAGGGTATTTCCAGACCAATGAATTCACAGATTTTTGATGTGTTGACATATTTCAGCCTACTCTCTTCCTCCTGGTATATTTGAGGCTTACTCATTGCCCATCTACAGTTCCCATTCATGTATATGTAGTGATATTAGCTCAGTGAACTCTGTTCCATTGTTTAGACAGTAGGCATTTAAGTGCAGACTATATACAAGTCACTGTGCCAGGCATCAGAGCTGCAAAAACAAAAGAAAGATAATCCTAAGTCCTGAAGAACCTTAGATGTGACTGGGAGTTAGAGGCAGGAGGAGGATACCAGAGTATACAGATAAGTCAGTGCAGGATGATTTGAGGAGAGAGAGAACGCTAACAAATAGATCAGAAAAGACTTCTGAGTCATAAAACTCTCAGTGAGATGTAAGGAACTGTAAGGAAATGCAAGATTCTTTAGCTGGGGAGTGACACAGTGCTTTAGGAAGGTTATTTGGGCAGCTGTATGGAGAATGAATGAGAATGAAAGCAGAAAGTCAAACTAGGAAGCATCTGCAGTCGTTCATGTAGGATGTGATAAGTACCTGAACCAGAATGTGGCCTGAGCAAGATTTGTGAGAGACACACTGTAGAGATAGAATTGACAGCACTTTGGCAATGGATTTGTTATGAGTAGTGAAGGAGAGAAAAGAGATCTTTTTGAGGTTGTTATTCCAAGTGACTAGAAGGATGTTGGTACCCTATAAAGAAACAGAGATTTGGAAGGGGCATGAGCTTGGGGGGAATATGACAAGTTCTGTTTGAACATATTGTATTTGAAATGTCATTGAGTCATGCAGGTGGAATTAAGCAGGTAGTTGGCGATGTGGGACTGGAGCTCAGCAAAAATATTAGGGCTGGACATATAGATCTGGGGGTCATCTGCATAAAAATAATCAGTGAACTGATGGGAGACTGTGAGATCATGGAGAAAAGAGAGAAGGCCCACACATTTTGGAGCCTTTGCTGTGGCCATTCTTCATGTCTGGAATGTACTCATTCCTCCCCTCTACCTCACAGAATTCCTGACTTCCTTCCAGATAGAGTTTAAGCGCCACCTTCTACTTTTCTCTGCCTTCCTTGATCTTCTCAATTGCTAGTGCCTTCCTTAACTATTCTGCATTTGATTCCCATTTATTAATTTTGTATTGACTATGTGTACACATGTGTGTATCTTTATATACGTACATGTTGTCTTTCCCCCAATAGGATACGAACTCTTTTAGAGATTGTTTCATTTTTTTTCTTTGTATTCCCAGTGCCTGACACGGTAAGTTCTCAATAAATGCTTATTGACTGATTGATTGAGCAAAGGAGACTAAGTAGGAACTGTCAGACAAATTGAAGGAGAACCAGGAAAAATCATAGATTGTCACAAAAGCCAAGAGAAGATCTTGTACCCAAGAGGAGGGGGTAATCAGCAGTGACAAAAGAAGGATGAGAACTGAGAAATAAACTATCAAATTTAGCATTTGAGATTCTCAGTAATCTTTGACAGAGCAATTTCAAATGAGGCATGGGATGTGAAAACAGATTCCAAGGGACTGAGAAGTGAGTAGGAGTTGAGAAAGTAGAGGCAACGAGTGCAGATAGTTTTTTAGAAGTGTGTCTGTGAAAAGGATAATAACTTGAAGAGATAGCAGGGTCAAATGAAGTTTTTTTTTTCCCCTTTAAAAATGTTTTATTGATGTCTTGTATTTTCATCATATTTCTGGAGGAAAATAATAATGATAGCTAACACTTATATAGCACTTACCATATGCCAGACACTGCCCTTTACAAATATTATCACATTTGATCCTCACGACAACCTTGGAAGATGATGCTATTTTTAGCCTCATTTTACAGATGAGGAAACTGAAGCAAACAGAGGTTAAGTGACTTGCCCATGATCATACAGCTATTAAGTATTTGAGGCTGGATTTGAATTGAGGTCTTTGTGCCTGCAGGCCCAGCATTCTAATCCATTGTGCCACCCAACTGCCCGAATCTTACTTTGTGACAAAGAAGTCAAACCAACAACTTTTGTTTGTTTTTCTGACATTTCCTATGTGTCAGACACAGTGCTAAGCACTGAGAATACAAGTACAGGCAGAAAAAAAAAATAAAAGGCCTTCCTTCTAGGAGCTTACATTCTAGTGCGGGAAAATGCCTAAAAGGAACCTGAAATGAGGAAGGGAGAAGTATTGAGCCAGGCATATCAGGTTCTGTGGGAGAAAGTCCAGAGTGGGGAGTAGCCTAGAGAGGAAGGAAGACCTGGTTGCCATGGGTCTTCTTACACTACGTTAGATAAGGACATAGACTGGCTTTGTTATTTACTTTTGTTTTCCCAATTTGAATACAGCTGATTGTGTCTGCTTAATATAACATTTTTCAGGTTGGTTTGAAGATCAGGTTTTTCATGTTAATGCCTTTGGATTTCCTCCTATTGAACCTTCCAGCACAACTAGGTAAAAATTTATTTTTGACCCTTCTGCAACTATGTGGATTTTGTAAATTTGTCAGTAGCAAATGTGAGACACGATATCAGACATATTAGCATTTATTAGCAATACCTTTGTAACAGGTATGTAAAAGTAGCACCTGAGAAACTGTAGCTTCATACAAAAACCTTTGGACCCAGGGAACCCACGTTCTAGTGTTATTTCTGCCTGCCTTTAGCTATGTCACTTTGGGCAAGCCAATTTAATATCTTTGGGGAGAGGGAGTTGAATTTACTTAGATCCATTTGAGTGCTAATTCCTATAACCTTTTCTGGGCCCCAGTTTTGTCATTTGCAAAAGGGACATAAAAATACTTGGCCTGCATACATTTTGGTGTTGTTCAGAGGATCAAATAAGGTGATAAATGTGAATGTAGATTGCTATGTAAAGGTGAGGTGGTAGCATTTACCTCAGAGGGTAGTTGTCAGGATAAAATGAGAAAACAACCACAATTTTAAAGTGCTATAGAAATATTTATTATTGACATTGTAATTATTATTGTTGTAATCACTGCGGTTATTTTGGAACAGACCAAAGGGATTAAAATTCTACCGTAAGAGTAGTATAGTTCTGAATGCCAAAGACAAAGTACTTGCATTAGGGAGAATACTATATATTCAGGAAATTAAGCACCTGTCTTAGGTACTAGGGGAAAAGAATCTGAAAAGCACAGATAAATACAAAGTGGAGAATAATAAGACAATGGAGACATCCAGGAAAAATGAGTTTTGAAAATCTGAGTAGGCAGAGAATGCTCTGTTTTAAGAGTAGGGACAGAGGACACACCCAGGGAGGCTTCATGGAATAGTTGGTACCTGAGCTGAGAAAAACTTTGAAAGGAGGAGGGAGTATATTCCAAGGGTAGGAGACTATATCAATAAACAGATGATGGAGACTTAACAGACTGGTCAGATAGATGGAGAATCAGTGGGTAACAGTATCAGAAAAGTCACATGAAGAGGAAGTATTGAGGAGGAAGAGGAGACTGTGGGCAGTTGTACCGAAAGTTACATAGAAGTGAAGAAGGATGGTAACAAATAAAGAAGATTGAAAAGCAGTATCAGGGGTGGGGGACCTGTGGCCTCAAGGCCACACGAGGCCTTCTAGGTCCTTGGGTGCAGCCTTTTGACTGAGTCCAAGTTTTACACAACAAATCCTTTTATTATTAGGGGATTTGTTCTGTGAAGTTTGGATTCAGTCAAAGGGTCACACCTGACAGTCTAGAGGCCACAGGTTCCCCACCCCTAGTAGCTAGAAAAAGTCATCATGAGACTTGGGTTTGTAGCCTGCTTCAGATATTTACTGTCTCTGTGACTCTGGGTTAGTTACCTTCACATACTCACTTTCCTCATTTGCAAAATGGGAAGATTATTGTGAGGAAAGTGCTTTGTAATTTTTGAAGTGCTTTGTTATGTATATTGTTAGCCATGAATGATAATGATTTTTAAGAAAACGCTGTCAGATTTAGCAATTAAAAGAGAACCAGGTTTCATTAGAATGGTGGAGGCAGAAGCTAGATTGCAAAAAGTTCAAGAGTAAATAAGCAGTGAAAATTTGAAGGCAGTGCATGTGTTCTGATAATCATGAAAAGGAGGAAAATAAGGGAATAGCAGAGTCAAAAGAAGATTTTTAAAATAGAGGAGAAGCCTGAGCATGTTTTTCCACATCAGAGAAGGAGTCAGGAGAAAATGAGAAACTGAACATGTTAAAAAGGAAAGGTGAGGTTAATGAATCAAGCTGCTTAGTAAGTTGTTGGAATCAAGGGCCCAAGTAGAGGGGTGGCCTTGGTAAGGAGGAGGGTTGCCTCATCCTTCTGAGACAGGAGGAAAGGATAGGACATGATATAGAGAAGTTTTGTAATACAGAATAGAAGAGACAAAACTCATGGATGTCACTTTCACATAATACTCTCGTTCTGTTTTATCCATCAACTTAAGTGGACATTGTACAGTTACATCTATTCACTGCCTTCCTCTAATAATTTTAAAATTATTTTATTCCTTTTGAAGCTAGCAAAAAATAACAACCAAGTAAAAGCTGCATAAAACAGCAAAAAGTAGTCCTGGAGTATGTTTAAAATGGACACCATTATAACAAGGCAAATAGCATATTTTTGATGTTCAAATGTTTTGGCTAACCATTCATCACTTCTACACTCTTCCTTCTTCCCTCTCTCTGCACCTTTTATTGTATAGGCTACAGATTAGTTTGTTCAATTTTGAATTGCTACAGATTATATATTTTCTTGAAATATCTTGTTGGGCAAACCCCCAATTGGAACAGGGCTGCATTATAAAATGAAGGGAGAAATTACTCAGATCTAGAGTGTAGTAGGGAAGAAAAAGAAAATGATGATGCTGTTTCTATTAAAATAGGGCATACTATGGAAATGTAAATTTTTTTGGTGGACCAGCTTCTACATCTGTAAAAGCTTCTGCAAAACTAAAACAGTTGGAAGAAGAGAATGAAGATACCATGTTTGTATTGGTGTCTGATGTTTGGTTGGACCAAGTAGAAGTATTAGAAAAGCTTCGCATTATGTTTTCTGGTATGTATTTTTTTCATTGTTCTGAATTCATGAATCCAGCCTTTAATTTTTATAGTGATTTAACAATAAAACATTTTTAAGACATTTTATTTTTGAGGCTAATAAATAAGAATAGAAATTTCTACTAAAGTTGTACAGTGATGCCTCATCATAATGTGGAGGTGATATAGGCCTCTACAGCAGAGGACAAGCAGGTTCTGTCAAACTGGAGGACAGGTTGGTGATGTACATCACTTCTCTAAGAACTGGCCTTCCTAGGGTCAGAGATTCAGTGGCCTCAGGATGTCCTTAGGAATGTTTGGATAATTTTTTCATATTTCATTTATTAATTTTATTAGACTTTGAAAAATATCTCTACTTAATGTCATAAGCAGCCTCATGCTAATTTATTTGTAAATAGACTTCATGCATTGAAAAGTAATCTTTATCTGTTCTTATACTCCTTAGGCTATTCTTCTGTACCTCCAACATGTTTCATCTTCTGTGGAAATTTTTCATCTGCACCATATGGAAAAAATCATGTTCAGTCATTGAAAGGTATTGAAGATTTTTTTAAAGACAAGACACAAATAAGAAATACTTGAATGTTTTTATAAATGAAATTGGTGTAAAACATGGTAACTAGTCCCCTGACTTCTAGCCTTCCTTACATTGTATAATGGAAAAAACCCAGGATTTGAAATCAAAGTTTCACATTCCAGTCTTACTATCTTTTTTACCTTATGCATAAAGCAATCAATAAGCATTAAACACCTATGTGCTAGAAAATGTTGAGGGCCAGGAGTTGGCAACTACAAAAGGAGACAGTCCTTTCCCCTCCCTTACTGTCTCCCTTGGCCTGAGTTTCCTTGCCTGCTAAATGAGGGGAATAGAATAGCTGATAATAAAGGTCCCTTTCAACTCTGTAAATATGCTCTTATGAACCAAAGGATGGCAGATGGCTATAGAAATTCTTCATTTCTCAGTGCAGTGGCTGGCATTTCCCTTTCTTTCCCCTTAATTTGTAGTATCAGGACTGATTTTGGTGGCGACAAGAATAATAAATTTCTGCTAACACTATTCTTCATCATCACCATTCTTAGCCCCCTTTCTTTCCCTCTGGGGGCCATCTCCAATCTTCCTGATCCATATCTTGCCACTGGACCCAGAGGGCTCCTGAGGAAAGAGTGAAGCTGGTAACTCTGCACAACTCTGCCTCACTTAAATCCAATTCCCTTGCAAATCTTGTCATCACCTTCCTGATGTCATTGGTCTTCTTCAAGAACTAAGGACAGAAAATGAACCAACATGAACTAAGGATCCTTCCCTCTAACTCAGTGGTTTCCATAAAGTGGGAGGAGGACCATAACTTTATACAACCATACCTACATTTTATCCACCCATTCTGCCCACTTTTGAAGTGCCTAAAGTCTTCATTCATTTCAAGGCATGTGTGTTTCAGGGCAATTAAACTATGAAGGTACCGTCTAGAAACATTTTGTTGTCGTTGAATCCCTGTGTCCCCCACCCCCACCCCTTCCTGCTCCCTGATCCCCTGATCACCTTGTGGCTATGACAGGCACCTTCAATCTCTGCTCTGGGCAGTGGCCAGTCAATTAGAAGACCATTCAACTCCCCTTTCTGATTTCGATGTGAAGAGTCTCACAGGATAAGTAAAGATATAGATGGTTTGTAGCTTATCACAGACTTATTACCTCCCCCCGCCCCGCCATTGTCACCCTTCTGAATTTCATTATAATTATGATGGTACCATCCAGGTTTGCAACAACACTGTCATCCTCAATTCCTTACTCACAATCTTCCTGTATGTCCAATCAGTTGCCAAATCCTGGATTTCTTATCTCTACAGTACTACTTGCATATGTCCCTTTTGCTATACTTACATTACCCTATTTCAAGCCAGCATTATCTCTGACCTGGACTATTAACAGTAGGCTCTTCTTTGATCCCCTTGCCTCTAGCCTTTTACCTCCAAGCCTGTTCTCCGCAGAGCTGCCAGAGTGGTTTTCCTAAAGGGTAGATTTGATCATTTCACCCCCTTAATAAACATCAGTGGCTCCCTACTGACTCTAAGATGAAATGTTATTCCATCTTTATTCATCCTTTTATTTCTTTTTGTCATATGTACAGTTTACAAAGTACAATAAATATTAGTATAATGCTATATATGATCTTAAAATAAATATACACATACTGTAAATATGTGCTCATTCTTACTTTACTGATGGAATACAAAATCAAAACAATTTGGATACCTTGAACAGCTAGGTAGTATAGTGGATTGAGTGTTAGACTTGGAATCAGGAAGACGCAAGTTCAAATCCTGGATCACATACTTAAAAAATCTGTTTCATGTTGGGCGGTAACCTCTTTCGGCCTCAATTTTCTCATATGAATGATAGTAGCACCTACCTCTTAAGGTTGCTGTTGCTGAGATCAAATGAGATAACAGGTGAAGTGTTTTGCAAATCTTGATGCATCATAAAAATGCTAATTATCCTCACCGTAGTATTTTAACCACCATTAATACTTACATAGGACATTCACTTTGCCCCTGTATTTTATTCCTTGTCTCTTTCCTCTGTGTTGATATAACTAAAACCCTTTTAAAAGTGTTACTCTGGTTTTTGCTTTAGAGACAGGAGCTTGAATATGGTAATCTGTAAGCCAGAGAAGAAGAAAAATCCTAATCAGAAGCAATGGTTGTGCCAGAGGAAAGAGATGTGATCTAGCCAGTTATTAATGAGCTGCCAAAAAAAGAGGTTTACTTTGGCAGTACCTTAGCTCATCAGCCCTCATCTCTGCCTTGGCCTTTGTCCAACCTGCTTTCAACCTGCTTGGACTCAGAGCAATCAATCAATCCTTAAGGCAAGAGTCGGAGTCCTTATTTTCCTATATCAAAGGAAAATACATTCTTGGTCTCTTACGTTGGAATTTTGAACTTGGGAACTTTTCCATAGAAAAAAATTATTGCAGATAATGGTTAAGTTCAGTGTCATTATTAGGAAGGAACCAGCCTTGAGGTCAGTTCTGAGTTAAACAGGCTTTTGTGAACTAGTTTGAGCATCTAACCATCATTTTTATAACTTGGGAAAATACATTCTAGATTGCAAATAGTTAACTGACAAAGCCATTTTCATGTTGAGTTTTAATTGCAAATTACTGCAATTTGGGTCATTAATTTAAAAGCTTTAGGCTATGACAATGTTTTGATTTGATTTGATTTCATATCCAGAATCATACAAAATTGATTTTAATGTCCTTTTAAAATTTTAGAGTCCCTGAAGGCGCTCGCAGACATAATATGTGAATATCCTAATATTCACCAAAGGTAATAACATACTTTTCTATGCTCTACACTTCTATAGTCTTTCTTCTTTTTCAGAAAAACAAAATTCTATTATTGACTGTTTAAAAACTAATGAAAATACTATATTGAGAAAAAGAAATGGTATGTATAGACACAGAAGGCAATGTGTTAATTAATGACTTTTAGTATCTTTCTGATTGCACATTCAAAAACATACACTTTTTTTTTATATTAACATCTTTAGTTTTCAGCATTAATTTTCACATGCGTTTGAATTACAGATTTTTCTCCCCATTTCC
>CM053624.1:183557936-183574484 GCA_028646595.1 Phalanger gymnotis | reverse complement strand
GAGGAATCAAGCGGCTGGGGAATTGGGAAGAGAAATGAGAATCATGTGAGAAAACCATGAAAAACAAGTCAATGACTTGCTAAAGGAGACCCAAAAAAATACTGAAGAAAATAACACCTTAAAAAATAGACTAACTCAAAAAAAAAAATAGACTAACTCAAATGGCAAAAGAGCTTCAAAAAGCCAATGAGAAGAATACCTTGAAAGGCAGAATTAGCCAAATGGAAAAGGAGGTCCAAAAGACCACTGAAGAAAATACTACCTTAAAAATTAGACTGGAGCAAGTGGAAGCTAGTGACTTTATGAGAAATCAAGAAATTATAAAACAGAACCAAAAGAATGAAAAAATGGAAGACAATGTGAAATATCTCATTGGGAAAATCACTGAGCTGGAAAATAGATCCAGGAAAGAGAATTTTAAAATTATCAAACTACCTGAAAGTCATGATCAAAAAAAGAACTTAGACATTATCTTTCAAGAAATTGTCAAGGAAAACTGCCCTGACATTCTAGAACCAGAGGGTAAAATAAAAAATGAAAGAATCTACTGATCACCTACTGAAAAAGATCCCAAAAAGAAAACTCTTAGGAATATTTGCAGCCAAATTCCAGAGTTCTCAGGTCAAGGAGAATATATTGCTAGCAGCCAGAAAGAAACAGAGTATTATGGAAACACAATCAGGATAACACAAGATCTAGCAGCTTCTACATTAAGGGATGGAAGCACTTGGAATATGATATTCTGGAGGTCAAAGGAGCTAGGATTAAAACCAAGAATCACCTACCCAGCAAAACTGAGTAAAACTCCAGGGCAAAAATAAAATAGAGGACTTTCAAGCACTCTTGATGAAAAGACTAGAGCTAAATAGAAAATCTGACTTTCAAACACAAGAATCAAGAGAAGCATGACAAGGTAAACAGTAAAGACATAAGGGACTTACTAAAGTTGAACTGTTTTGTTTACATTCCTGCATGGAAAGATGATATTTGTAACTCATGAGACCTTTCTCAGTATTAGGGTAGTTGTAGGGAATATACATATATAGAAAAAGCTGTTGTAATAGAAAGGAAGAGGGGGTAATGTGAAAGGAAATGAGTGAATCTTGCTCTTATCAGATTTTGCTTAAGGAGGGAATAACATACAAACTCAACTGGGTTTCTTATCCTACAGGAAAGTAGGGGGGAAGGGAATAAGAGTGGAGTAGGGGGGAAGGGAATAAGAGTGGGGGATGATAGATGGAAGGGCAGATTGGGGGAGGACGTAGTCAAAAGCAAACACTTTTCAAAATGGAGAAGGTCAAGGGAGAAAATTGAATAAAGGGGGATAGGATGGAGGGAAATATAGTTAGTCTTTACAACATGACTATTATGGAAGTGTTTTGCATGATGATACATGTGTGGCCTATGTTGAATTGCCTTCTCAAGGAGGGTGGGTGGGGAGGGAGGAAGGGAGAGAAACAATTTTAAAAAAAAGTTTTTTACATGCCACTGGGAAATACGATATACAGGCAATGGGGTATAGAAATTATCTTGCCCTACAAGAAAGTAAGGGGAAAGGGAATATGTGTGGTGGGAGTGGGGTGATAGAAGGAAAGGCAGACTAGGGAAAGGGGCAATCAGAATTTATGCCACCTCAGGGTGGGGGGAGGATAGAAATGGGGATAAAATTTGTAACTCAAAATCTTGTGGTAATCAACGTTGAAAACTAAAAATATTAAATAATTTAAAAAAAATAAAACATAAGGAGAACGTTTAAATTTTTTTTTTAAGACAGTTAAAAAAAAAAGACATAGTTTCCAGGGATAAGGAGGTTAATTATCCAAGGTTACTTTGTCCTAGTGAGACCACATCTAGAGTATTGAATTCCATCCTGGATATTACATTTTAGGAAGAACATTCATTAGTTGGAGAACATCCAGAGTAGTGCTAAATGAAGGGATAAGTGAATGAATGAATGAAGCACTTATTAAGCACTCACTATTTACACAAAGCACTAGGGTTACAAATGGCAAAGTAAGGGGTCTGTGCTCTCAAGGATCTTCCATTCCGAAGGGAAAGTCAAGATATGTGGAAGGTTGCTATCTGAAAGTCAGATGGAAAGGTCCTTTGGGTACAACAACAAAGCAAATGATAATGCTTCTTTAATGCTATCTCTACTCATAAAATTCTGTCAGTTTCTGATGTTGATGTCAGTGTATGTAACTGAGGTTATATTAAGCCCACCTGCTGATGCTTTATCAGCAAATAGGTAGGGTCTTTGAAATTCATTCATTCTTGAAGGATTCACCCATTTAATGAACTAGGTGGAGAGCTCCTTGTGAGCAGGTTTTATTTTTTTCATTTGTATCCCCAATGCTTTGCACATAGTGAGCAAAGAAATGCTTTTTCATTCATTTATTCATTCATAGGTGGCAATTTCTTTGGCTTTGACAGCCATTCACTAAGGGTGTTGGTTTTTCCAGAGTGTTTCATATGACTCAAAGATATATGAACTTAATTTAAATGTGTTAGCTTAGTAAAAATCCCCCAAAACAAAAGTCACGTTATTTGATTATTTGTATCTAAGAATTTATAAATTGATTTTTACATATTAAGGGAGATGTTTTCTGTCATTACTTTGTGACAAAAGCAGACTTAGCAGCACTTTTTTTAAAATTGTAAGTCAAAATTTAGATCACTCCTGACACAAAGTAGTTTAATTGCTTATCTTTATATTATTAATATTGTTAAGTAATTATAAAAATAACAAGTTATGTTGTATTACATTTACAGCAGTCGTTTTGTGTTTGTACCCGGGCCAGAGGATCCTGGGCCTGGTTCTATTTTACCAAGGTAAGTTAGAGCCATATTTTTAACAACTTTAAAAGGAAAGTTGAGGAATTTTTAATGAGTAATCTGTACCATGCAAATTGTTTTTGTAGGCCACCACTTGCTGAAAGCATTATTAATGACTTTAGGCAACGGGTACCATTTTCAGTTTTCACCACTAATCCCTGCAGGTAAATTTTACCATTGTGTATTTTGTAATAATAGTTCTTTTTCTTTTGTTGAAATACGTGACCTTATTAAAAATTTTTCCATGCATATATTGATTTTAAGTAGATGGATCAAAATGATTTCATCATAAATGAAAAAGAAATTAATAGGATTCAAAGCAGTGTTGAGAGGCAGTATCATACAGTGGAAAGAGCAGGACTTGGAGTTATAGGATCTGGGTTCAAATTACACCTCTAACAAAGGATTACATGTGTGACCTTGGATAAGTCATTTGTAAGCCTCTGTTTCTTCATCTGTATGATGTGGGGGCTGAATTTGTCAATTTCTGAGGTACATTCTAGCTCTAAAACTGTTCTGGTGATGAGTAATATTTTACATATGATATAAATTATTGAAAATCTGTATTACTGCCTATGTGTACACAAATTGTCCTTATAACACCCTTTTAAGAACATTTATCAAGGAGGAATGGAAACATTACAAAATATTTGCTTCTGTATCACTGATTATAATTGTAGTTTGCAGTATAATTTTCTGCAAGACTAATGGGAGAGGTGGCTTGCTGTTGAAAATGAAATTTCCTTTGAATTAAAAAAAAATCAAACATAACATGGCAACATAGATTTGAAACCAAGATGACCTGGGTTCAAGCACCTCCTTTGACACATTCTTAAAGACTTTCAAAGACTAAGATGTAGAGGTGATGACCTACAGTGGTACAAAGTATTTCTTCACTTAGAAGTACCCTAAACAAATTAAATTAGCTGTGTTTCCTATACCTAAACAAAAATAATTTTTAAAAATCCCTCTTACATATTCAAAATTCGACTCACATTTTCATCCTAGAATTCAGTATTGCACCCAGGAAATCATTATCTTTCGTGAAGACTTGGTGAATAAAATGTGCAGAAATTGCGTCCGTTTTCCTACCAGCAATCTGGATATTCCTCATCATGTAAGTAAACATTTTTTCTTAACTGTATTGTTATATTGAATTAAATAAAAATTATTTGTACCACAGTCACAGATTAAACCCTGGGTTCCTTAGAACTGCTTTAAAGAATTACATTTTTTTATTGCTAAATCTTCAGTGTAAAATGAGAAATTTAAGCACATTCATATTTAAAGCTGCTAGTATGTTTTCAATTCTTAGGCAATTGTGGTTTTTACTTGTTTCTTACCTGATTTGAAGTAACTAGATCCGATTTTTCAAGTGAAAAACTGAGGTTCTTTTTTTTTCTTACATTATACTTTTTTCTATTTCTTTTGTAGTTTGCAAAGACTCTCTTATCACAAGGACATCTGACTCCTTTGCCACTTTACGTCTGTCCAGTGTATTGGGCGTATGATCATACTTTGAGAGCGTATCCTGTACCTGATCTACTTGTTATCGCAGACAAATATGATCCTTTTACTATTACCAATACAGACTGTCTTTGCATAAACCCTGTAAGAATTCATTTAACATTACATTATTTGCTACCATTAGAAAGACTTTTAAAAATCTTTAATTCTAAAATTTAAATTTGACTCACTTAATCTCACTTAAAAATGTGTAGGAATATAATAATAGCAAAGAATTGGGTTGTTTTGTTATAACACAAAGAAAACTGTTAAGCCTTGATTAGTGTCTTTCAGATGTGGCTATTAAATAATGATATCCAGTCCCACATTTTTACAAACATAGCAGAACTTTTATATGAAAGTGAATGTCCAACCACTGCTATGACTTAGTATTGACTGAAAACTTTTTTTTAAAACCTTTTCACTTGGAAATGTCTGTAGGATTTTTAGCACTTTAAAAAAAAAGTATTCTCAAACCTTGCAGAGTGCATTTAATTTTTTTAAATTGCCAAAAATCATCTAGAAACAAATTGGGTAAATATCTGGAAAATAAAATGTGAGCCAATCATGGGGCAACATATTGGACTGATTTTCCTCTATAGCACGGAATCTCAGAAATGCTTCAGATTTTCTATATAATAAAATGGATTAACTCTGACTGCAAGGGATGAATACCAAATAAGCACTGTCTGTAATGTCAAAGAATTAAGTCAGCAAAGTAATTTATGATTTTGACACATGTACTTCAGGTCATATCACCAAAGAATATCATAAATTCTTTCAAATTTTTTTTGTTCAGTTTCCCTGGAAAGAGAATTATAAATACTTGTCTTTAAAAAAAAAAAACCAAAAAAACCTTTTTTTGGTGTCTTATTCCCTAAATAAGTAGCACTGTCTTTGAAAAACTTTCCTTGTATTCAGATTTTCTTTCAGAATGAATATACTTGTAAATTAAATTTTTAGTAACAGCTGTGCTTTTTTGTTGTCTTCTGCCATTATAATGTAAACTCCTTAAAGGGAGTGACTTCCTTGCTTGCTTGTATTTGTATCTCCAAAGGTTACGGTGCCTGGCATATAGTAAGTATTTAATAAATTTTGTATCTATTATCTGCTATCTCCACAGTTAATTCTTCCTCAGTGAACCAAATTTTAAAAATTTTCCACATTTTTATTATACTATGGGGAAAAAATCCACTTCATTCATCATAAACAAACAGCTTCCCTTCCTTCTTTAGACCTCTTGTGCCAGTCAGAAACTTTTGCTCTTGATACTTCTTTCATTTCACTTAAAATACCAAATGTCTCACTTGCAGATTTGTTTAATTTCACATAAAATCTGATTTTTCCTCTAAATAATGGCCACTTAATATTTGTGCTGACATGAAAGAATATGTATTTTTCTTCACAATGACTGCTAGCCCAAGCCTACCTACTTGACCTTAAAAGTACTTCTTTTGCAAACTGAAGTTTGTTGCAGTTAATTAAATATAATAATGTTCACTTACATTTTTTTAAGGGCTCCTTCCCAAGAAGTGGATTTTCATTCAAGGTTTTCTATCCTTCTAATAAGACAATAGAAGACAGGTGAGTGTACTCATAATTCTGTTAACAATTGTGTTAGGCCATCAGCTTTCTTTGGGGTATGTAACAGAAATCATTTTAAAAGGGAAAAGGCAAAAAGCAACTTTAATCAGATGACACATTTCCACCTCTCTTTGTGGTGCTGTGGATAGGGTACAGGCCATGGAGTCCAATGAGGAAAATCCAAAGTTCAGATCCTGCTTCTGACATTAGCTGTGGACCTTTAGAGTATTACTTAACTCTCCCGAAGCTTCATTTTCCTCATCTGTAAAATGAAGAGGTTGGACTCAATGGTCTTTGAGATTCTGTCCAGCTCTAATTTTTTGATCCTATGAAATTATCTCTAAGGCTTTCTCTAGCTCTGAATTTCACTTTTTGTGATGCTTATTACTAAGTACGCCTTTCCCAATTTTTTTTCCACTAATTCGCTTTATTTTCTTGATGTTTTGTTTCCCAACACTTCTAGGCTTAAATACTAACTCAACCTTCTCTTTGTTTTCAATCATTCTACTGTTCTTTGTAAAATCTACATTTCAGCCATATTCCCAACTCCTTGCATTCACACAAACTATCCTCTCTATCTACAATGCACAGTCCTCATCTCTGCTTCCTGTAATCTTGTCTTCCTTCAGTGATCTGCTTAGGTACCATCTCCTATAAGAAGCTTTTCCGTCATTTTTTTTCTTCTTTTTCTCCTTAGTTTATATTATACTTATTTATATACATATTCATAGTATCTTAGGTATAGAGCTGGAAGGGGCCTTCAGAGAAGCCCCCTCATTTTACAGATAAGATGAAGGTCAAGAAATGAAA
Organism: Phalanger gymnotis; assembly: GCA_028646595.1. Classification (NCBI taxonomy): domain Eukaryota; kingdom Metazoa; phylum Chordata; class Mammalia; order Diprotodontia; family Phalangeridae; genus Phalanger; species Phalanger gymnotis. The sequence continues at coordinate 183,567,749 of CM053624.1, read as the reverse complement.
CTGCTTGCCCAAGGTTCCTGAGATAGTAAGTGGCAGCTATGAAATTTGAACCCAGATCCTCTGGCTCCAAATCCAGTTGTCTTTGCACTGTACCGCACTGTTCTACATTCTTAGGATGGAGGAGGGCTGTCAGAATGAGGCAGGAACTGTTTCATTTTTGGGTCTTCCACATATAGTATCTTATACGTAGTCCATTTATAGTGCCTTACAAGTAGTCTTTAATACTTGTGTCAACACAGTTATTTTTAAAATTTGTGACAGGTTTTATTTTTCTTGCCTTTTCAATGAGTGGGGAGGGAGGGAGAGAATGCAGAACTGAAAATAAAATAAAGTTGAATTTTAAAAGAGATTTTAAAGAACAAAAATAAACAGAAGAAAAAAGATATTATTAAGTATGTACTCTGTGCCAGGCACTACCTGCAAAGCACTAGGAATATAAAGGCAAAGAACAGTCACTTTCTTCAAGAAGCTTACATCCTAAGTGGGGGAGACAACATATACACACATAGGTTCATACAAAATATAGAGTACATGGAAGATGCTTAGAAAGGAAGGCACTAGCAGACCAGGAAAGGCCTCCTGGAGGAAGTGGACCTTGAGCTGTATTTTCAGAGATCAGCCTTCTAACTTCCTTCCCACTCACCTCCCTCATTTAGAAAACAAGGAAAACACATCAAGCTGAGTCTTAAAGGGAGCCTGGGATTATAAGAACTGGACATTTGGAAGGAAGGAAAACAGTACAGTCAGGATCACACACACAAAGGATATAGTTATTTCAGTTATTAAATATTTAATTTTATTAAATGAAATAACTTTTTTTTCTATTTTTCAGCAAACTTTAAGAGTTCTGGGATTCATTAAGAAGAAACCAAATTTACTTGGAACTTTGCTTAACTTAATTTAAAATGTTGTATTATTTTTATTTAAAATGTAATAAAAATTATGTTGACCTTTAAGAGGAAATTTTATTGGAGAAAAGTTTTCAGCATGTTCTAATCCAGTAAACATTCATTAAGGGCCTACTATGTGCTAGGCACTCTGATAAACTCTGGGCATACAAATAAGAAAGAAACCCTGCTGTAGAGGAGCTTACAATCTGATGGAGGAAGACAACACAGGAAAGGAAGCTGAAAAGGAATAAGGAAGGAAAGTACCATGTTCCATGGAGCTGAAACCAACGATGGAAGCAGCTGATGGAAAATGGAGAGTTACCTTGAAAATTCTGACCCTTCTTATCGACAATGACAAAATATTGAATTTTATAGTTAAAATTATCAATGCTGTATGTTTTTCATGAAATATTTTAAATAAGTATACAATGATATAGTGTTAATAGAAACTGAGTGGAATACTGAAATAGTCAAGCCCCCTCGGTGTTGTATTGAATAGAACACTGAAATAGTGAAGCCTACCCCACTCAGCATGGGAAAAGACCTTGTCTCTCCACCATCCACCCCACCCCCCACCCTGCACCCCTTCTATATTTTTAGAAACTGCTCTGCTGAGAAAGTAGAGATTAGAAATAACATCAGTAGGCAGACACCTGCAAGGTCCTGTTTTATCTAGCTTTTACTCCCTTTTCCCTGGTCTCAAGCCTGTCTTTGTTCTTTGTTCTCTATTGCTGGGAGAAGATTCCGAGTTTAGAATGTGAGCTCCAAATCCAGTCAATGGGAAGAGGAGCCAGTAGGGGGTGGGGGAACTCTATATAACTTGTTTTGAGCTGTGTCTCACACACACACGCTGGCATCATCTTGGGCCACGCTGGAATGTGTCCTTTCTCATGAGAAAGTAATGAACTCCTTTTTGCCTTGTCTTAAGAACAGTCTCTGTATATTTTTAATGTGAGTAGTGGTCTCTTTACCCACACAGAAACCAAAACCAACTACTTCTAAGTCATTTTAGTGAGTTGTCTTATACTTTATATTTAAGAATAATAAAGTCATTATTGCTCTTGGTCCACATTAATGAAACAATCTCTAAGTGGTTTCAATGGCTTTGTTTAGAAGTCCACTTAATGTCAAAACACAAAATTACAGAATAACCTAAAGTTCTATTTTCAAAAAGCCATGAGATTACCATTTCTTTTAGAGATGTCTTCACTAGTTTATTTCTCACTCCTACAGTCTTAAGCTCCCTTCTTTATTATTAAAGACGTTATGCTGCTTTTTCCATCTTTTTTAAAAGATCCAAGCAGGGGCAGCTAGGTGGCACAGTGAGTACAGCATCGGCCCTGAAGTCAGGAGGACCTGAGTTCAAATGCGGCCTCAGACGCACGTACTAGCTGTGTGACCTTGGGTAAGTCACTTAACCCCAATTGCCCTGCCAAAAAATAAATGAAAGATACAAGCAGTCTTGCTAGATAAACTAAAACTGACATCTTTAAAGGCAAGCAATCAAATAGTTTCCCACAATGATTGTAAAGAAGCTACTCAAAGTACCAATAAAATAGACAAGCATGTTCTGCTACTGTTTAAAAAGAACAGCTGAACCAAGTTAAAATATGAATAATGAAGCATATAAAATAGGCAGGCTTTACTATGTAAGTATTAGACATATAAAGGGACCAGTTTAATCGATCTGTGCTGTTTATATATAGTATAAGACTCATCAGCAGAATCAAAGATGGCAGGGGTTTTCCACGAAAAAGTTCTTTAAAAGACTAGAAAAACTGGATCACAAAGTGAGACATCTCACTTAAAGTCTCTGTCTCCTCTTATATCGTGAACTACCTTAACAGTAGACTAAAATAATAAATATCCAGCCTACCACAACCACTCATGAAATTCATAGCTATCCCAACTTAATATTGAGATTTTTTTCTTCCTTACCATGAGTGTCTTTTTTTTTTTTAAATTAAGCTTCCCCCAGTGAAAACAAGGGAGGTTATATAGCCAATTCAAGATCGATGTGAATCATTCTCCATGAGCCTGGCTCATCTCATTAACTTATTCAAGTGAGTCAACATGGATGACAGAACAGAGAAACTGCTGGTACCATAAGCCAGGTAAAACAACCTTCAATTCTGAAACATTTCATGTCCTCACACAAGCAGTGGGATGGAAGTATCCTTTTCTAATATCACCTCTGTTACTGCGGACTAGAAACTGCCAGGTTCCATGTATACTCCATGGGTGAATGCCAATCTCAATTTTTAAAAATGATAAAACACCTCAGGGATTTACCTCACCATGATTTGTTCAAAAGTGTTCCTTGTAAACATAATACTGATTTGTTCAATTGATAAGAAGTTAAGCTTGAGGGAGAGACCACAACCTTAGTAGGCAATCAGCTTTTCATTTATCACCTGAGATTTATTCTTTGCATTTCCCTAAATAGTTAAGGTGGTTAAATTAGGGCAGAGTGCCAAAAGGAAAATATGCACATTTATGGTCCTAAGCTAAAGTTTTAACATGTAATGTAACTGACTCCTAATTAAAAGAATTATAGCAATAAAATGATAATAATGGGTATTAGAAGAAAGTATTTAAACTTAGAGATAATGTTTTATAGAACTGGAGAGTCAAAGAAATTATAGAAACAATGGATAATTTCATAAAAGAAATGACAACAGACCATACCAAAACATTTGGGATTTTAAGGGAAAATTTCTCTCACTAAACACTTTCATCAACAAAAGTGATAAATTGGGCATGTATCTTAAAACTAGAAAAGGAGCAAATAAAAAAAATCAAAATAGAAATGATAAAAATCAAAAAAGAGATTAATAAAAATTGAAAGTAATTTTTCAAATCTATAGATTGTATTTTAGGGCTGGCTATCTGAGGCTAGAAAGGCAGGGGCTACTCATGGGTCTCACCCCACTAATCAGCATATAAGCTTTGACTTGTTCCAGTTCCAGCCTAAGCTAGTTTACCCCTCCCCTTTAGCAACCTCCTGGCTCCTGCTTTCAGAAGGTTATATTAATATAAATTTAGAGCAGATGCCTGATCAGCATAGCCCACGGAAGCCAAGAACTTCCAAGCTCAAGAGATCTACTAGGGGCAGATGGGTGGCACAGTGAATACAGCACAAGCCCTGAAGTCAGGAGGACCCGAGTTCAAATTCAGCCTCAAGACACTACCTGTGTGACCCTGGGAAAGTCACTTAACACTGATTGCCTCAAAAAAAAAAATGAAAAGAAAAAGAGATCGACCAGCATCAGTTTTCTTCAATAGCTAAGATTACTGGCATGCAACAACCACACTTGGCTAAAATCTGTAAATGAAACTGACATCAGTTTGGGGTGATAAAATAGATGAAATGGCTAATCTGACCAAAAAAACCCCCAAATTGCTAATAAGAAAAACAATAATTCACAACGAATTTTTAAAAAATATTTTGCCCAATTATGTGCTAATAGAACTGATAAATATTTACAAAAAAAATGACACCTGGATTAATAAAACAAGAAATAGGGAATATATGATAACCTATTTTCATGGGGGTAAATGTCACACATCCATGAGGGGGCTTCCCAAGGTGGGAAAAACCAGGATGAGAGAAATTTGTAAGTGAATTTGATCAAAGAATACTTTATACACGATCTGCAAAAATAAGGAAAGGAAGTCCTACAAAACCCCACTGAGAGAAGTGAGGTTCTGATACCTAAGCCCAAAAGAAGTAAAAGCAGAAAAAGAAGACTGGACTAATTATCTCTAAAAATTGTCTTTTTAACATTCTTTTTTTAGATTTTGAATTCCAAATTCTCTCCCTCCTGCTGCTCCCCCACCCACTGAGAAAACAATCAATACACTGATTGATTACACATGTGAAATCATTCTATTTCCATACCTAATATCAATACAGAAATATTAAATAAAATATTAGTAGCAGCTGAATAGAGCAGCATATCAAAAAAGTTAAGTGCCAATGTATTTATAACAGGAAATCATCTAGAAAACTAGAAACGACATTTATATAAGGAAAAATAAAAATCATGCCACTCTATCAATAGATGCAGAAAAAGCTTTTGACAAAATGCAATACCTTTTATGTTAAAACCACTAAATTCACAGTAATAACAGGATTTTCTTAAATAGTATGCAATATCAAACCAAGCAGTAACATTAGTTATAACTGAGAGGAACCTTTCCAATAAGCATAGGGACAAAAGAGTAAAACAAGGATGTCCATTGTCACTAATCAAGTCAACCAGCATTTATTAATTGCTTAGAGGGTATGTACCAGGCATTGCGTTAAATGCTGGGGATTTCCCAAAAAAAAAAAAAAAAAAAAGGGTCTGCTTCCAGGAGCCAAGATGGAGGAGTAAGAAGTAAGTCGCTCTCACCTGTCCCTACTGACCTCTGGAAGCCCAGTAAATATTGCCACAGGAAAAACCCTGGAACAGCTGAGGCAACAATTTTTCTGTACAGCATGTACAATCTTGGGGTACAGCAGTCTTGTAGCCCAGGAAGCTTGGGGAAATAATGGGAAAAGCCCCTCTCGCTCTAGGGGAGAGGGAGCAGCACAGGATGGGAAGCTGAGCCCAGCAAGCCAGCAGCAAGTTCCAACTCAGCAAACCAGGGGGAGATCCTGGGCCCCAGCGTGGTGAAGCAGGCAAGCGCCAACACCAGGACCCCCCACCCCCGGTGCCACAGCGCAGGCATGGGAACTGACAGATACCAGCTCAGAAAACCAGGACATGGCCTGTTGTTCTTCGCAGCCAAATCGCCTAGTACTTCAGCACAACTCCAGGAGGCACAACTCCAAAAGGCACAGCCCTAGGCTGGCAGACATCCTCCAGCAGCCAAACGTTGGAGTGTAAAGTCCAGGTAAGCAGAAGCCAGTGTAAGGTCAAGATGAGCAAGAGCCAGTGCAAGGCCCAAGTGAGCAGGAGTCTCCCAGGGGCCAGACTCCCCACCCAGAGAGCTCCAGTATTGCTGACCCCAGCTCAGCACCAGATAAGCTGCTAGACTCCTACAGCCTCCAGCTATAAGCACCTGAGGCCCCATCACACAAAGCCAGTGACCAGGTCCTGGGCACCAAGCACAAGAAGCTTGGGTCAGTGGCCCGTGCATTCCAGCAGGACAGTTCAACTCTAAAAACCAGGAGTTAGACAAACACCATGAGCAAAAAGCAGAAATGGGCAATGACCAGAGATTCTTATTAGAGGGGCAGGGGACATCAAAGCACAAATTCAGAAGTCAATATACCCACATTTGAAAACTCAATGGGGAATATAAACTGGTCCCAAGCCCACAAAGCCTTCTTGGAAGAGTTCAAGAAGGATTTTAGAAGTCAAATAAGGCAGGTAGAAGAAAAATTGGGAAAGGAAATGAGATATGCAAGCTATTTACTAATAGCTTGGAAAAAGAAGGACAAAAATTGGCTATAGAAAGCAAGTCCTAAAACAGTAGAATTGGCCAAATGGAAAAGGAGGCACAAAAATTCATTGAAGAGAAGAGCTCCTTAAAAAGTAAAATGGGCCAAATGGAAAAGGAGATACAAAATCTAATAGAAGAAAACAATTCCTTAATTTCAATTGGCATCTCTCCTGTCAGAATGGCCAACATGACAAAAAAGTAAAATCATAAATGCTGGAGAGGATGTGGGAAAAGTGGAACACTGTTACATTGTTGGTGAAGTTGTAAACTGATTCAACCGTATTGGAAAGCAATTTGGAACTATGTCCAAAGGGCTATAAAGATGTATACCCTTTGACCCAGCAGTACCACTTGTAGGTCTGTATCCCAAAGAGATCATTCAAGTGGAAAAGGGACCCATATATACAAAAATATTTATAGCAGCTCTTTTTGTGGTGGCAAAGAATTAGAAATCAAGGGGATGCCCATCATTTGGGGAATAGCTAAACAACTTGTGATATATGAATATAATGGAATACTATGGTGCTATAAGAAATGGGAAACTGACAGACTTCATAAGAACGTGGAAAGACCTCCATGATCTGATGCTGAGTGATAGAAGCAGAACCAGGAGAACAGTATACACAATTACAGACACTTGGTATCTGTGATGACTAACTTTGATATACTTGGCTCATCTCAGCAATGCAAGGTTCAAAGACAGCTCCAAAAGACTCATGATGGAAAAAGCTATCCACATCCAGAGAGAAAGAATTAGAGTCTGAATGCAGATTGAGGCAAACTATTTGCTCTCCTTTTTTTCTTCTTTTTGGGTTTTGTTTCTTCTTTCTCATCATTCATTCCTTTGGTTATAATTCTTCTTTACAACCTGACTATTATGTAAATAAGTTTAATGTGAAGGTATATGTAGAACCGATATCAGATTGCATGCTGCCTTGGTGGGGAGAGGGGGGAGGAGAGAGAGAGGGAGAAAATTTGGAACTCAAAAACTTGTGGAACTGAGTGTTGTAAACCAAAATTAAAAAATAAATTTAAAAAAAGAAAAAAATTAGAATTGGGCAAGTGGAAGCTAATGACTCTATGAGATATCAAAAATCAGTCAAACAGAAACAAAAGAATGAAAAAATAGAAGAAAACATAAAATAACTCATTGGTAAAACAACTGACCAAGAAAATGGATCCCAGAGAGACAATTTAAAAATTACTGGTCTACCTGAAAACCACGATGAAAAAAAGGGCCCGGACAGCATCTTTCAGGAAATCAACAAAGAACACTGCCCTGAGGTTCTAGAACCAGAAGGTAAAATAGTCATCAAAAGAATCCATCTGATGGCCTCCTGAAAGAGATCCCAAATTGATAATGCCAAATAATATTGTAGCAAAATTCCAAAATTACCAGGTCAAAGAGGAAATACCACAAGCAACCAAAAAGAAACAATTTAAATATCATGGAACCACAATCAGGATTACATAAGACTTTGCAGCTTCTACATTAAAAGATTATGGGGGCGGAGCCGAGATGGCAGCTTGAAAACAGGGACTCGCTTAAGCTCTCCAAACACCTGTAAAAAATATCTCTAAACAAATTCTAGAGCTACAGAACCCACAAAATAACAGAGGGAAACACGTCTCCAGCCCAAGATGGCCTGGATGTTCTCTGGGAAGGGTCTCTCGCATCGTCCTGGGGGCTGAGTGCAGCCCAACATGGGCCACGTCAGGAGAGACTGGGGCAGAGCACACCACCGGGTGGAGCAGAACTCAGGGCCCTGAATCACTGTTATCAGACTTCTCAACCCACCAAGACAACAGAGCAGGTCTGGGGGGAAAACTGCTGGATCTGGAAGTGCATCGTCTGGCCCCAGCCCCGGGGGTGGCAGAGGTGGCTACAGCAGCAGCAGCAGGAAGCTCTGGCGACTGCTTCCAGAAGAAAAATTGGGAAGAGAAATGAGAGTGATGCAAGAAAATCATAAAAAATAAGTCAACAACTTGCTAAAGGAGACTCAAAAAAAAATTGAAGAAAATAACACCCTAAAAAATAGACTAACTGAAATGGCAAAAGAGCTCCAAAAAGCCAATAAGGAAAACAGTGCCTTAAAAAGCAGAATTAGCCAAATGGAAAAGGAGCTACAAAAGACCACTGAAAAAAATATACCTTAAAAATTAGAATGGTGCAAGTGGAAGCTAGTGACTTTATGAGAAATCAAGAAATTATGAAAAAGATCAGAGGGCATGGAATACGATGTTCTGCAAGGCAAAGGAGCTTGAATTACAACCAAGGATCAACTACCCAGAGAAACTGAGCATCATCTTTCAGTAGAGGAGATGGACATTCAATGAAATAGGGGACTTCCAAACCATCGTGATGAAAAGACCAGAGCTCAATAGAAAATTTGATTTTCAAATACAAGTCTCAATAGAAACATAAAAAAGTAAACTTTGGAAAGAAAAAAACAAAAACATGTTATTAATAAGGGCAAACTGTTTACATCCCTACAAGGGAAGATGACACTTGTAACGCTTGAGAACTGCATTGTTATTATGCCATTTAAAAGGGGTATACATAGACAGAGGGCATGGATATAAATTCACTTTTATGTGATGATAAAAAAATCTGAAGAGGGATTGTACTGAGAGAAGAGGAAAGGAGGAGGCAGACAAGGGTAAATTATATCACATGAAAAGGCACAAAAACCTATTACAGTAGAAGGAAAGAAGGGAGGGAAATAAGAATTGTTTGAACCTCACTCCCATCAGATTTGGCTTAAAGAGGGAATAACATAATCTGTTAGGTATAGAAATCTAATTTACCCTATAGAAAGTAGCAGGGGAAAGCGGAAAGAAAAGGGAGAGGGGCCCTATAGAAAGTAGCAGGGGAAAGCGGAAAGAAAAGGGAGAGGGGCTGATATAAGAGAGGGAAGGAGTAAGGGTAAAGGGGAAGATAAGGGAGGGGGGCTAACAGAAGGGATGCCAGATTGAAAGAGGCAGTGGTAAAAAGCAAAACTAGTGAGGAGGGAAAGGGAGAAAGGAGAAAAGCATAAGACAGGAAAAAAAATAGGATGGAGAGAAAGATATATATAGTAATCATAACCATGAATGTGAATGGGATACACACAAAGTAGAGGTGAAAGGCTGGAGCAGAATATACTGTGTTTCAGCTGAAGTAAAAAAAAAAAAAGCAGGGGTAGTAATCCTGATCTCAGACAAAGCAAAAGCAAAAATAGATCTAATTAAACGACATAGGGAAGGAAAGTACATCCTGCTAAAGGGTACCATAGATGATGAAGTAATATCAATGCTAAACATTTATGCACCAAGTGGTATAGTATCCAAATTCTTTTTTTTTAATTTATTTTTAATATGTTTAGTTTTCAGCATTGATTTTCACAGGCGTTTGAATTACAAATTTTCTCCCCATTTCCTCCCCCCCACTTCAAGATGGCATACACTCTGGTTGCTCTGTTCCCCAGTCTGCCCTCCCCTCAGTCACCCC
>CM053624.1:183535255-183557436 GCA_028646595.1 Phalanger gymnotis | reverse complement strand
GCAAGATTCACTCATTCCCCCTCACCTGCCTTCTCTTCTCTTCCTGCAGAACTGCTTTTTCTTGCCACTTTTATGAGAGATAATGTACCCCATTCTATCTCTTCCTATCTCCCTCTCTCAGTATATTCCTCTCTCATCTCTTATTCATCCTCAGCTCATCCTATGCCCACTCTCTCGCTCTCTGTATATATGTTCCACGCTTGGGCGGATGCGCTGCCTTACTAGCACTCCTCCTTCCCCAAAAGCCCCTACCGGGACGGCTTAAATCTTCAGCAGGCTCTTCACTCCTGTTCTGATCAGCCGCTTAATTCCTCCCACCAGGTGGGCCTGGGGCCAGAAGCAACTGCAGCCCTAGTTCTAAAGCTGCCCCACCTCCACTGCCCCAGAGGCAGTGGCCGAACCGCAAACTCAGTCCCCGCAGCTTTTCCCACTAACATTCTCTGTTGTCTTTGCGCTTTGTGTGTTGAGAGGTCTGGTAGATGCCACAGCTCAGTAATTCATGCCTGTAGGGCACTCTCCGCTCGGCTGCTGGTGTGGTCGGTCCGCGGTCCGCGCGCGCTGGGCTCAGCTCCGCTCCCCTCAGCTGGGAGTTGGGAGCTCCCTGCGGGACAGACCTTACCCAGAGACCATCCAGGCTGTCCTGGGCTGGAGCCCTGCTTCCCTCTGCCACTTTGTGGGTTCTGCAGCTCTAGAATTGGTTCAGAGCCATTTTTTTATAGGTTTTTGGAGGGACTTGGTGGAGAGCTCACGCCAGTCACTGCTTCCCAGCCGCCATCTTGGCTCCGCCCCTATAGCATCCAAATTCTTAAAGAAATTAAGGGAATTGCAGGAAGAAATAGATAACAAAACTATACTAGCGGACGACCTCAACCTCCCCCTCTCAGAACTAGACAAATCTAACCACAAAGTAAACAAGAAAGAAGTTAAAGAGAGGAACAGAATTTTAGAAAAGTTAGATATGTTTGATCCCTGTAGAAAATTGAATCAGGATAGAAAGGAATATACCTTTTTCTCAGTGGCACAGGGCACCTACATAAAAACTGACCAGATATTAGGGCATAAAGACCTCACAATCCAATGCAGAAAAGCAGAAATATTAAATGCATCCTTTTCAGATCATGACACAATAAAAATTACATGTAATAAAGGGCCATGGAAAGACAGACTAAAAATTAATTGGAAACTTAATAACCTAATCCTAAAGAATTAATGGGTCAAACAACAAGTCACAGAAATAATCAATTCATCCAAGGGAATTACAATAATGAGACAACATACCAAAACTTATGGGACATAGCGACAGTGATTTCTAGGGGAAATTTTATATCTCTAAATTACTTAGGTGAATAAAATAGTGAAAGAAGAGATCAATGAATTGGGCATGCAACTATAAAGGCTAGAAAAAGAACAAATTAGAAATCCCCCACTAAATACCAAATTAGAAATTCTGAAAATCAAAGGAGAGATGAATAAAACTGAAATTAAGAAAACTATTTAACAAATAAAACAAAGAGCTGGTTTTATGAAAAAAAAAACTTTGGCTAATTTGACTTAAAAGGAAGAAAACCAAATTACGAGCATCAAAAATGAAAATGGTAAATTCACCACCAATGAACAGGAAATCAAAACAATAATTAGGAGCTATGTTGAACAACTGTGTGCCAATATGACAATCTTAGTGAAATGGATGAATATTTACAAAAATATAAATTGCCCAGATTAATGGAAGAGGAATAAAATACTTAAATAACCTCTTTTCAGAAAAAAGAAACTGAATAAGCCATTAATGAACCCCCTAAGAAAAAAATCTCTAGGACCAGATGGATTTACAAGTGAATTCTATCCAACATTTAAAGAACAACTAAATCCAATCCTGTATAAACTATCTGGGAAAATAGGTGAAAAAGGAGTCCTACCAAATTCTTTCTATGATACAAATATAGTGCTGATACCTAAACTGGGAAGAGCCAAAACAGAAAGAAAACTATACAACAATTTCCCTATGAATATAGATACAAAAATTTTAAATAAAATATTAGCAAAGAGATTACACAACTTATCTTGAGGAAACACACAGGTAGGATTCATAACAGGAATGCAGAGCTGGTTCAATATTAGGAAAACTATCAGCATAATGGACCATATCAACAACAAAACTAACAGAAATCATATGATTATCTCAACTGATGTGGAAAAAACATCTGACAAAATACAACATCCATTCCTATTAAAAAATACTAGAGAGCATAAGAATAAATGGAGACATCCTTAAAATGATAAGTAGCTTCTAAAACTGTCAGCAAGCATTATATGTAACAGGGATAAGCTAGAAGCATTCCCAATAAGATCAGGGGTGAAACAAGGGTGCTGATTGTCACCACTGCTATTCAGTAGTTAAATTCAGTACTAGAAATGTTAGCTTTAGCAACAAGAGAAGAAAAAGAAATTGAAAGAATTAGAATAGGCAAAGAAGAAACAAAACTATCACTTTGCAGATGATGATGATATACTTAGAGAATCCTAGAGAATACAAGTAAAAAATTACTTAAAATGATAAATTTAGCAATGTTGCAGGATATAAAATAAACCCACATAAATCATGAGCATTTCTACGTATAACCAACAAAGCCCAATAGTAAGAGATAGAGAAATTCTATTTAAAGTTAGTGTAGACATTATAAAATATTTGGGAGCTACAGCTGCTATGAATATGCCCGTGCAGTTCTGAATCGCAAAATATAATGGACTCTCTTCATTGAAGGCAAAACCAAAACATTGATTCAAATACCAGAAAGTCAAATCCCAATACCAGAAAGCCAAATCTATCATAGCAACAAAGAAATCTATACACATTTTCAATGCAGGGGGTACCACCACCCCCAAGCCTTCCCATAAACAAGGGCAAAACCACTCCATGCCTCACTCACACTAGCTGCTGCTCTGTGTCTTTCTCTAAGCTCTAACTGCTCTGTCTCATTTCCTCTCAGTTCTGCTCCGCCCTTCCTGCTCTACCCATTCAGCAAGCTCCTCCCACCACAGGCTGATGTGACTCAGACTTCCATGTGACTCAGAAAGGTCACATGGGACTATTAATGGATGGGAAGATCTTCAAATTGTATTAACATTACAATAGGCCAAGCTAATATAATAAAAATGATGATTCTACCTTAATTCAATTACTTATTCAGTGCCATACCAATCAAATTACCAAAAAATTATTTTATAGAGCTAGAAAAAACAATAAGAAAATTCATCTGGAAGAACAAATGGTCCAGAATATCAAGGGAATACATGAAAAGAAATGCAAAGGAAGGTGGCCTAGGTGTATCAAATCTTAAATTGTATTATAAAGCAGCAATCATCAAAACTACTTGGTACTAGCTAAGAAATAGAGTGGTGGATCAGTGGAATAGTTTAGGTACACAAGACATGACAGTCAACGACTATAACAATCTACTATTTGATAAACCCAAAGAATCCAGCTTTTGGCATAAGAACTACCTATTTAACAAAAACTGCTGGGAAAATTGGAAAATAGTAGGGCAGAAACTAGGCATAAACCAACAACTTATGCTCTATACCAAGATAAGGTCAAATTGGGTACACGATTTAGATATAAAGACCAATATTGTAAGCAAATTAGGAGAATAGTTTACCTGTCAGATCTATGGGGAAGGGAAGAATTTATGACCAAATAAGAGATAGAGAACATTATGAAATGCAAAATGGATGGTTTTGATTACATTTAATTGAAAAGTTTTTGCACAAAGTCAATGAAACCAAAATTAGAAGGGAAGCAGAAAGCTGGGAAACAGTTTTTACAGCCAGTGTCTCTGATAAAGGCCTCATTTCTAAAATATATAGAGAACTGAGTCAAAACTATAAGAATACAAGTCACTCCCCAATTGATAAATGGTCAAAGGATATGAACAGGTGTAACAATGTTGCTTGCAACTGCTGTGGGGGTGTAAGACCAATAACACCAACACACAGGAGGGCTGCTAGCACGTGTTATTATTTGATCTGCTTTTCAAAAGGAAAGTAACTTTAAAGGGGTCAATGTATCATTCACTGAATTCAGGGGAAAAGTTAGCACCCTGAACATCAGAGAAAATACAAACAGAAATTACAAGCAGAAATTATATAAACAGAGCAAATACAAACAGCAAAGACCAAAAGACAGGCTTCCAACTGTCTAACCAAAAGCAATACATACATAGTTACCATAGAGAGAGAAGCACCAGTATCTGCATTTTTCAAAGCTGGGGAGCTCCTTAATGGCTACTCAGAGTCTCGTCTGGCTACATCACATGAACACTCTTCCCATAAGTGAGCCCCAAAGCAAAATGCTAACCTCAGAGTATACATACACTTCTTCAGGGTCAGAGGGCATCACAACCCTTGTGACCCAGGCTCATGTGACACAAACTCACATGACTTAGGCTTCCATGTGACTTAAGCAGGTCACATAGGCCTATTAACGGATGGGAAAGATCTTCCCATTAAGCAAAAATACATTAACAATACAACAGGCAGTTTTTAGAGGAAGAAATTAAAGCTATCCATACTCATATGAAAAAATGCTCCAAATCACTATTCATTAGAGAAACACAAATCAAAATTACTCTGAGATCACACCTATCACATTGGCTAACATGACAAAATGGGAAAATGGTAAATGTTAGAGATGTGGAAAAATTGGAACACTAATGCATTGTTGGTGGAGTTGTAAATTGATCCAACCATTCTGAAGAATAATTTGGAACTATGCCCAAAGGGCTATAAAATTGTGCATACCCTTTGACCAGCAATAGTACTTCTAGGTCAGTATCCCAAAGAGATCATACGAATGAGAAAAGGACCCGCATGTACAAAAATATTTATAGCAGCTCTTTTTGTGGGGGGCCAAGAATTGGAAATTGAGGGGATATCCATCAATTGGGGAACAGCTGAACAAGTTGTGGTATATGAATGTAATGGAACACTACTGTGCTATAAGAAATGATGAGCAGGTGGACTTCAGAAAAACCTGGAAAGACTTTAACTGAAATGATGCTGAGTGAAATGAGCAGAACCAAGAGAACATTGTTTGATGACTGACCTTGACAGACTTAGTTCTTCTCAATAAAACAAGGATCTAAGACTCCAAAAGACTAATATCCATATCCAGAAAAAGAATTTTGGAGTCTGAATGCAGGTGGAAGCATATTATTTGCTCCTTTTCTTTTGTTGTTTTATTTCTTCTTTCTCGTGGTTCCTCCCGTTAGTTCTAAGTCTTCTTTACATCACGACTAATGTGAAAATATGTTTAATATGAATGTACAAGTAGAACCTGTATCAGTTTGCATGCCACTTTAGGGAGGAGGGAAAAGAAGGTAGGAAGTGAATGTTAAAAACTAAAAATAAATGATTTGAAAAAAAAAAAAGGACCAAAACATTATCCCTGTCCTCAAGCAGTTCTCATTATAAGGAGGAAGATAACATGCAAAAAACTGCACATACAGATTATATACCCTGTATACACTCTTATGTACTCTGAGAGGGAAAGGCAATTAGCCCCTGGTGGAATATTAGGGGGCACCTGAGAAAAGCTTCCCCAAGTTAGGTAGATTTTAAACTGAATCCTGAAAGGAGTCAAGCAAACTAAGAGGGATAAGGTATAGCATTCCAGGCATGGGAGACAAATGAGTGAGTGCAGATGCACTGAGGCAAAAGATGGATTGGTGTGTATGAAGAACTACCAGAAGGCCAGGCTACCAGGATCATATAGAGTGCATGAAGGAAAATAAAGTAAAAGAAGATTGGAAAGGTCGGAAGAAGGCAAGTTAGGAAGAGTTTAAGTGCTAGCTACAGCAGTAAGACAGGAAAAAGAAACTAGGGAAATAAGGATTTGTGAGAAGGAAACATCACTTTTTGCAGATCATATGCACTAATGAATCAACTAAAAATTAACTGAAACGATAACATCAATATAGTAGCAGAATACAAAACAAACATAAAATCAGCCTCTCTGTATATTACTTTTAAAATCTAGCAGAGACAAAAAAAGAAATGCTTTCAAAATAACTATACTACGTATAAAACATCTGGGACTGCTAAAAATCCTCATGATCATACCAGAGTAAGATAATAAAAAATGGATTTTTATTTATTTATAAATTAATTATCAGATTCAGAGCCATACCATTCTGCCAAAGAGTAGTCTATGGAACTAGAACAAAAAATAACAAAATTCATCTGGAGAAGCAAAAGGTCAAGAATCTTAAGGGAAGTAATGAAAATAGTGGGAAGAAAGAGAAATTACTTCATACTAGCTTCAAAACAACAAAGTTGACTTGGCAAAGATCAGATACTCAGGAATGAACACATGAAAGATTTATTTAGTGTCTACTACGTGCACAATACTGGGGATACAGATAGAAAAGTAACATGGTCCCTGCTCACAAGGAGCTTATCACAGGTTCTCAAAGTGGGTGGTACCACCCCCTGGGGCGCTAGAACCATCCAGGCTAGCAGTAGTAGTCTCAGGTGCAATTTCAGGGTGCTGAATAAAAATAAGGGGGTGGTGGAAGCATAAGGAAAGAAGAGAAGAAAATTTTTTAAAACCATTCATACAGTATGTGTTTAATCTGTTGTTAACAGAGTTAAAGTCATAGCGATTACATTATTTTCCAAATAAACACACAAAATGCAAAATCTCCAGTCTCCTCTTTTTAACACTTGCTTTTTTTACACTATGCTGAAGCTTTTGAATGGCTTCACCTTCCTTACATATGTGGTCTCTTTGCTATGCATCCTCTTCCTCTCCCCACTCCCCTTCTCATCCATACCAAGCTTGTTCCCATTTCCAAGACAGCTGGGTCAAGTCTGGTTTAACCAACATGTTATTCTCAACATTTGGGATGAGGAAAAACTTCAAGCTAATCATTTTTTTAAACTCCCTTTCTTTCTTCTTCATTCTTCCCTTCAACCACTCCCCCAAACTGCACCAGAAGACTGAAATGACTGTGCTCCCGGCCTCACCTCCTCCCTCGCCCTGAGGGTGCCTTCTTCCCAGGGGACAAGAAGGTTATGCCAGAAAACCAAACCAAAGGCCATAGAGGGCAAAAGTTGGATGAGGTTTTGAATATTTGGGAAATGTTTTTTGTTGTTATTTTATCTGTTGTTGTTTTTTAAACCAGGTAATACTGTGTTCATTTCAAGCTGTGAATAAAAATATAGATAGATGTTTTCCAATTTAAGAAAATGAAGTAATGAGAGTGGTAGATTTGTGAGTGAAAGAGCTAGATGTTGGAGATGTTTTGTAGGCTGAGTCAACAAGACACGGCCAATGATTGGATATTGGAGAAAAAGGATAATTTAAAAGCATGACTCTTGAGATTTCAAACCTGGGAACTAGGACATGTTTACTTCACAGAAATAGGGATGAAAAGAAGAGAGAAGGAGAATAAAGGGAGTGGGGGCAGCTAGCTAAGTGGATAAAACACTGGTCCTAGGGTCAAGAGGACCTGAGTTCAAATGTGACCTCAGCCACCTGACACTTGCTGTGTGATCCTGGGTAAGAAAGAAGAAAATAAATGGAATGTCTTACATATAAAAGGTAAACAGCTGAGAAGCAAGGAAGAAATTACTAGGAAGAGTTCATGATTAAACCAGGAATTGAGAGGATCACATAGGAATAAAATTGCCAATTCTGATTATATAAAATTAAAAAGTTTTTGCACAAACACGCCCAAAGTAGTAAAAATTAGAGGGAAACTATGAGAACGGCTTAACATTTTATAAAGAAAAGCCACTCTGATCAACGCAGCAATAAATCACTAATACAAAATAAAGATGAAATATCGCTATATTTGCCTCCTACCAGAGAGGTGATGAACTTAAAATGCAGAGAAATACATTTTAAGACTTGACCAGTGTGGAAATTTGTTACCATATAGCTATATATTGAAGACACTGAAGACTTTTATTAATTTTCTTAATTGGATTAATTTGGAGGTAGGGAAGGAGGTTTGGGGAGGAATAGATTAATAAGAAAAAAATAAGGAGTGAACTAGATTTTATATAAGATCTCTTTCTGCTCAGAGATTTTGCCTTTCTAAAGCCACAAAAGTGACAACAGGCTATCTACTAGAACTCAGGTGAAATCTGAATCTAGATTACACTGTACTTCGGCATTTTGGGGAAACAAATGATATGGTGGAGATTACTCCCTGGCTGCTCCACTGTATTTCATTACTGTCTAGAGAAACTGGCCTCCCTGGAAGATAATTCTTAAACTCACACTTCTACAGCAGCCCTAGCCCCCGTAGCCCCTCGCTTCTTCTGACCCGAGAGGATGGAAGGTGGATGTCACAAAGTTCCTCCCAGATACTCCATTTAAGAAGTCGACACAGGGCAGCCATCTTCTCATTGCCCACCAGCCTTCTCTGTGCCCCTCCTCTGGCACCGTCCCACTCCTCCCCCTTTCAGCTTCTTTTTACATGTTGTCTTCTCCCCATTATTTTGTTAACTTCTTGAGAACAGGTACCATATTTTGACTTTTGATATTTTTGATTTTTTACCCTCAGCACATAACACAGTGCCTAACACATAGTAGGTGCTTAATGTTTATTGACAGACTGGTATGATTGGTATGATGCAAGGCCCCCAAAATGAAAAAGGGACAGTTTTTTTTTCCCTCGGGCAGGAGGTAATCCTGAGGCTGGCTAAGTTTTCCACACATTTATTTTTTAGATTTAAAAAGCGAACAGGTGATTTGATGGAGATTCTCTGGTAAAGCCTAAAGGTGACCGTTTCTAGAATTAAGTAAGTCTGGACAGAGACACCAGTAGAGGTGAGGTTTCCTCTACCGATTTCCAAACATCTAGTCCCTTTTGCTCCACCCCTCACAGACTCAAACTCTGGCTCCTGCTGCCTACTACTCTCCCCACCCGCAAGGTTTAGGCACAGAAGTTACTCATCCCCATGACAACAGCCACGCGCCAGCTCCCCGCGCCCACCCCCACCCTCCGGCGGTTACCAATCAGCGGTCTCCCAGGTAACCCAGTTAACCCGTCCTCTCAGCCAGGGGAGCTGGACTAGTAAAGGCTTGACCCGGGCCCCACTGGGCCGGCAGGCGAGGGGAGGATTCCTCCCCCTTCCCCAATAAAGAACATGGCTTCGGAGAACCCCGCTTCACTGCTTCAGGATCTGGACCTGAGCGCCGAGGAGGTGAAGAAGCTCACCAGCGCCTTCGAGGACCCGGAGTTCCGGCGGCTCTTCGGCGAGTACGCAGCGGAGCTGTCGGACCCGGAGAACCGAAGACGCTACGAAGAGGAGATTACGGCGCTGGAGCGGGAGCGCGGCGTGGAGGTGCAGTTCGTGCACCCGCAGCCCGGCCATGTGCTGCGCACCAGCCTCAACGGGGCCCAGCGATGCTTCGTCAACATCTGCAGCAACCCGCTGCTAGGTCGGCCCAGTAGCCAGCCCGGCACCGGGGGCCCGCAGGGCTCTTCGCGGGGGCAGCTTTGGTCCCTGCCTTACAGCCTGGCTCCGGGCCGCGAGTACATGGGCCGCCAGGGTGCCTGCTACAAGGTCTACGATGTCATCTTCCACCCGGACACGCTGTCGCTGGGCAAGCGCCACGAGCGGTTCCGAAGCATGATCGACTCCACTGCCATGGAGGCGGTGGAGAAGCAGTTCGGCGTGAAGCTGGATAAGCGCAACGCGAAGACCCTGAAGATCAAATACAAAGGCACACCGGAGGCAGCCGTGTTGCGCACGCCCCTCCCCGGGGGCCCCCGGCAGGGACCCGAGGGGGAGGAGTCAATGGACAACCCTCTGCCCGCCTTTCCCTATCCTTACCCCTATCCCGACGTCGCTAAGAAGCCTCCCGCCCCGCAGCCCACGCCTACCAGTCTGGAAGACCCGGCCCCCACCGTGCCGCGTCACAGCCTAGTGCAACGACACCACGTGGACCTGCAGGACTACCGATGCTCCCGAGACTCCTGCCCGAGTACCGTACCCCGGGAGCTGGTAGTTACCATCGACCTGCCCCTGCTGAGCTCCGCCGGACAAGCCGTCTTGGAGGTGACCGAGAAACAGCTGTTTCTTGACTCTCGCAAACCCGACTACAGTCTCCGCCTCCCGCTCCCTTACCCGGTAGTCGAGAGCCAAGGTAGTGCTCAGTTCAACAAGGCCAAGCGGCAGCTGGTCGTTACCTTGCCAGTCGTGCCTCCGACGCACAGCATAGAGGACCTGGGGCCGCAAGAGGAAGAGGGGAAGGGGGAGAAAAAAGACGAGAAGGAAGAGACAGCAGAAGAGGAGAAAAGGCAAGAGGAGAAGGAGGAAAAGGAAGCAGAGGAAGAGGAGAAAGAGGGAAAAAAGGAGGAGGAGAAAAAGGTGGAGGGAGCCGGCCAGATCTTTACTTCGGTAAACGGTCTAATGAAGCAAGAAGGGGCGGAGGAGTTGGTGGAGCCTTTAACGTGCAAAGGCATGCCGGAAACGGATGGTGCTTCGTCTGTTTATACGTCAGAGAAGTTAGGCAGCCAGTTTGACAAGCTCTTACTGGATACTAGGATGTTTAAGGATAGGAGCCAAGAAATCCCTTCAGATACCTTCATTCCTTTCCAGTCTCGGCCCGAGGATTCATGGGCTTTGGCTGGTGAAGAAATGATAGACCCTCAGGAGGGTACCACGAAGGACCAGACTACCGGGATGGTGGCCATTCCACCAGATACTGCGGGGCTATCTCTTGCTATTAAAGCAGATCCGCAACTTTGCACTGGAGGAGAGAATCCTTCTGAGACTGTGGCCTTGCCTCAGGGCAGTGATGAAATGCCGCCCTCTGGGGCACTGAGCTTACCAGGGAATACAGGTGCACCAGGTACTTCAGAGCAGCCACTTATTAGTAAAGCAAATCTATCAAATGGTACTGGAGGAGAGGAGCCTGTCTTGTCTGGAGGCACTCTGTACGCTGGGGCACCGAACTTTCTGGAGAATACAGGTTCACCAGGAGAACCCAAAGAGAAAACAACTATTGGAAATGAAAACCCTCCGGAAAATAAGAATAAAGTTCAACCTAAAGAAACAGTTAACATTTCAGAGGCTAATAGGGGGAAACCCTTGTGCCCTCCTTTGCAGTGTAATCAAGATGAAGAATCTCTTACTTTGTTAGTCCAAGTGCCTCAAGTCCAGCCACAAAGCCTTCAGAGTGATTTGAGTCCCCATCAGTACAAACTTTGCTTCTCCACACAAGATTTTGTTTGTTATTCATTCATTTTGCAATTTTCTCCTGAAAATAAATTGAGCACCAAAGAACGGAAAATCAGTATTTCTTCGTTCAACATAGTGATAGAATTGGCCAAATCTCCAGAGAGCTATGGGCGCTGGAGAAAGTGGTATTTTGGTTTGAGCAACAACTGTTTGCAGGTAACAGACCTCTTTTCTACTTTATAACTTTTAAAATAATCCCGTTTTTCAAAATTAGCATGCATTCCCATTGTACGTCTTTCATTCTGAAATATTTTTTTAATGATGTAGAGTCAAATCTGTAAAATAAATTATGGGGGGATGTCAATATACCTTTTTTTTGGTGGTTTACATAGTTTAACTGTCTACAGCATGAACAAAAACTGAACCAAACAGAGCTGAAAACAAAGACTATGTCCCATAAAGCAGGAGGGGAGAAATTGAATTATTTTGTTGGAATTTCAGTGTACCTTTTTAAAAAATCTCATCTTCAGGGTTAATTGAGGGCAAAGGATTCTAGTCTTTTAAGCATAAACCTTCTAGTTTGAAATCTTTGAATCTTAGATGTTATGTACATAAATGACCTTTTTCTGGAGATAAGTTAATTGACTGTCCTTTGTTGTTCTTAGACTTTCCTTTTCCGAGAGGATCAGTAATATCACAGTGATGTCTGGACTTGCATGTGAATTGGATTTAAATGAGCCAGAGTTTTTACAATCATCAGCCTTACTCTCTCTTCCCTAGTCATAGATTTTATAAATCTAGTCCAAGGCCTCCAATTTACAAATGAGGAAACAGAGGCCCAGGGAAGTTGTGACTTGCCCTTGTCCAAGGTAATATAGGTTAGCCCATAGTGGAATTCAAAGTCAGGTCACCTGACTCCAAATCTAGAGTTCTTTCCATTACGGTAGAAATCAACTTAAATATTTTTAGAGAGAATGAAGAAATATTCCATTTATCCACCTTTACAATTAATGTTATAACATAAAACTATTCAATAAATGTAACAATGAGTAAAGCCAATTCTATACTGAGAGTACCCATGCTTCAGTAGATAGAGTGAAGTCAACAAGCATTTAAGTGCCCAATATGTTCTAGGTACTCTGCTAAGCACTGGGAATGCAAAGAAAGCCAAAAACAAATAAGCAAACAAAACAGTCCGTCCCCCCCAAGATCTCATAGTGGGGGGAGGACTCAGGAGTGGGGGGGAACCTTCAGCCACTTGTGGATTTTGATTTAGTCAAAGGGCTGCACTTGAGGACCTAGAGGACCACTTGCGGTCTCGAGGACACATGTTCCCCAATCCTATAATCATTTCCTGTTCCCTAATGAGAAAGGGAAGGGAATAAGCATTTTTAAGTGCCTACTATGAACCAGCTAATTTACAGATATCTCATTTGATCTTCATACTCTTGTAAAGTAGGTGCTACTGTTATCCACTCCATTTTACAGTTGAGGAAGTTGAGGAAACTGAGGCAGAAGTGATGTGACTTGCCCAGGGTCTTAAACAGCTAGTAAGGGTCTGAGGTTGTATTTGACTTCAGGTCTTCTTGAACTCAGGCCCAGAGCTCAATCCACTTCACCACCTTGCTGCCTCAGTGGGGGAGACAGGATGAAAACCATTATTTTCAAACATGATATATAAATTTGAAATGATATAGAGAAAAGGGACAAGCATTAAGGAGATCAGGAAAGGCTTTTCCTAGAAAGTGGGACTTTAGTTGGGACTTGAAGGTAGCCAGGAGGTAGAAATAAGGGGGAAGAGGGTTCCAGGCATGAGAGTTCCAGTTGATGAAAATGTGTAGAATTGGGTGATGGAGTGTCTTGTGTGACAGCAAGAAGACCAATTCACTAGATTGCAGAGTATGTAGAGAGTGGTGATGTCTTAGAAGATTGGAAAAGTAGGAAGGGTCAGGTTATAAGGGGCTTTGAAAGCCAGAAGAGTTATCAATGACAGAAAGTGAATGGTGTCTAAGTAATAAAAATGGTAGGCATAAGTAGGTTGCAATACATGACTCAAGAAGCATTGATTAAATACTTAGAGGTAGCCACAGTACTTATGATAGGGGGATACAAGGGGAGGCAAAAACAACCTCTGCTCTTGAGGAGCTCACATTCCAATGTGGGAGACAACTTGCAAATGCCTAGGGGCATACAAGATCTATGAGGAGTGGATGGAAGGTAACCTTGGATCTGAGAAAGGGTTTTTGCTGAAGGTGGGATCTGAGCCATGCACGGCTAAGAAACAGAAGTAAGGAAAAAGAGCATTCCAGGCATAGGGAGTGGATAGTGCAAAGACATAGAGACAGAAGATGGACTGTTCTGATTTTTGTTGTTGTTTAGTCATTTTTCAGTTGTCTGACTCTTCCCCTTTTGGCAAAGATACTGGAGTAGTTTACCATTTTCTTCTCCAGCTTATTTTACAGATGAGGAAACTGAGGCAAACAAGGTTAAATGACTTGCCCAGGATCACACAGCTAGTAAGTGTCTGAGGCCAGATTTGAACTCAGGAAGAGGAGTCTTCCGACTCCAGGCCTGGCATTCTCACCACTGGGCCACCTAGGTTCCATGTAGGATTCTGTTTAAGGAACGGCAAATTAGGCCAGTAAAGCTTAATCACAGAGTGCATGAAGGGAGAAAAAGGTGTTAGAAGACTGGAAAGTTAGGAAGTAGCCAGGTTTTGAAGAGCTTTAAATGCCAAAGAAAGAACTTTATATTTGGATCTAGACATAATAGGGAGCCACTGGAATTTATTGAATTAGGGAGGTGACATCATCAGAGCCAGGCTTTAGAAAAATCATTTTGGCAGCTGTGGGGTAGATTTAGAATGAAGAGAAACTTGAGTCAGGAGACCTATTGGAAGGCTGTTGTAAGAATACTTCAAGCAAAAAATGATGAATGAACTAGGGTCACGGAGAGAGACATTTCTCTGAGACATGTAAGAGTAGAAACTAGACTTGGACCTATTTGGTGAATAAACGTGAGAGTAAAGTTTAGAAGCTCATGTGATACTGGGTGACCCTAAGTGAAGAATTATGCAAGAAAAGTATGGTAAAGGATCCCATTGGAGAGTTATGACTGCACAGGAAATTGACTGGTTATGAAATAAGAGCTCCATTGATGTCAGTCCAAAGTGTAAAGGCTCTGGAGAAAGCCCCCATCATGTCAGGTGGACTTCCTGGGGAGAGTTTTCAGGAGAACATGGACAAGAAGTGTACAGGAAAGTATAAGTTGTAACCTGTACCTTTAGAGGGTGAGCCTAGGTTGAGGTCAGAAATCCATCAAAGTATCAAAGAAATGTCAGCCTCATAGGATTGCTGTGAACATCAAATGACATAATGTATGTAAAACATCTGGCCCACATTTACATCAGACTTTTTAAGGTTTGCATTTATTGTTGACTGGGGGATCTAGGTGAAGCTTTGTGGGGAGATAGCATTTGAACTGGGTTTTAAAGGATGAATAGGAATTCAGAAAAGATGGAAAGGAAGGACATTCCAAACATAAAGGAACAAAGGCATGGACGTGGTTGAATGGCCCAGAGAGTAGTCTATTCTAACTTGATCATGGTGGAGAATAATGCAGGAAAGGCTAGAAAATGGGGTGGTACCATATTATGGAGGTCTTTAAGAGATAGCATAATCTAATCGATTTGGAGTCACCAGAGACCTGTCTCATGCATTTAAATTAGTCCCTGACAAGGAGTGAGCCTCCAGATGTCAGTTGAAAAAGATCCAATGGGATCTAAAGTTTGTAAAAGCACTTTGTGATCTTAAAAACCACCATCTAAATGTGAACTCTATTATTGAGTGCCAGGGTTTAAACTTTATTTGATAGACAAGTAGAAAGCTACTGGATGTTTTTGAGCCAAGGAGTAACATGACTGGATCTGTGCATTAGAGATAGAAAGGTTGTTCTGATATCTAAATGAAAGATTAATAAAAAGTGAGGGAGTAGAAGTGGGATGACTGAACCATAATAATAGTCCAGACTGGTGATAATGAGGCCCTGTCTATATTAGGGTGGTGACAGTGGGAATAAAAAGGAGGACACATATATTTTAGGACCGAAGCAGAAATGAGTAAATGTTTGGATAGGAGAGTTGAATGGAGTGTGTGTGAATAATCCCAGATAAGGGGCTCGAGAAGCAAGAGAGTTGAATTGTGGAACTCTGGGAAAGTAGTAGTTCTGTGGAAATAGTGAAGTTAGGAGGACAAGCAGGTTTGGGAAAAGATAATTCAGTTCTAGACATGTTGAGTTTCATGTCAGTAGGACATTCAGGTGATGATATAAGCAGATTGATCAGTGGGCTTGGAGGGGAGAAAACAGAAGGGGCATACCACATGAATAGAAAAGGGCACAGAAAGGAGAACAAAGGCTGTCACCTATAGGCTAGTGAATTTGCCTTTGATACCTAGAAAAAGTCTAGAATATATCATTAAACAGGTGGTGGAAGAACACATAGAAAGGCAAGTACTGATCTTTGACAGACTAAAACTCTTGACAGGATTGTCATTGTCTTTCTTGACAGGATTACTGAACTAGATGAAAAAAGCAAAGTTCACTTAGAATTTAATAAAACTTTTGATAAGGCATCTAATACTATTCTTGTGGAGGAAATGTGGAGATACATGGATTATGTAATATAATCCTATGGATTTGCTTCTCTTGGGTTAATTTTGAACTTTGATTATTGGGTAGCTTGCCTTGAATAGTTGAGATGTTAATGGTTCAGTGATTGGATTAGAGTTTGTGGAAAGAAGTTAAATAAAAAGCTTGGGAAGGTCAGAAGACCTTTCCCAGGATAAATTCTTCACCTGATATCTCATCATCTTAGAGATTGATTCAGCTTTGATGCTCTCTCAGTTAATAATAATGATGATAGCTAACATTTATAGCCTTATTGTGTGCCAGGCACTATGCTAAGCACTTTCCAATTGTTAGCTCATTTTTCTTCTTTTTTTAAATTTAGTATTTTATTTTTCCCCAATAACATGTAAAAGTAATTTTCAATTATTAGCTTCTTTGAACTGCACAACAACCCTTTGAGGTAGGTGCAAGTATTCCCATTTTACAGATGAGAAAACTGAAGCAGACCCAGGTTAAATGATTTCCCACAGCTAGTAAGTGTCTGAAACTGGATTTGAACTAAGCTCTTCCTGACTCCAGACCTAAGGATTTATTCACTAGTTGCCAGTTGTCTCTCCCTTCTGATTGGAGGTCTGGAGGGCAGAGCAATGAACTCCTCTCAAGGCCATTCTAGAGGGCTCAGACTTTTCCAGCTTACTTCATTTACCATCTGCTACTCTGTTATCCTGCTTGGTTTCTGCTTTCCTTTTTCGACTTTCTTTTTTGATTTGTCTTTCTTCATTAGACTGTAAGCTTCTCAAAGGCTTGTATCCCCGGCACTTAGCTATCATCTGATTGCTCTTCCTGCCTCAAGACTTTCTCCACTCCGATCCATCCTCACAGCTTCCAAAGATTTTTTCTAAAGGATTGGTCTGACCCTGTCAACCTCTCTCCCACACTGAATAACTCTGTGACTCCCTGTTATCTCCAGGACCACATAAAACAATCTTCAGTTTAGAGGCATTTTAAGTTCTTCATAACCTGGTCCCTTCAAAAAATCAGTAGTTGATAAACATTTGTTTAAGTGCCTACTATGTTCCAGGCGATTGTTGTTGAGTCATTTTGATGACGGGTGTTTGTGCGTGGACCCCAGTTCCAAGATCACATTTCTCCCTAGCCTCAAAACACTATCCCTGACAGTATTCTCCCCAGCCCAAGGATACCATGTCTAGCAATAACTCATGAGTGGGTCCCAGTAAGACAAACTACCTTTCCCCACAATTACTCATGAGTGGGCCCAGTAAAACAAACTACCTTTCCCCATCACAAGAACAAGCTGACCTCTGAAGAAATTCTCTCCTGAAATCAAGACTATCTTGTAACCACAGAATTATCATGTATTGATTCCCAAAGTTATCATATTCAATCCAGAAGTCAAACTATGGATATCAGCTCGCAAAGCTATCTTGCTGCCGACATTAACCGACCTGAGAAACCCTTTCCCCTGGTTTCCAGTAGTGAATGACCCCAGTGACCAAGGTTGTAAATTATCACCTAATTAGCATATCTGCCAGATAATCCACTACTTTTCCTACATCATTCTTGTTAGATTGCAGGTTCCTTAAGGAGCTCCGTCCACCTAAAAGTGTAACAACAGATCTTTGCCACTTTGACTTAAAGAATGCTTGAGTCCTATATTTACGTACTTGAGGGGTCCCTGAAACTCTCCTCAAACCTCATCATTTCTTTTTCAACCAACATGGGGCCAGTACTTCAGTCCTTGAGGGGTCCCCTCCACCTGGAGACCCCTCCCCAAACTCATCATTTCCAGTTGTTTCTGACTCTCCATGACCCTATTTGGGGTTTTCTTGGTAGAGATACTGCAGTGGTTTGCTATTTCCTTGTCTGGCTCATTTTACAGATGAGGTACTGAGGCAGCAGGGTTCAGTGACTTGTCCAGGAACACACAGCTAAGAAGTGTCTGAGGCCAGATTTGAACTCAAATCCTCCTGACTCTAGGCCTGGTGCTCTATCCACTTGGACACCTAGCTGCCTAGGCAGTTAAATGAAAGCTAATGTGGGTGGTTGGATCAAATGAGGGTTGGTTAAGGAGAGGATATCAGGAGATGATGTCTGAATAATAGAAGAAGAAGCAGGGAGAAGACCCTGTATTCAAGCCTAGACCCCTTGATGCTAAATCTTGCTTACTGCCTCACACTTGCCTACATGTTCATCTTGGTAGCTTACTGTAACTCTTTCTGACCATGAATCAATTCTTTTTATATCAATAAATACAACTTCTTGTGCACCTGCTATGTCATGTTAATAGGATTTTCTCTTATTGTGTAGTAACCTTCACAGACCTTTATGATTCTCAAATTACCCAATAGGGCATCTTTACAGAAACCAATCATGTTTAGTTCAATTCATCAAATATTTAAGAACCTACTGTAAGTAGACACTCATATTTATTTATTTATACATTATATATTTAAGGTATTCTTTCAGGTTGGTGTAACTGAGTAGGATTGGGGTGGAGAAGAAGAGGGAAAAATCCAGAAGTCTCAGTGCAGCTTTAATAGCTTTTCAAACACCCTGTGTATATATGCAATGTCATATCAGGTGTGAATTGTCACCCAACAACTAGGGGTTTCAGAAGAAGCCTCATGCAGAAAAGTGACACCAGAGCTGGGCTTTGAAGGGAGCTAAAGATTCAAGAAAGAAAAGTGAAGAGATAGAGTGGAGGCAGAGAGAGACTAGAGTTAGTTTGACTGGAAAAGAAACTACATGAAGAAGGGTAATATTGAGGTTTAGGGGTGCTCAGCACCCAAAACACCGACGTGTGGGTCCTGCCAGAATGAATTCAACCCAAGCCTTCTTTCAGCCAAAGAAAAACAAAGTTTACTAAAGATTTGCCATATTGGCCAGACTCGATAAATCTCACCATTGGCTAGACTCAAGGAATCTGAGCATTTATGACACTTCAAGCAGGCCAGAACAATCTGAGCTAGATTGAATGTGAGCACCTTCATGGAGATAAGATGGATCTTATATACAGAAAGACTGGCAGGGATCTAGGGGTGGCCAAGTAGTCTGGGGTGACTTGAGGAGGGATTTAAGGAGGGTTTTGAGGAGGAGTCTAAGGAGGCTGGGGTGACTAGAAAGGGTCAGACTCCAGGAATGGGATTAAGGGTGGGAAATAGCTGAAGTCTGCAATGGAGGGCTGGGCTAGGTTAAGGGTAACAGATTTGGGCATGAAAAGCTTATGACCTCAAGCGAATGCCACATCTATTGGGAAGATTCAACTTGGGAGTCAAGGGGGTTCTCAGAGCCTATACTGCATCAGTATGAAATTAGAAAAGGTATAATGGAATAAGATTTATTCTGCTTAATTTTTATTGATGCCTTCTCCGACCCCCCAACTCCCCACTCCCATCCTGGGAACATTTTTTGGTATGCATTTCCCCTACTCAGGAGCCAACAAAGAACAAAAGAGAAGGGGCAAGTAGGGAAGCAATTCAGCCAAACTAACCAAAATATCAGCATAGTCTGAAATTATTTTTGTTGGCTAGTTTTACTGAATTATTCATTTCTCTTTTTTATTCCTTGTTATAAGGGATGACCCTTTGGGAGGGGGAGCCAGATACATTGAGAATTTTATATGATGTAAAAACAAAATTTAATTTTTAAAAGTATACATTTAAGTTGCCCTCCAGTTCTGAATCTCAAATTTGTCTCTTAATGAGTACAAGTGTTTCAGGTGTAACAGGACAATAATAGCTAACATTTTAGGTAATAATTTAAGGTTTGCAAAGTACTTTATTCCTGTTATTTCATTTTATTCTCACAGTAATTCTGGGAGATAAGTATTTTCATTATTATCCTCATCTGTAAAAGATGAGGAACCTAAGGTAAACAAGTTAAGTGATGGTTCGTGTATAACACTAAAGGGACAATATCATTTTTCTTCCCTTTTTTTTAGGAAAGGTTTTTTGTCATGGAAGAAAATGTTGATGAATTTCTTGAAGACGTCTTGAATATCAATAAGTCAGCTGCCCAAACCCAGCCATTAATTGAAGTACTTGAAGTTAGTAATAAGAGGACCCAAATTCAGTTAAAGGTAAAATTTTGGTGAACTCTCTAGAGGAGAGATTTGCAAAATATGTAAAGTCTAACAATCCCATTCTTGCCCTATTAGTGTCTTTTAATGTCTTCATCATTTAAACAATAACTAAACAAATGAAAATTACACTTAAATTTCTCTTACAAGAAAAATTCATAGTCCTCGATCTCAGTTGGAGATGACCCTGGATGCAGCGGGAGACCAGAACAACAGACAAACAACAGCAGTGATGTCTAGATTATATTTTCTAATCCTAGAACCAAATTCATTTGAATCTTATACTAAGTTGTACAATTCTTTAGTTATTTTAATAATTATTTATTAATATCTATTTTATGAGGAACTTGCTTAGCATAGTTCACCTAGAACAAAGTAGACACTTAATAAGTGCTTGTTGGTTGATTGTTGATCTTGAAGTGGAAAATATTCATGAATTTCATACAATTTAAGCCTTTCTAAAGAAACAAGAGAAGCTAGAACTTGACCTAGAATTTAGGTTCCTGAGTCATAGAATTTTGGAATTTCAAAGGGACCTTCAGCCGTCTAGTATAATTCTCTTATTTTGCAGATTAAGAAACGGAGGCCCAAGGAATACAAAGTATTACTTAAACCATTTGGTGATTGTCTAGCACCTATTTCAAGAATTCTGAATGAAACTTTAAAGTTTGTTGGTTTGGCCTCTGATTAATCACAGAAAAATAGGATAATATTTTAGTTGGAATACTGCAACTCTTTTAACTCCTAAATTTATGAGAATTATGTCTGTCCAAATTAGTGTTAGGCCCCAACCAGGGCTCTTAACTTTCAGTTCAGTTTCTCATTCCACTCTATACTATGTTGACTCCCAATGTTATGAAATAGAGCTATCTTACTAATAGTTTCCTCCAGGGAAAACACAACACTTGATTTATGGCAGGTGACGAACAAGTTTCTTGTAATCATCCACAAATTATATTATAATTTACATGTATGTCAGTTTGCAAAGAACTTTACATATATTATCTCATTTGAACCTCAGAACACCCATTATGAGGTGAGGATTACAGTTATCTCCATCTTACAGAAGAGGAAAACTGCAGCTGGGAGAAATTAAATGGGTTTCTTTTCCAGTGAGTGTGAGAGACAGGACTTGAAACCAAGGTTTCCTGATTCCAAGTCAAGGATTTTATCCACATGCCATGTAGACCCATTCTAGCTATTCATACCAGGGAGGCCAGGAGAGAAGGTGATGTTTAACTGATGCTAAACAAATTAATCAAAATCTTATGGTCTCCACACATATCTTAATACTTAGTTTACTTAGGCTTTGAAGTCCAAAACAAAGATAATTAAACTTTTAAAAAATCTTAATAATATTTTTATTTTTTCCCAATTACATGTAAAGATCATTTTCAGTATTCATTTTTGTAAAATTTTGAGTTCCAAATTTTTCTCCTTCCCCCCACCCAAGACAGCAAGCAATCAGATATAGGTTACATGCACAGTCATGTTAAACATATTTCTACATTAGTAGTCATGTTGTGAAAGAAAGATCAGAACAAAAGGGAAAAACTACGAGAAAGAAAAAAAAAATGTGAAAATGATCTGCATTCAGACTCTCCATAGTTCTTTCTCTGAATGTGGTTAGCATTTTCCATCATGAGTCTTTTGGAATTGTCTTGGATCATTGTATTGCTGAGAAAACCTAAGTCTGAAAGATAATTAAACTTAAATTTTCTAAGCTTCTCTTTCCTTTTTAGATTTTGTTATTAGAGTTAATACTATCTGTACTTTTTATTATATCAAGCTTTAGATTTTCAGCCAGAATGGCTTTCATTTTGGCCATATATTCTAATAAAATACAATAAACATGCCTACCATGTGTAGGCCCTGGAGGGGAAACAAAGTTTAGACAAGACATTCCTTTTATATTCTAGTATTAGTCCTTCTAGAATTTATGTCTCCTCTCAGGTTTATGATGTACCTGTTTCCTTGCTCTTCTGCTTGCCCAATGAGTCCTTTCCTGGGCTTCCAAACCTACAAAGATTTTTCAGTCATCTCTCTCAACCTTAGTATCACTGATGACAAGCCATGGAAGCCCTGTCCCTTTTCCTTTGCTGTCTGAATGGTAAAGAGCCTTCCCTATTTGTCCTCCAAAAATTATTCCTCTGGGCTAAGGCTTTCTTGTAGTAGAGATCTCATTGCCTCCAGGTTCTGGAATCTTTCTCTTAACATTGATCTGGGATCTCTCTTCTGAATGGTTTGCCTGGAGTAAATT
>CM053624.1:183514869-183535155 GCA_028646595.1 Phalanger gymnotis | reverse complement strand
CAGAAGGCATCAAAAAATTTATTCAGGGCCTAGAGCAACAAATTAGCGAACCAACCTCCCCATTCCAGTATTGTGAACACAAGCCTCCAGGCCCAGTAGGCCCGCCTCACAAGAGTAGCCAGGAGGCCACAGAAAAATGAGATGGCATAAATCATATTCACTGGCCTCAAGACCTCGCTCGAACTACTGGGTCCACACGGGTCGGCTCTGCTTCGGATTTTTTTCCAGCTGTAGTTTCTCGCCTCTCCTCGCAGCCAAGCCTCTGGCGTTTTCAAGTCCCACCTCAACGGCTAGAGACCAGAGTCCAGAGACCCAATGGTTCCGGAATTGGCCCCTCTTAAGTCCTTAATCTACGCCCACACAGGTTTCACACCTGATAGGGCTTTGGGTCTGGGGCTTAGTGTTTAACCGGTGAAAGTACTTTCACGGTAAACAAAAGCCAAACTCCTCAAGGGCACCCATTAAACTAAGCCCATTTTGCCTTATTGGCACACCATCCCAATAGCAAAGTGTTGGCTTCTTCAACTGTTTCTCTTAATTGACTTAACTATAATGATCCCCTCTTTTCTCCAGAGAGCTTGTGAGCTAGGAAGAAGTAATGTTGCCTTTGGGACAGCTAGGTGGTGCAGTGAGAAGAGCACTGGCCCTGGAGTCAGGAGGACCTGAGTTCAAATGTGGCCTCAGACACTTGACACATGTACTAGCTATGTGACCTTAGGCAAGTCACTTAACCCCAATTGCCCTGCCCCTCCCCCACCAAAAAAAAAAACAAAAGAAAAAGAAATGTTGCCTTTAGGATTCCAGCTTCCCTGAGCTTCAAGCCTCTATACTGTTCCCAAAGTGGATTTTCCTTACCCTAGCCTAAACTTTGCTAAATACTCCCACCCCCATTCCAATCCAGTTGTAAATCTGTTTCCTATTTCTATCTTGTCAGCAGGACTGAGATGACAGACACTTTTGGGGTCAGTAGACAACTGACATCTTTCTCAGTTCCAACACACTTTCCTATAACTAGGTTGATGAATTATGCCTCCCTCTAGGGTGGTAATTTATTAAAATCCTGCTCTAATATAGGGTCACAACAACAAAATGCCATATACATATAAAGTAAACAATAGCAGACCACTCCTCACCAGTAAGGGTGCCAGTACCACTGAGGTCTTGAATTAGTAGGCTGGACATTGAAATGAAAGTAATCATTTAGACAATTGTTGTATTTTGCTATTTTTGTTTTCAGTATTAGTTAAACCATTTAGTGATTGTCTAGCACCTATTTCAAGAATTCTGAATGAAACCTTAAAGTTCGTTGGTTTGGCCTCTGATTAATCACAGAAAAATAGGATAACATTTTAGTTGGAATACTGCAGCTGTTTAACTCTTTCATTTATGAGAATTATGTCTGTCATTTTTAATATTTGTTAAAAGTATTTTTTGAAGTTGCAAAATTATATCATAAAGGTTCTAACAAAAGAATGAGTTATTAAAGAGAACTGGTTGAAGTGGATGAGACTGGTAACCTGAGCTAGCTTTATCATTCATTCTTTGAGCTCAGGATATTTTAAGAGTTCAGGACATGTCTGACATTTCTGCAAATTAGCTGAGAGCCAAAAGTATCACTCAGACAGCAAACAATGGTCAGCACAAAAGGTAACATGGATTGTTGGCTTTTTATTGTGATATAAGTAGACTTCAGAGAAATAATATTTGCTGATCTAAGCCACATGGCCACCAAAGAAAATATGCAAACACAGCCAAAAGAAAATGGATAAAAGTAAGGATTCTGGGGGCCACAGTCCATAGGCATTTCCAAGAATGATGATGGAATTTCATCTATTCCTAGAGGAAGAAACTTTTAGAACCCATATAGGAAAGTGCCTCTAAAGACTGTTTCATCCCGGTTTCTAAGAACAAAAACAAGAACTCATAAAGGCCAAGGGTAGTCAAAGAATTGAAGTGCAATATTACTAGGGCTTAGAGACTTTACACCTGGAAATAACACAAGGAGGCAGGTTCTGGGAAAGTCTCAAGATTCTACTTATCTTGGAAGTGGTGCAACCAAAATCTACCTAATGCTAGAATTCTGTGTATCTTTGTTTAGGATCCAAACCAATTTAGAAACATGTACATATTAAAGCTTGAGTTGCTTATAATTTAATTCATCTCACATTGTACGCTTTCTTGTATTTTTCTGGCTTTAGTTTTCCTTAATTTCTTAGTAATACTAACCTCTTTAAAATGTTTAAGTGAAGTCATATAAGTAAACTATTCTCTAAACTGAAGCACATGGGTGTATCTATATTCTTTTTTCATCACTAGGGTGAGGTTTTTGTTTTTTACTAAGTAATAAGAAAATTTCTCATTTTCATGTTTACATATTTGAGTAAAATAAAAGATTATTACAACTTCAAAAAAAGAGAAGAAATAGAAAGATAACTTTCTTCAATACAGATTGAGGACTAGTTAGTAAAATTTAAACCAACTCCAGAGCCTGGGGGAGAGATCTAGGAGAAGAGGCAGTAATTGGGAAGATTGGCTGCTGAAGCTGGAGCCTCTTATTGCCCAGAGCAGTCCTCACACCTTGATGCAGTTTTTTTGTTTTGTTTTGTTTTTGCCAAGAAAAGCGCCCAGTACTTTAGTATACCCCTTATTGCAAAGTTTTGAGAAGACACAGTCAAAAGTAGCAAGGCAGTTGGCAGGCATGGATGGGTTGGCAGCTACATAGTTGCAGGCAATTAGATTACACATTTAATAGACTGTTAGAGAAATAACTTATTGCCAATCCAGGTCAAAATCTTCAGATTTCTTTGACATACAGAATTTACAGTAATGAATGTATTCTTTGAGATAACTTAAATGTTTTAATATTTAGTCATTTTAACAAAGCCCTACCATTTAACTGCTTTGTTTTAAAGAGCAATTCATTTCTTTCTCTTGACAGTCACAAGAAGTAGATGGCCAAGATCAGCTTCATGAAAAGGAACAAAGATTTAATATAAGCCATCTGACTGAAAAAGAAAATATACTTCAAACAAATAAAAAAAACAATAACAACACAACTGATGTTGAAAAAGAACATACAAAAAGAAACACCCAACTTCCTGATTCTTATACAGCAGATAGAGCACTAAAAAAGAACTGTCGTGGGTCAGCTCCCTGCCTGCACCGTGAACCTCCTGCTGCTTCTGCAGAGGTTATTGGAAAATCTCAACAATCTGACTCAGTGTCCAAACTGGTTTTCACAAAAGAAAAGATTGCTGTTTATTCAGATAATGAAACACAAAATACAAAACAACCAGCATTGATGGAAGAGAAAGCACTGGATGAAGATCACATACTTCAAAGCATAAAAGAAACCAATATGAAGGATGGAAGTGTACAGATAATTAAAGAACATGTGACTAATTGTGCATTCACTTTTCAGAATTCTTTGTTATATGACTTGGATTAATTTGGAGACTTTATCAGATTCAAGTCAAACTCAAATTACATTTAGTTAAAGACCTTAGATTTAAAAGAGATGGTTTTCTTGTAACAGTTAGCTCATGTCTAAATTCACATCAAATTCAGGGTCTGGCAGAAACCAGTAAATAGTAAATCATTTATCTGATTACTTTCAGAGATAAAATTTTAAACTAATTATATAGCTGAGCAGTTTGAACCTTTAGCTACATTATATCAATTTTTCAATTAATATTTTACAAATACTGATAAACATGAAAAAAATGGATTTACCAATTCCCCTAACTTTTTTTCTAAATTATTATGAGCACTCTGAATTTTAAAAGTAAAGTTTTAACACCATATATTTTTTCCTTTAATTGTACCTGTTGTTGACCATTATTTTGTCTTGAAATATTCATAAAATTGGAATGTTTGTTCCTCATTATTCTCAGGAGGGTAGGCATCAACTACACAGGGCAGATTGCTGAAACTGTGACAAATGTGTTAAACTGGATTTCATCTAATTACTCTAAACTTGCATTATTATACACTCAAGAATTTGCTGTTCTAGAAGCTCAGAAGGGATAAAAAGAACCCCTTTGACAATCACTAAAGCACTAAACAATTAAGATACATTTCTAGAACAAAATAGTATTTTGTATTTTTGCTTCAGCTCTGAAAATATTTGTTGTCTTACCACATGTAATAGGATATTAGTTTTCCTAATTAACAATTACTTCAGGAATTCATCAGTGTTTCCTAGAATGTATTACTGAGGTATTAAAATGCGTCTTTTGGTTTCATATAACAGTAACTTTTTTGAAGAAAAAAATCTTAAAAATTGGATAGGAAAAATTTTCTGTACTATATCCCAGAGAACAAAGCTACCTACCTTGAGTAATTCTAAAAAATTCATTTTGCATCTTCCTATTTAACAAAGTAAATTTTGCGTGCTTCCTGGAATAGGAGAAAAAGCCAGAAGTGAAGAGTATTCAATCCCTTGCAATTAGTCAAAAGGGCAAGTAAAACTTTCATCAAACAATAAGTAGTTCACATGAGTCTCAGCATGGGACCCTTTCCTAATAAAAAATGGAACAACATAAGTTAGAAAGGAAAGTATTTGCTAGCTAACCCCAAGTCCAGAGATGAGTTGACTTTTTGGACTATACTTAGTGACTGACCCCTTGAGTAGCTGGAAAACCCAGAAAACTGATGTGGGCTACTCAAAACTTTGGAGTAAGAATTCTAGGACAGATGTACAAGAGCTGGCAAACCAGAACTGGTGTGATCTCTAGGGCTGATGAGGTATGGGATGATGGGCAAAATGCCACAAAAAATTTTCTCCTCAGCTGAATGGAATGTGTAAGACTGAAAGTCCATGTAATTTATTCTTATTGAATTTGCTAGCATTTTCTTTGTATAGATTCTATATTTTTTTTAGTCAACTGCAGTCATATAAGATTGAAACTTCGTACTAACTATATGAATTTTTTTAAGTAAGATTCTAGATTTCCTAGTCTTCGTAATTTGTTGTTTTAAAAAACGTAATTCCAGTTTTAAAAAACCGACAGGAGTAAATGTTTCATTTAACAAATGTCAGTATTGTTGTCTTATGGCTTTGTGACCAAATTTAAGTTTCCTTTCCATTAAAATCTGTTATACTCTTCATTTTCTGTAATTTGGAAGCTAAATGTTTTCTTCCAAAAGGGGACTAATATATTGGTACTCTTGTTGGGGAGGGAGGCATTATTTGAAATTGAGAATTATTAAATTACACATTCTTAGTAGCTAACAATTCAAACTTACGTGCACATGATCATTTGAGCTTCACAACCACCTATGAGGTAGGTAATATACTTTCTCATTTTACAGATGAAGATATTGAAGCTCAAAGAGATTACACAGTTGCTCCTCGGATTCCAAGTCTAGTATTCTTTTTTGTACTCGTTTTCTAAAGAACTAATTAGCATCAGATTTTTAAAATAAAAAGATCTTTCAAAACATCAACTAAATTTTGGCATTGAGATTATAATAAAATTGACCTAAAATGTTTATATGCAAAAATATGGATTTATTTTGGCAGCATTAAAAAAACAACCAGGTAGTTCTACACTGAAGTAGAATTAAGCTTTCCATATCAAATACATACAAAAGAAAGGATGTTCTGTGCAGGCAGGTCTTCATGTAACATTACATACAGATATCTGCCATTCTGAAAATAACTGTTCTTTGGGAAGGTATTTAATAAATGTCTGAATTATAAAACAAGTAAAGCAGTGCCCAGCAGTAATTGTACTGTTATTTTCTTATAATTAAAAAAAAATGAATTTCAGTGTTTAAAAGGTTTTCAAAGTGGGAAAGTATGCAAAGATCCAGATAAATTTGTAATAGTTGAATTTTAATAATGTTTTCTCTATTCCTCAGCCCTTCCAATTTTTAGTTAATGTTACCTTTTGCAGTTGGGATTTTAAAAAAGATTACTATTTTTTTTAACACTTTTGACAAGAATGTTTATTTGTATTAAAGCAGAAACCAGTTCCTAAATCATTTTATACAGTTTGGTGTCCTTTAGACCAATACGATCCAAATTTTAAAAACTCATTTTTGTGTAGTTTTCACTGCAATCTTCTATAACTTTTACAGAGTTCATGGTCCCTAATATCTCCCCACCCTCCATTTTTCCCATGTGGAAGGAAAGGAGCCATAGCATACTTTTTAATGATACTTAGAGTCTTAGGAAACAGATACTGTTTGTTTTTGTTTAAGAGTAATTGGATTTGGGCACTCTGGGTGGATGGTCTACAGGGATCCTTGTGGTGCATACCACAGTCTCCAGCATGATAAATCCTAGGAACTTCAGGAACCATGACTTTCCAGAAATTTTTAAAACAAGTTGTAGTCAAATACTGAAGAGTCCAGTCCCAGTTATAATCATCATAAGTACAGAAAATGTCTGTACATTCAATCAGTTTATGATATGTATCTCGAGTCAACACTAGGCCCATATTGTGCTCTGTGGATTTCCAAGTTTTCACTTCTACCTTGTCTGCTTTGCCAAAGAAACTTCGACTGACAGAATAAGACCCCAGGGACAGCACATCACACTCGGGGCACTCCTGCGGTTTCAATTTCCACATTTTTTTGAGCACGTGAAAGGAGTCTGGGGCTAAGTAATGATCCTCCTCCAGGAAAACCATTAGTCCGGCATAATCCCGTAGAATCTTGACCCTCTCCCAAACAAAATGCAGCTTCCACCACCAGTGGTGCTTGGTTTGGGAAAACTTGGCCTCTCGGTAATGGCCGAACGAGTCGGGATATTCCGCGTTAATGCAGCCCATTTTCAAAGCTGCTTTCTTCTGCAGGTCTCGGGGACAATCTTTGGGGTCGTCGCCGGGAAACTCGTGGGGGTACAGCTGGATGCTGAAAGGGAAAAAGACCTGCAGCACTGGGCAGAAATCTACCTCGGCGATCAGCTGATTGATCTCGGCCGACCAAAAATCGTGGCTAAAGATGACTAAGAGGTTACTGATACCTTGGACCCTACGAAGAGAGTCCAGCAGCAGCTTGAGGTAGTCGGGCCGGTTGTGCACCTGGACCACCAGCACCAGCTCCGGCTCCTGCTGCGCCGGGCCCCCGGCGGCGCCTGCGCCGCCTCCTCCCCCGCCGCCGGCCTTCTCGCCGCCGGC
The DNA here is from genome assembly GCA_028646595.1 of Phalanger gymnotis. Classification (NCBI taxonomy): domain Eukaryota; kingdom Metazoa; phylum Chordata; class Mammalia; order Diprotodontia; family Phalangeridae; genus Phalanger; species Phalanger gymnotis. Next base: position 183,528,028 of record CM053624.1, on the reverse strand, counting down.
TCCCGCTCCCCCAGCCGCCGCGTTTCTTAGCGTCTGGTCAAAGTTCACCTGGTACACCAGCGACCGGTACACCAGCGTCATGTTGTCCACCTCGGGCGGCGGGGCGGCCGTGCCGTTGGGAAACCTGCGGAGGTCGCCGGGGCCTGCAGCCCGCGCTGGGACAGGCGCCGAGCCGGCGAAGGCCTCATTCTTCCGCTGGCGCCCGTTGCTGTTCCAGAAGACGAATCCGCAGGCGGCCACCACCAGCGTCAGAATCAGCACCTTCCGCTTGTAGATGCGGAACCTCATGGTCTCGGGGCCGCGGGTCGAGGAGGAGGGAGCGGGACGGCTAGCGGCGTCCGGTCGCGCGGAGTCTTGGCTTCGGCAGGCGCGCTAGATCGCCGTAGTCCCCCGCCCGTAGCAGCAACCAAGCCCCCCGCAATCCCTTAGGCTAACTCATCCCTGGCCCGGCGGGAGGTGGGGGCTGGGGCCGTCCCGAGGCCCGAAGGCAACGGAGCCGCCGCAATTCTCAGCGGCCCCACGCTGCCCTGGCGCGGCCCATTCTCCTCTTCAGCAGCCTCGGCACAGGCAGCTCCCCCGCCGCTAGGAGACCCAGCTCTCGGTGCTCCGCGCTCTCGCCATTCAGTACAGTGGGTCTAGAGGGAGCGTGCCTCAGCTTCAGTACCCTTGGCCCGCTCTCCTCCAGAAGCCTGAGCCAGTCTGTCCCCCTTCCGAGCTCATCCTCGCGAAGCCCCCTCTCCCCGCTGGCCCCTGAACGACGCAGGTGGCAGCTGGGTTCCAGCCTAGGCGGCGTAGATAGTGACACTGCTGGCAAACGTCTCTGCCCTCCAGCTCTCATCCCGCCTTCCCTCCCTTCTGGTTGGTGCCTCTCAGTCACGTCCCGAGGCGCCCTACCAAGGCCTCCTGTAGCCCATTGGGCGGGAACACCGTCACTCCGTTCTAGTAGTCCCGCCCCTTCCCGTCCGGCGCGGGCTGATGAGTTGGAGCGCAGGTGCCCAGGTGTTATTTGCATTGGGGCCAAACTGAGGGAAGTAGTCAGTCAGGTTCAGGTAGACCAAATCTTGGGGAACCCACCGTACGAAGTGACGGAGCCCCAACATAGAAGCCTTCTTGTCCTCGTCGCTGACCTTCTGGAATAACGACACGTCATCCTTCAAAGCCTAGCTTCTGAGGAACAGGAAACTTGCATGAGTGTAGCAGGAACGTGGCATCTCTGGATCTCTGAAAAAGCGTCATAGATGAGAAAGTGAAAGGTTACAAGAACGATTAAAAACCCAGCCGCATGCCTTTTTTTTTTTTTGACGGAAAGTTGAAAATACAGCGTTTGGGTTTTTTCTCGCTTTAAAAGTTCAAATCAAAAAAAAAAAGTTCAAATCAAATGCTACTTCCTCAAGAAAGTTTTATGAGTCAGAAGATAGGGATTTGACTTGCTGCTCGACCATTTACTTCTTAGATTGTTTTTCGTTTTCCAATTTGTGCCTTGCACGGAGTAGGTGCTGAATATTATTGTCATGTTTTTGTGATCTTGGGCAAGATTTTTTCTTCATCAGCTCTAAATCTTTGATCCTGTGACATTACGTGCTACTTTATTATTCGCTAATATGCACTATTATGCATTAACTTAGGTGTTATATATGTTAGAGTTTCCTCCACACCCAGACTGTAATGTGAGTTCCTTGAGGACAAAGACTGCCTTACTTCAACCCCACCCCCCTCTCCAGCAACTTGAATAAGAGTACTTAGGAGAGGAAATTTAATAATATTAGGTGACTCGATCCCCATTCTACAAATGAAGAAATGAGACTCTAAGAGACTTGTCTAAGACTAAGTAACTTGCTTAGTGTCAGATAGCTAGTAAAAGCAGAAAGGAAAGATTTGGATTCAAACTCCAGAGCTCTAACTTATGTACCACCGAGTGCCTCAAAAAGATACTTTAATGAAATATACTGAACAGCAAAGGGAAGTTGGGTAGTACACCTAACTTATCCTGCAAAATGGCTTTTTTTTTCCATAAAAAAAAAATGAGCTTCTCCAATGAGGTCAGAAACTTTCTGAAGAAATCAAAACATGCAAAGAGGTCAAGCAAATTAAAATGTTTTTAAAGGTAATCAAGATCTAATGCAATTAAGGTATAAAAGATAAATCAGTTAACTAACTCTAAGGAGGTGATTAAAAATGTTGGAGCTTCTAAGGTATATCTTAAAGATGGTGTACTGTTTCACCTAAGAGAGGTGAAATAACAAATGTTTGAAATTTGAAGAAAGAACTTGAAAAGGAAAAGGACAAACTGGGCCTCCAACTGCTGATGGGAAGACGTGGGGGGAAAGCAAAATATTTTTTAAAGTTGAGGAGGTGGGGAAGGGAGAGAGGGACAAAAAAGTAATATATGCAGGTAGGGATAAAAAATGTATTTTGAAAATAACAAAATAGAATCCCAGGTTCTGTCTTTGGGGTAGGCAGTCAACCAGCATTTATTAAGAGCTTATTATGTTGGAGGTACTGTACTAAGCCAGGGAATAAAAGGCAAAACAGAGTCCCAGCCCTCAAGGAGCTCACATTCCACTGGAAGACTAAACATACAAACTACTATGTATGTAAAAGATTTGTGATCTCAAATGAAGGCAACAGCAATTGGGAACTGGGAAAAGCCTCCTGCAAAAGGTCTATTTGAGATGAGTTCTGAAGGAAGCTAGGGGAGCCACTAGGCGTATTTTTGTAGGGAGAGTATTCCAGGCATGGAAGATAACCACTGAAAAGGCAATCACATTCATGCAAAAAAAAAATACATACATAGTACATGCAATATAAATGATAGTCAATCTTTAACCAGGCACTAACAACGAGTGAAACTGTTAAAGGATTCTTGCAGAGATAGAATTTGAGCTGAGCCTTGAAGGAAGGCAAGAAGTAGAAATGAAGAGGCAGAACATTCCACCCATGGTGGCAGCCAATGAAAAGGCTTGGAGTCCAGAGATGGCGTTATAAGGACAGTAAAGTATAAGACTGGAAAGGTAGAAGGGGCCAGGTTTCAAAGGTCTTTAAAAGCCAAACAGATGATTTTATATTTGATCCTGAAGGCAATAGGACATTTACTAGAATAACAGTGGAACATTCTTCACCCTGGGGTAGGGTAACATGCTTCTGGGAACATAACATCGTTGAGATGAGTGAGATCATTCAAGAGTGTACCACAAGGGATAAAAATTCGAGGCTAGGCAACTTGCACACCAATGCTTCCAGGCCCCTGATACCTTCTGGTGATGGTCTCAGAGTCCTGCTCACTGGGCAAGATACACTGGCTACAAATGTTGTTCTGTCAGGCTCATTGGGCCTGTTCTCTTCAGGGCATGTAGCTCCCCCTAGGTTCACTTGACCTGTTCTTTGCAGGACCCATTGCTCTGCTGGAGAGCCGTGGCCTCTGAAACTTACCACTTCTGGCCAAGCTGAAGCTCTTAGCTAGGGAGTTGTTAGGCTTTTTTCAGAAAGAACTAGAGCTCTTCCCCTAGGACCAGAGGAAAGGTTCACCAGTTCTGCTCCTGTGTCTCTAAGGCCAGCCATTTTCCAAGCAGCAGGATCCCCTAACAGGTGTTGGCTTTCTTATTGAACCTCTCTTCTTAAGAGTTTGGGTTCAGGAAGCAATATCCTTGAATTTTCTTCTCTGGTTACATGCAAGCACACATCTCCATGGCCATGTGTGTTTCAGTGGCAAGATGCCAAAGTCAGCAGGTAAAAGGGGAGAAAGAGAAATCCCCTTCTTTTCTTAATGTACTTTATGAGAAATGCTCCTACATTCAGCTGTCTTGGAGTAGAGCCAAGTGCTGAATTTGTAGCCAACAATAACAAAGGGAATGTTATAAAAGACAATTCAGGCTACTTGGATTATATAAAAAGAAAAAAACTTACACAAATAATACAAATGCAGCTAAGGTAAGAAGAAACATTACATATTGTGGAAAAATCTTTGCACAGAAAAAGTCTCTGATGAAAGACTGATAAGCCAAAATCTACAGGTTTGACAAAAATCTATAATGTTTGAGCCATTCTTTCATAGACAAGAAATCAAAAGATATGACAAAACAACTCTCAGAAGAAATACAAACTATCAACAACCATCTTAAAAAATTCTGAAAATTACTAGTAATTAGAGAAATGTAAAATAACACAACACCTATCTACCAAAAAATAGTTGAAAAACAGGCACATTATCCATTTTTAGGAAAAAATTGGAATTGTGCAAGGAAAATGAGAAAATTATTCATATTCTTTGATATAGTATTTTCACTATTGGGTTTATGCCCCCAAGAAGGTTGTTGACAACAAAAGGACTTATGTTTATTAAACTATTAATAGTGATACTATTTATAACAGCAAAAATATTTTTAAACAAACTGTCCAGTAACTAGAAAATGACTAAACAAAATGTGGTATGTGAATTTGTTGTTGTTGAGTTGTATACTCTTCATGACCCTATTTGGGGTTTTCTTGGCAAAGATACTGGAGTGGTTTGCCATTTCCTTCTCCAGCTCATTTTATAGATGAGGACCTGAGGCAAACAGTGTTAAGTGACTGCCAAGGTCACATAGCTAATGTCTGAAGCTGGATTTGAATTCATAAACATGAATCTTCCTGATTTTAAGCACCATGCTCAATCTACTGTGCCACCTATTAGTGTACCATAAATAATAATGAATATGAAGAATTCAAAGCAATGTAAGAACACACGTAAAGCAGATTGAACCAAAATCAAACCAAAACCAAAAGAACAATACACACAGATTCTGAAACTTTGTAAATGAAGATAACTTTAAATGGCAAGAAAATTAAGATTTTTTAAAAAATTGGTTATTGTTGGTGCTAACTTACAAAACATAAACCTAGATTTTAATGAATAGAAAATTATTAAAGTTTCATGTATAACCCCTATCCCAAAGCCCGTTAGTACGAAACTTTCTCTTTATTGAGGGAGATGCCCTGAGTGAGCAGTAGGGTAGAGTTGGCAAGAGCAGGGGAATTCCAACCTTTTTCAGTTCTCTTCAGCATTCTTCTAGCATCAAGGCACTCTTGGCTTTCAGTTTTGTGAGGGAAGGTAGAAGAGGCCAACAAAACTTCAGATTGTGGAAGGAAAAAATTCTGGGAAGACATGATTGGAGCTGGCAGTGTCTATCAGGTCCCTATCCCCAGCTTGCTACATCAGAGAATGCCAGGAGTTTCCCCTTGAGTAAGATGTACACAATCATTTGTTTATTTTGTTTTACTTAACAGTTTGGGAAGATTGTACTTCATAGGACATTCAATTTGGAGCTCACTGGAGGTATGCATGAAGTTTTGAAACAAAATGTATTGATAAATATTTTTAACAAAACAACAACAAAAAAAAAAGCAGTTCTCACAGCTTCCTATAATTTGCATAAGACAAGGGAAATGAAGAAATCTCAAGTTTTTTGCTTTAGGCAGAAGTCGCCAGCAGATGTCCAGAACACTGAAGCTCTTCATCATTACTATATCATATTTTTATAGAAGGTTTGTGATTTGTTTCTCAAATTCTGTATCTTTTCTCCTTGGGGCCAAATGTTCCATAGCAATGATGTCAAACTCAAATACAAACTTGTGTGTTGCATATTGACTTAATTTTAAAATGTAATATTATCTATGTTTTATTATATTTATGTTTATTTTGTTAAATAATTCCCAGTTACATTTTAATCTGCTTCAGTCTTCACTCAGGATTGTTGTGGGCACAATGAGGCCTGCTAGCTGAGTGTTCAAGATCTCTGGTCTATTGTGTACTGTAATGATAATGTTACTTCTGTTTCTGCCTCTGTTCAGTTCACTCAAATACAATGCTTCTCAGGTATGGATCCTTGTGTTTCCTCAGATGAGTTATGTGTTTTTTATAAATTAAATTATTTTATTATCAATCTAGCATTAAACATCTACACAACTAATTAGACCTGCTTCGCAACTATTTATATTTAAACCAGTGAATTTTGATGTATAAAATGTTGCAATTTTTGCCCTGTAAATTTCTATCAAAATTATTTGTCCAATCATTCCCACTCACTTATAACTTTAAATGATGGCTATTCTCTTCACGTTCTGCTTTTCAGTTTTGCATTTTTTCAAAGAGATCTTTCCATGTATTCCTCATGCTTGCTGATTTTAAATGCATTGTACTTTGGAAGGATATCCACTGAGGCTTCAATTATGTTGTAAAATATTAAGAAATAGTATTTTGGCAGTATCTTGGTCTTAAGTTCTTGCTTTCATTTGAATCAACTAATCAGTTTTTTTTGTAATAGAACACAAGTTCAGGAAAGGATTCCAATTCCCTGAAATTAATATTAGATAAAGGTGATATGCTTTTGTTAAAGAAAGAGTGTCTTAGTTTATCACAAACCAACCCAAGGGAGGTAACTCTTTTGTTTACCCTGGATCTGTCCTTACTTTTCCAGAAAGAGATCATTTTATAGGGTGCACATCATGCATTAACATTAATTAAGTTCTATTTAGTAAATCAGAAACCCTAAACTTAAACTTTGTAGCTTTTTTTAATTTTACTAAATGAATTTTGCCTTTTATCTATGTTTGCTATATAAAATATAGGCAATGCATTAGATAAGAGAAATTTTTTAGTATATGGGCAAATTCTGCCCATTTGGATTTCTCTTTCCAAGCAGGAATGTTTGGAGATAGGTAAATTATCTCTGATAGATACTGTCTAAAAACACAGTCACTTATTGTTGACAGTACTATTCTATTATTGACTCCAAAACCTTAATTTTAACTGAACCCTAATCCTAATCCTAATTTAAGTATGGTGCTCGTTTGCTCTTTAAAAAGATTTTGAAATTTTCCACCATTAATAAATGATGGCATCTGTTTCTTCACATTCTTTCCAGAATGAATTTATTTCTTTTAATTGTTTTGCCAAATTTAATTGGTTTAAGGTGATATTTCAAAGTTATTTTAATTAGCATCTCTTTGATTACTAGTGAGGTTAAACACATTTTTTCAGCAATTATTAGCACTTTGTGATTTCTGAAAATTAAGTTTCTTACTTATTGTAGATGTCAAGTTTGTCATTTTTGCCATGTTTTCCCCAATCTGTCATTTTTCTTTTTCTTTTGATTATATTTTACTGTATTGAAATTTTATATTTAATGTACTCAAGCCATTCATCTTGTCATTAACAATTTTAATAGAAATTTTCTCCCTTTCCACAACTGAAAAAAGTACATTTTTCTACCTTCCATCATTTTTATTTTTTAAGTTTGTCATTCAGCAGTAATTCATTGAAATATGTCATATGGGAAAAGGCTTTCTATATCTATCGCTTGATAAATTGCTAACCAATTCTCCCCAAGAACATTTGTTAAACAATGAATCCTTTCTCTAATTTTTATTTTCTGTAGATTTATCAAGTATTAATCCTTTTGGTTAAATATTTGCTATCTCTGATTTGTAGATTGATCTATTTCTCTATTTTAAAAGTTATTTTAAATTTAATGGAATAATATAATTTTGATGATAATAACATTGTAATATGTTATAGCCTTTTATTTTTCATCATTATGAATTTGCCAAATACCAAAAAACACAAACATTTCCTTTCATAAAAAAGAAAAAGAGGATTCTGTACAATATCATGAGACTACATTACATTTGGCTTAGTTCTTTTTAAGTATATATTCAATTCAACATTGTTCCAACATAGCATTGCTCTGCTTGTCTGTGTCCTCTACTGAACCTCCTTCTGCTTTTTCTGTGTATTTTAAAAAATATTTCACAGATATTCTCTCTCTCTGTCTCTCTCATCTCTCAATAACCCCCAATTTTTCCTGTAAATCTCCTCCATCAAAAATGAATAAATAAAAGCTCTCCCTTATAATAAATATGTGTAGTCAATTTACCTATTGACCATTTCAGAGAATATATCTTTCTATGTACAACACAATTTGTCATGTCTTTTGTAGTCATTGATCACTCAATTGGTTCTTAATTCTTTCATAGCTGTTTTTCTTTACTATTGTGGTTATTGGATAAATCATTCTTTTTGGTTCTATTAATTTCATTCTGCATCAGTTCATGCGGGCCCTACCAGATTTCCTCAATTCCATCCCTTTCATCATTTCTTATGGCATAATTATATCCATATACCATCATTTGTTCAACTATCCCCTGTCTACTCTGGTCCCAAATTTTTGCTATAATAAGAAGTATTGCTATGAACAGTTTTGCATATATGGGCACTGTCCTATTTTATTTTATATCTTTGGGGTGTTTTTTTGTATAGTATTAAATTGCTTTCCAAAATGGTTTGACCATTGCCTATCTTCCCCATAATCCTTTAAAAAATTTGGTATTTTCTTTTTTTGTTTTAACATCCTTAACAATCTGACAGGTGTCAAGTGGAACCCCGGAGGTTTTTTAGTGGGCATTTCTCTTATTATTAATGACTTGGAGTATTTTTGTGCAGTTGTAGGTAGCTTGTCTTCCTTTTTTTGAGAACATCATATTTATATGCTTTGGCTATTTATTATGGAATAGATCTTCATATATATATATATATATATATATATATATATAAATTCTCTACATATCTTAGATATAAAACACCTATTGGAAATATTTACTGTAAAGACTTTTCCCCAATTTATGGTTTCTTTTCTTAATTCTAACTGCATTGATTTTGTTTGTGTAATAACTTCTGAATTTTATTTAGTCAAATTGTTCATTTTATCTTCTGTGACCTTTTATTTGGTCAAACATTCTTGCCTATCCACATTCTGAAAGGTATTACTTTCTATAGCCCTCTAATTTTTCTGACTTTTTATATCTTAGTCTGTGTTAGGAGCAGTGTCCTATCCCTCTCCCCTTTTTCAAGTTAGGCCAGTTTTTCCTAAAAAAGTATTGAGAGGATTTCTAATGCTAAGATGTCAGAGTAAGGAAGAAACCCTCTGGAGCCCTCCCAAATTCCCCTCCAAAGAACTTGAAAACCAACTCAGAATTGATCTAGGAGCAGGGAAGCAGTTTACCAGCACAATAGGAAAGGTCTGTCTCACTAGGATGGGAGGGGAGTCAAGTTAGAGAGCAGCAGCAGCCAGCTTCACAGCAGGTGGCCTGCAGCAAGGTTTCAAGCCCGGGGCAATCCATCAGTGAGGCTCTACCCTCCTACAAAACAGCAGCCCCCTAAGCAAGCCAGCAGTCTGTAGTGCAGCAAGGCCCTACCTCCAGCACAGGGCACCAAGTAGGCCTAACCCTACCCTGGGGCTGGCCAATGTCAAGACCCACTTCTGGGGCCTGCCAGTGGCTAGACCCACCCCTTAAGCCACCAGGCCACCAAGCATCAGACCATGTGCCCGGGACCCTCCAGCTGAGAGGCCCTATTTTCAGAACAACCCAGCAGCAAGGCCCTGCCCTTGGGGTAGGCCAGCAGAGGTAACACCACATGGCCCTGCCCCCCCCTCCCCAAGAAAGAGCCCCTCCCCCCTCCAGTACAAGCCAGAAGGGAAGACTTCTCTTCAATGGAAGAAAGCAGCTAGGCCCTGAAGCCCACTAAATCCAGCAGCAAGACCTTGAGCCTCAGGATAAAAAAGCTTCAGAAAGTGAAGAACAAGAGCCCAACACTCAAATAAAAGCACCAAATCACAAAAAAGGCAGAAAAATGAGCAAAAAAACAAACAAACAAAAAAGAACTTGACTATAGAAAGTTACTATGGTGACAAGGAAAATCAAGGCACAAACTTGGAAGAAGACAATAGTGTCAAAATGGTTACATGTGAAGCCTCAAAGAAAAATGAAATTTGGTCTCAAGACCAAAAAGAACTCCTAGAAGAGCTTAAAAAGGATTTTTAAAAGCAAGATAGAGAAGTAGAAGAAAAATTAGGAAAAGAAATGAGAGTGATGCAAGAGAATCATGGACAAAAAGAGTCAACAGCATGGAAAAAGATACACAAAAATTTACTGAAGAAAATAACTCCCTAAAATACAGATTTGGCCAAGTGGAAAAGGAAGTACAAAAGCTCACTGAATAAAATAATTCCTTAAAAATTAGAATTGAGCAAGTGGAAGCTAATGACTCCATGAAGATATGATAAAGATATGATAAAACAAAAAAAAAAGGAAAAAAATAATAGGGGAAAATGTGAAATTCATCACTGGAAAAACAACTGACATAGAAAATAGATCCAGGAGGGATAATTTAAGAACTATTGGACTACTTGAAAGCCATGATTAAAAAAAAAAAAAAGAAGCTTGGATAACATCTTTCGGGAAATTATAAAGGAAAACTGCCCTAATGTACTAGAACCACAGGGCAAAGTAGAAATTGAAAGAATTCACCCATCACCACCTAAAAGAGATCCCAAAATGAAAACTCCCAGGAACATCATAGCTAAATTCCAGAGCTCTATTATTCAATATTGTACTAGAAATTTAACTATAGCAATGAGAAAAAGAAACTGAAGGAATTAGAATAGGCAATAAAGAACAAAACTATCACTCTTTGCAGATGATATTATGTTATATTTAAAAAATCCTAGAGAATCAGCTAAAAACTACTTGAAATTATTAACAAATTTAGTGAGGTTGCAAGATACAAAATAAGTCCACATAAATCATTAGCATTTCTATATATTACCAACAAAGTCTAGCAGCAAGAAATAGAGAAATTTCATTTAAATTAACTGTAGACAATATAAAATACTTGGGAGGATACCTGCCGAGACAAACCCAGGAACTACATGAACAACAACTATAAAACATTTTTTCGCACAAATAAAGTCAGATCTAAACAATTGGAAAAATATTAATTGTTCATGGATAGGTGTAATGTTAATAGGATTTGAATATCTTCTCTGCCCATTAATAGGCTTCATGGGGAGCCCATTGAAGGAAGGACTTGCCTTGGGAGAGGCTTGCTTGTAGGAAGGCTCATACCTTTTCCTAATTTCTAATTAGGCACTGAATCACAAGAGTTGTGATGCCCTCTGGCTCTGAGAAGGGCATATATACTCTAAGGTGAGATTTTGCTTTGGGGGCTCACTCATTAGAAGGATGTTCCTGTGATTTGGCCAGATGCTGTCCCCTGCTTTGAAAACCCAGATGTTGATGCTTCTCCACCTGGTAATTATGTATGCAGTGCTTTGATCAGACAGTTGGATCTGTCTGTTGATCTATGCTAATTTCTCAGACAGAAGCCCTGTTTGTTGATCTGTGTTATTTTTTCTATTTGTATTTTCTCTGCTTGTCCCTACATTCAGGGTGCTGACCTTTCCCCTAGGCTAAGTGGATAATATATATGTTAAATTAAAGTAAGATTATTGACCCATTTAAAAGCAGATCAAAGAAGCTCTGCTATCAGCCCATCCTGGGTTTGCTAGGGTGCTTGCTATTATTGTAGGCTGAGCCAATATAAAAAAATGACAGTTCTACCTAAATTAATCTATTTATTCAGTACCATACCAATCAAACTATCAAAAAATTATTTTAGACCTAGAAAAAAATAATAACACAATTCTTCTGAAAGAACAAAAGGTCAAGGATATGAAAAGAATCAATGAACAAAATGTGAAAGGAGGTGGTCTAGCTGTACCAATCTCAAACTGTATTATAAAGCAGTAATTATCAAAACAATCTGGTACTGGCTAAGAAATAGAGTGGTAGATTAGTGGAATAGATTAGGTACAAATTACATTATAGTAAATGACCAGAATAAACCCAAAGACCCAAGCTTTTGGAACAAAAACTGCCAGGAAAACTGGAAAACAGTCTGGCAAAAACTAGGTATCAACTAACATCTCACACTGTATACCAAGATAAGGTCAGAACAAGTACATGGTTTACACATACTGATAACATAAGCAAATTAAGAGAGCATGGAATAGTTTATCTGTCAGATTTATGGATAAGGGAAGAATTTAGGACCAAAAAAGATGGGGGTGGGGAGTGGAGCCAAGATGGTGGCTGAAAAGCAGGGACTTGCGTGAGCTCCCCGCCAGATCCCTCCAAAAACCTATAAAAATGGCTCTGAACAAATTCTAGAACTGCAGAACCCACAAAATAGCACAGGGAAGCAGGGCTCCAGCCCAGGACAGCCTGGATGGTTGCTGGATGAGGTCTATCATGAAAGGTGTGGGGAGAAGAGGGGGAGCAGAGCCCAGCGTGGGTGGCAGCAGGACCAACCAGGTCAGGAGCTGGGAGGAACAGGCCCTAGAGCCCTGAATCAGTGAGCTGAGGCAATTACCAGACTTCTCAACCCACAAACACCAAAGACAACAGAGAAGGTTAGTGGGAAAAGCTTCGGGAAACAGAGTGAAAGGAGTTCGAGATTCGGCCACCACCCCAGGGGCAGCAGGGGTGGTGCAGCTACAGAACTACAGCTGTAGTTGCTTCTGACCCCAGGCCCACCTGGTGGGAGGAATTAAGTGGCAGATCAGTGCAGGAGTGCACAGCCTGCTTAAGATCTGAGTCAGGTCCAGGTTGGTGGTTCTTGGGGGAGGAAGAGTGCTGGTGTGGCAGAGCTGGCTGTATAGAAATAGCTCTGAAAACAACAGCACATGCCCTCAAGCGTGGAAGAAAGTACTCTTTACTCTACAAGCAGTCATACCCTGATGAAAAACTCATGGGTCAAGTAAGTTAGCTGGGAACATGGCCAGGCAGCAAAAACAGACTCAGATTCACTCTCAGACTTTGGAATCTTTCTTTGGTGGCAAAAAAAAAGACCAAACCATACAGCCAGAAGAAGTCAACAAAGTCAAAGAGCCTACATTGAAAGCCTCCAAGAAAAACATGAACTGGTCGCAGGCCATGGAAAAGCTCAAAAAGGATTTAGCAAAGCAAGTTAGAGAAGTAGAGGAAAAAATGGGAAGAGAAATGAGAAGGATGTGAGAAAACCATGAAAAACAAGTCAAGGACTTGCTAAAGGAGACCCAAAAAAATACTGAAAAATATACTGAAGAAAACAACACCTTAAAAAATAGACTAACTCAAATAGCAAAAGAGCTCCAAAAAGCCAATGAGGAGAAGAATGCCTTGAAAGGCAGAATTAGCCAAATGGAAAAGGAGGTCCAAAAGACCACTGAAGAAAATACCACCCTAAAAATTAGATTGGAGCAAGTAGAAGCTAGTAACTTCATGAGATATCAAGAAATTATAAAAC
>CM053624.1:183486376-183514369 GCA_028646595.1 Phalanger gymnotis | reverse complement strand
CCATACACACTCAGCTGGGTATCTTACCCCACAGGAAAGAAGGAGGAAGAAGATAAAAAATGGAGAATGATATAAGGGAGGGCAGATGGGGGAAGAAGTAATCAGAAACAAACACTTTCAAAAAGGGACAGGGTCAAGGGAGAAAATTCAATAAAGGAGGATAGGTTAGGAAGGAACAAAATATAGTTAGTCTTTCACAACATGAGTATTGTGGAAGGGTTTTACATAGGGATACACATGTGGCCTATGTTGAATTGCTTGCCTTCTTATGGAGGGTGGGTGGAGAGGGAAGAGGGGAGAGAATTTGGAACTCAAAGTTTTAAAAACGGATATTCAAAAGCAAAAAAAAAAAAATTTGCATGCAACTAGGAAATAAGATACACAGGCAATAGGGCATAGAAATTTATCTTGCCCTACAAGAAAGTAAGGGAAAAGGGGATGGGGAGGAGTAGGGTGACAGAAGGGAGGGCTGACTGGGGAACAGGGCAACCAGAATATATGCCACTTTGGAATGGGCAGGAGGGTAGAAATGGGGAGAAAAATTTGTAATTCAAAGTTGTGAAAATCAATGCTGAAAACTAAATATATTAAATAAATTAAATAAATAAATAAATAATAATTAAAAATAGCATTTTCCCCAATTATAAAAAAAAGAAGAGAGGGCATTACAAAATATAAAATAGACAATTTTGATTACATAAAATTTAAAAGTTTTTGCACAAACAAAACCAAAATTATAAGTAAAGCAGGAAACTGGGAATTTTTTTTTTTACAAGAAGTATCTGTGATAAAGGCCTCATTTCTCAAATATATAGAGAACTGAGTCAAATTTGTAAAAATGCAACTCATGCCCCAATTGATAAATGTTGAAACGATATGCACAGCCAGTTTTCAGACAAAGAAATCAAAGCTATTTATAGTCATATGAAAAAATGTTCTAAATCACTATTGATTAGAGAAATGCAAATTACAACAACTCTGAGGTACCACTTCACACTTATCAGACTGACTAATATGATAAAAAAAAGAAAGTGATGGATGTTGGAGGGGATGTGGGAAAACTGGGATACTAATGCCATTGTTGGCAGAGTTGTGAACTGATCAAACCATTCTGGAGGGCAATTTGTAGCTATGTCCAAATGGCTATAAAATTGTGCATAGCCTTTGATCCAGCAATACCACTGCTATATCTATATCCCAAAGACATGCAAAAAAAGGGAAAAAGACCAAAAAATATTTATGGCAGCTCTTTTTGTGGTGGCTAAGAATTGGAAATCAAAGGAGAATGGCTAAAGAAGCTGTGGTATATGATTGCGATGTATTATTGTTCTATATGAAATGACAAGCAGGATGATTTTAGAAAATCCTGGAAAGATTTATATGAACTGATGCAAAGTGAAGTGAGAAGAACCAGAATATTATACATAGTAACTGCAATATTGTATGATGAAAAACTAAAAATGACTTAGCTTTCTCAGCAATTCAATGATCCAAGACAATCCCAAAGGACTAATGATGAAATATACTATTTGCCTCCAGAGAAAGAACTGTTAATTGTCTGAATACAGGCTGAAGCATGTTATTTTTCACTTTCTTTTCATTCTTTATCTTTTATTTGAGTCTTCTGGAACAAAATGACTAATATAGAAATGTTTTACATGGTTCCACACGTATAACCTATATATGATTGCTTATAGTCTCAAGGCAGGGGGAGGGGAGGGAGGGAGGGAAGGAAGGATAGAATTCAGAACTCAAAACTGTTAAAAAACCAAATGTTTAAAACTTGTTTTAATATGTAATTAGGGAATATATATATATATATGTATACACACACACACACATAATATATACACACACACACACACACACACACACACACACACACACACACACTTCTTCCTCAAGATTTGGTTGATTCAATTATAAATGCTGGAGAAGATGTGGGAAAATTGGAACACTAATGCATTGTTGATGGAGTTGTGAACTGATCCAACCATTCTGGAGAGGAATTTGGAACAATATCCAAAGGGCTATAAAAATGTGCATATCCTTTGACCCAGCAATTACACTTCTAGGTCTGTATCCCAAAGAGGTCATACAAATGGGAAAAGGACGCACATGTACAAAAATATTTATAGCAGCTTTTTTTTGTGGTAGCCAAGAATAGGAAATTGAGGGGATGTCCATCAATTGGGGAACAGCTGAACAAGTTGTGGTATATGAATATAATGGAATAATATTGTGCCATAAGAAATGATGAGCAGGTGGACTTCAGAAAAACCTGGAAAGACTTGCATGAACTGATGCTGAGTGAAGTGAGCAGAACCAGAAGAACATTGTACGCAGTAACAGCCACAATGTGTGATGACTAATTTTGATAGACCTCTCTTCTTAGCAATGCAAAGGATCCAAGATAACTCCAAAGGACTCGATGGAAAATGCTGTCTGCCTCCAGAAAAAGAACTATGGAGTTGTAGCAACAATTCACCTAGCAGCAGCTGTTGAGGTATAAGACCAAACAAGACTAGCAACAAGAGATGCCAGCACAGGTTCTTTGATCTGCTTTACCAAGGAAAGTAACTTTAAGGGGTTAACAATCTCACTTTAATCACACATACAAATATAACTCATTTAATTCAGGAAGAAAAGCCAGCACCCTGAACTTCAGAGCAAATACAAATAGAAATTACAAACATCAACGGACAGACCTTGTTTAATTCAAATCACAATAGTTGCCAAAGAACCAATCGGTCTGGGTTAGCAAAGCTGGGGGGCAGTTACAACGGCTTGCCCAGAGTCACATGACACTCTTCCAGTGAGTGAGAGCCCCCAAACAAAACAACTGGGTTTCTTCAAAGCCGGGGCCTCTTAACAACAGCTACCCAGAGTCTCCACATCAACACTCTTCCACTGAGTGAGAGCCCCCAAACAAAACATACATATATAATTCACTTAGTTCAGGAGGAAAAGCCAACAACCTGAACTTCACAGCAAACACAAACCAACATCTGGGTTAGCAAAGCCAGGGGGCAGTTACAACAGCTTGTCCAGAGTCTCAGCATTCCTTCCATGACTGAGCCCCAGACAAAATGCTAACCTCTGAGTTTTTATGCCCTGTTCAGGGACCAAAGAATTCATACCTAATCAGCAAAAAGGTGTGAGTCTGGGGCTTAGCATGCAGCAAGACTTAATCAAAGGCACTTGATTACTTTAGCATTCTAAAAGAGAAAACAGTAAAAAAAAAAAAAAGTCCTACCTTAATTACCAATACAGGAGTCTGGATGCAGATTGAAGTATATTATTTGCTTTCCCTTTTTTTTATTTGTTTCTTCTTTCTTGTAGTTTCTCCCATTGGTTCTACTTCTTCTTTACAACATGACTAATGTGAAAATAGGATCAATATGTGAATTTGGCTTAAGGAGGGAATAACATGTATACTCAATTGGGTATCTTACCCTACAGGAAAGTGGGGGGAAGAGGATAAGAGGGAGAGGATGATAGAAGGGAGAGCAGACTGGGGAAAGGGGCAATCAGAATACACTCCATCTTGGGGTGGGGGGGAGGCTAGTGAGGGGGAGAAAATTTGTAACTCAAAATCTTGTAGAAATGAATGTTGAAAACAAAAAATAAATTTTTAAAAAAGAAAATAGGATCAATATGAATGTATATATATGTAGAGCCTATATCAAATTACATGCAATTTTGGGGTAGGGGGAAGGGAGAGATGGGGAGAAAATCTTAGTGGAAATGAATGTTGAAAACTAAAAATAAACAAATTAATTAAAAAAAAAGATTTGATTGACTCAGGAGACTAAAGATTCAGGCTGTTGACATCACTTCCTGGTTACCTGAGTCCAAAACAGATTCAAAAAGCTCCAGGCACTCTCTCCTATGCTTGGCTGCTTAGTAAATAATGATTCACAACTCAGAGAAGGGAACTCAGCTGAATCATTTCATGTTGTCCTCAATGCCAAGAGATAGGTAGACAAGCAGATGATAGATTAGATAGATAGATAGATAGATAGATAGATAGATAGATAGATAGATAGATAGATAGATAGATAGATGGATGGATAGATAGATAGATAGATAGATAGATAGATAGATAGATAGATAGATAGATAGATAGATAGATAGATAGATAGACAGACAGATAGATAATCTGAGGTAGGAGCAAAATAGTCAATCTGGAGATGGAGCAGACCAGAGAATGACTTGCAAGTGGAGTGAGCTTGGCTTTTTTGGAAATGACATTGCAGCTGAATAAACAATTCTGAGTACTATAATTTGTATATTGACATAGACAAAAAGTTTAGGGGTGGCATGAAGGATTCCAACATAGAGAAAATGCAAACCAAGACAGATCCTTGGAATTTTAAGATTGTTTAACAGTTGTATTGAAGAAAATGTTTGAGTGTTGTTTGTTTTTTAATTTGGCATTTGAGAAGCCAACTGGAATTCTGCCTTGTGGAATTTGTTATGATTCTTTGGTACAAGCCATTGGAGGAAACATGTGAAAGGACTTCATTTAATTCACCCCAGGATCACTGAGACATTTTTGAAATTGAGGAAATAGACAAATGTGTCAATTGTGTGCCAATTTGCAGAGGACTGGGAGGATACTGCATCAATTTAAAGCTTCTATCTCACCTGTGAACTGTGAACTATGAACTATAAATCTGTGGGACTTCTAATGAGCAAGCATCCTCCCCCATATACTTTCAGTTCTTGGAATTTTTTTTAAATTTCCTTTTTTTTTGAATTCCATACTTTATTCCCCATATACATTCGAATGGCAAATATAGTCCATATACTGGTCTAGATGGGTCTCTGGCTTTGTATCTTTTGTTTTGTTTTGTCTTTCCCTGAGCATAGGTGGGTGATCCTGAACTGTTCCTTGCTAGACTTGGTGGCAGTGTCAGGAGCTCCAGGGTTTTTCAGTGGCAACCAACTAGAAGCAGAGAGGATTTTCATTGAGTGGAAGAGGAAACCAAGTCCTGGAATGATCAGCCAGAAGCCTTTGAAATTCCCTGAATCATCCTATTTGGCAGTTCCAAGCCTCATCAACTATGGCAGACCAGCCAAGGGCGGTGATAGTTTGGACTGTAGCACTTGGCCCCATCATAGGAAGGCAGAGTCAGGTCCCAAGTAGTAGCAGCACACAGTTTGCCCATTGCTTACTCTAATGTATAAGTGATTGACCCCTCCACAATGCTACCAGTATGACACTGAGAGAGGGCTAGGAGGACCAATAGGGAAGTATTGTTAGGAGGAGACTTGTTCCATTGTCCAACTTTTATATTTTTTAACCAGTACCGGTAATTGATGATTATTGCTTTGCAGTATGTTTGAATGGCTTCTATTTTTATAAATTTGAATCAGTTCCTTATATATGAGACCTTATCAGAAAACTTGTTGCAAAGACTTTTTTTCCCTATTTTGTCCCTTCTAATTTTAATATAAGTGGAGATAAAAGGGGGAAGATTAGAAGAAAAAAAAACCCTTTTTATCTTCTGTGATCCTCATTGTTCCTTGTTTGGTTATGAACTCTTCCCCTATCCACAGATCAGAAAAGTAATTTCCGCTTTTGTTGCATCTCTGACTAGCTAATGGTTTATTTTATTATTTAAAAGTCCCTACTTTTATTTATCAACTTAATAGTTTTTCCTTTAATTTTTAAAATCTTTTAATTTCTTCAAATTTTTAATCTCTTTGATTTTCAGTATTTCTATTTTGGTTTTTAAATTTTTTCTCTTTTAGTTGTTTTATTTATGTGTCCATTTTATTCATCTGTTTTAACTTTTATTGATGAAAGTATTTATAGAGCTCTATTTTCTCCCTAAAGACTGCTCTAGCTGATTCCAAGTTTGTGCATGTTGTCTCACTATTGTAAATTTCTTTCATGAAACTATGTACTTTTGTGTAATTTGTTCTATTTATGACTCATTAATTCCTTAGGTTTCTTATTTATTCTCTATTTAAGTTTGAATCCCTTCCTCAGAGACCCTTTAATATAATTTTAATTGAGTTGTAGTCAGTAAACCAGAGAATAGGCCCTAAAGCCAGGAAGACCTGGGTTTAAGTCCTACCTATTACATATACTGGCCTAGTAACTTAACATTTTGGTGCTCTAGGCAATTCTGTTGACCAGCATCGGTAAAGGGACTTTTTCCACATCTGGGATTTCCTTATGCCAATGAAATCAAAGGACCAACTCCTGACCCTCTTTTTTAGTAAAGGATGTTATAGCATTTCTGCTTTTCTTCATGTTTATGGTTTTATTAATTTTTAAAATAGTGCCATGGACAGCCAAGAAATATTCAAGTGCTTAACCCAGTTTCAGCTTATCTCCTTGGGTCTCCCTATTTACTGAGACACAATGTTGAAATTAGACCAGTTAAGAGCCCTATAATGGTCTCTATGTGTTTGAGTAAAGGAAGAGTCAATTCATTCTGCAATCTTTATTGTTGTCTTATTTAAAAAAAATTACCACAGCCACCTCAATCTTCAGAACCACTTCCCAGATCAGCAGCCATCAATATTGAAGCAAGGCCCTCCACCAGCAAAAAAGATAGTGGAAGGATCCAATGACAGCATTTTTTAGCAATAAAGTCTTTTAATTAAGGTATATACATTTTTTATAGTGTAGACATAATTTTCAAATGCACTGGGAAACCAGAAAATCTGTGTGACTTGCTTTATTGCAAAATTACAATGGTGTGGAACTGAACCTGCAATACAGGTATACTTGTATTGATTCAATACTTTCAAATGAAATCCGGGCAAATGGACTATTGCAATACATGAAAGTATGATTAAACTATGATTAAATTGGATTTATATCAAGAAGAGAGGAATGATTGATTCAACATTGGAAAAACAACAATCATAATAAAAACCAAATGTCTAAACCACGTCACATGGATATAGAAGAAACCTTTTACAAAGTACAATAATGTGAAAAACCCCAACAGATGATAGGCATAGATGGACTTTTAAAAAACAATAATAAATATACGTACATACATATGTAACATGATAGTTTACTTAGAAGTCTTAGAGAATAAGAAACTAATCTAGACAACAGCTTCAGTAAAGTAGCATGACACAAAGGAAAACCACCAAAATAAACATTTCTATGCAGCAATAACAAAATCCAGGAAAACAGGAAGTTCCTTTCAAAATAACTACAAAATGCCTAAGTGGAACTCAGTGTAATAAGACTTACTCAAGATCTGTACTGTATTTTGTAGCAACCATTGTTTTACAACTGTTAAATATGAAAGTTGATTAAAGGAGGCAAACCGAGCTAGGTGATAGAAAAATTCTTATTACTTATTTATTTATTCATTCCCTTTAAGCATAGCAGACAGACATGATCATGGATTGAGCCAGACGGAGTCTGACTGACTTGTACAGAAGAATGAACAGGTTTTTATATTTTTACAGTCACGATTCAGCATGTTTTTATGTTACACAATTTTATGATCCCCATGTATGTTCAACCATAATACAAAGATTTTCCTTAATGGAATAGGTTTGTAAAAACAATAAGATAAGAATGTTGACAAGGGTCAGTTAAAACTACAACCCAGTGTTTCTGTGTTTCATTAATATTCCATAGTATATGCCCATAAAATATTAAGCGAGGTAGTTTCTCAGGATTAGGGTCTCATCCTTTAATGGTTAACAGGGGAAGGAATGCTCTTAGGTCAGCCCTATCTGGGCTTGTATACAGAAAAAAGGTATTCTCTGAGCAAACTTTAGGGAACAAAGAAGCCCAGGTCCAGGCTCATCTTCCAGTTGATCATTAGCTCAGTTGATCATTAACATTTCTATGCAGCAATAACAAAATCCAGGAAATAACAAAAACGGGAAGTTAACTACAAAATGCCTAAGTGGAACTCAGTGTAATAAGACTTACTCAAGATCTGGTTCAGGCTCATCTTCCAGTTGACCTTTAACTCGGGCTCTGGGTCTTATTGAAATTGCAAAAATGATATGAAATGGTATCAAATTATGCTCATTACCAAAGAACTGGAAACAAAGTAGATACTGTTGGGGTACAGGCCCCAAACGGAGACCTCTTTTCCTAACCCCAAACGGCCCATTCGTCTATAGGCCCTGGAAGAAACCCCTACCTTGAACTCTCCTTGAATCTTCCCTGTTTGATCCAGCCTTGGCCTGAGGCTATAACCTTACATTATTATTAGGCCCCAAATCTCTACCTAGCCTTGCCCTTCATTGTCCTGTTACTTCCCAACCTTGATACTATCAATATGCATGCCTTCAGTTACTTCCCAACCTTGATATTATCTATATGTATACCTTCAGCTACCTCCCTGCCTTTAATCCCATTCTCTTGGTTCCTGGAGTCTGACCTTATCTTTGGACTCCTCCTCAAGACCCTCCCTAAATCCCTCCTCGTCACCCCAGACCACCCCTCAATCCCTCCCACAATCGTTTCTATAAATCTCACCCGGCTTCCAAAAAGTCACGCAGATTCCTTAAGAGCCTAGCCTATGGTGTGGCTTCTTGAGGATATGGCCAATAGAGCTAATCCTTAATAAACTTTGTCTTTTTCTTTGGCTGAGAAGGCTTGAGTCGAATTCTTTCGGCAGGACCCAGGGTGTTGGTGTTTTGGGGTCTCGAGCACCCCTAGAAACGTATGGTTCCCTACCATCATCATTTTTTTCTTAAACCTCTTCAATACCATCCACTGAGCAATGATTAAAGAAACAAAATGTGATACATAGTCATACAGTACTGTGCTACAAGAAATACTGTGATGAATATACATTAGATTGGGAAAAGCTACATGAACTTATGAAAAGTAAAGTTAAGAAAGGTCAGGAAAAAATATAGAATAATTGCAACAATCTAAATGTAAAGAACAATCAAAACTGAAGATCGTTAAATGATATTGATCAACTTGGCCCTTAAGAATGAGTCAGTAAGTCAACAGTAATTTTTTTAAGAGCCTCCTATGTGCTGAGAACTGCACTAAGTGCTAGGAATACAAAGAAAAGCCAAGAAAAAAAAATTCCCCCAGCTCTCATGGAGCTCAGTCTAATGGGGAAGGAAATATGCAAACAATTCTGCACAAACTAGAGATAATCTAAGAAGGAAGGCATTAGCATTAAGAGGGAATCAGGCAAGGTTTCTCACTTAAAGAAAGCCAAGGGGATTAGGAGGATGAATATGGCTTGTTCCCCCAAGTATGGTTGAAAGCCAATGAAAATGCATGGAGTCAGAGATGTATTGTCTTGTACAAGGAACAAGAAGTCAGTGTTACCAGCTTTCAAAGTACACAGCTGTAAGACGCCAGAACTCTAGGAGAGGGTATGAAGGGCTTTGAACACCAGGCTTTTTATTTTATCCTGAAGGTGACAGGGAGTTATTTTAGTTTATTTATTAGGGGCAGGATGGAGGGGGAGGTGGTGGTGCCATAGTTGGAGTTAAATTTTAAGATCGATTTGATAACTAAATAGATGATACTGATGGGTTGCTTGGGTGCCTGTGCTTGGACCCCAGTTCTAAAATCACATCTTTCCCTAGCCTCAAAACACTGTCCCTAGTAGTTTCTCTCTAGCAAAACAGGCAGCATGCCCTAGTAAAAGACTTCTCTTTCAGGATGATACAGTGGTCAGTCTGAACCAGCTGTGTACTGGGTCATAGAGATATTTACTACCCACTGACCTATCTGATGCATGCTAGACCTAGACATATGTATTACTCCCTTACATTCATCTTGTCTAACAAGACATTGATAGCCTGGGTATTAGTGATGTTTCAGGCCTAAAATCACACCTCCATGTAGCCCCACTTTGGGCTATTTCCCAGTGAACTCTGGGTAAGACACCTGCGCAGTAGATAGAAATAGCACATGTTCCTTTAAGAACTGACCACTCCTTAATCACTCCCTAATCCTGCCCTGAATCACTTAATTAGCATATTTGGCAAATGTTTAACTAAAGTTTAACCTATATAAACTTTACTTGCACTCCTGTAAGGTTACAGTTTCCCTAAGAACTCCTGCCTACTGAAAAGTGTAATAAATCTTTGCCACCTTGACTTAAAGAATGCTTGAGTCCATGAATTCATTCCAGATGGCCCCAACCCTCTCCAGCACTCAGGTCCTGGGAGGGGGTACCCCCCTCAACGACCCTATCCAGGAACTCCAGTTTTAGGGTTCCTGGACTTTCATCTCATCCTCAACAATACACTGCAATGGGGAAACTGAGGCAGGAAACCAACCAGTGTTACAGATACAAAGAAAGGCAAAAATAAGAGTCCCTGCCCTCAGGAAGTTCATTTTAGTGGAAGAAACAAGCAGGCAGCTATGTATACATAAAATATATGCAGTATAAATGGGAGGTAATTCCAGAAGGAAGGTACTAACAGTGGAAGGAGAGCCAGGAAACCAGGAAAGACCTCTTGCAAAAGGTAGAATTTGAGTCTTAAAGCCAGGAGGTGGAGGTGAAGAGGGAAAGCATTCCTGGCATAGGTGATACTTGATTGAGAAATGGAGTGCTAGATAGGAATAGCAAGAAGGCTAGTGTATTGAACGAGGGAATATGTGGGACTCAAGTGTAAGAAAACTAGAAACGGAGGAAGGGTGTAAAGGGTTTTAAAAACCATAGAATTTTATATTTGATCATGGAGAAGACATTGGAGGGGATGACATGATCAGCCCAGAACTTAATTTTTCTTTCAGACCAACATTTTAGAAAGCTCACTTTGGCAGCTGAGTGGAGGAAGGACTAGAATGGAAAGACTTGAGGCAAGACACCAATTAGTAGGCTTTCACAATACTCTGGACCAGGGTTCTGGTTAAATGGAGAGAGGGGATTTATAGGAGTGATGTGAAAGTGGAAGCAACAAGGGTTGATAAAGGATCGGATATGTGAGGTAAGAAATCCTAAGAGGGGAAGCATGTAATGTCAGCATTGGTTGATGCTCAGGTTAGTTTTGCTGTACTTTGTTCCCTCTTTCTTACTGACATCCTTCAGGTATATGTTTTCACAAGAGCTCTCTCCTAGGGATATATTGGGAAGCACATATGATGTAAAAGCAATGTATCAATAAAAATTAAGAGAAAAGAAGTTGTTTGATATTCTCAGTCAACTTAAGATATACCGTTAGAGATCACATAATAACTTGCTACATAAGCAAATTGTAGTGAAATGCTTTGATTTCATTTCCATTTTAACATCACTGAAATAGTGATAAATGAACCTACAGAATAATTCTACAATGTAGAGTAGTGAAAAATGATTGAGTAAAATGGTAATAGGAGGGGGAAAAAAGGAAATTGAAATAATAAATATTTAAGCACACACTGGTTAGCATTCTAAGTCATGCAGTCAAGTTAGCACGTTATTTTTACAAAATGAAACCAAACCACTATGTAAAACTGAAAATGTTTATTCCCAGGAAATCACATTAAACCAACTTAATGGTATATGTAAAAATTTGATATTTTGCTGCACAGCTGACTTCAGAAGAAAGAGTAGCAGGGTGGGCACGCAAACAGTATTTCCACAGAATTAGTCCTATTTCTACCATATTACAATGCCTTCACTCTATTCATCCCAGAAAAAGCTAAACATATTTAAACCTAGGATGTTTAGGATACTAAACTAAAATTAACTACGAAACCAAATTAGATATTTATTTCAAAGTTACAAAGGTTTGACAATAACTCAAATTCTATTCCTCATATCAAATTATTCTACAGAGTAAAAAAATAAATATCTAAAGTTTAGGAATCATGATAAGAACAAAATTAATGTGAAACTGACTGAGGGTGAATCAATGTAATAAAACATAGTAGGGGTTTTGAATGAAACTATAACAGTCTTTCCTACTTCACACTTGGCCATCACACATTCAATAACATCCCTGAAAATTTACTTACAAATAGACACATTTAGAATTCTTTATGTAGTGTGCTTCATTTAACATTTTATTAACAAATTTTCACTGCATTTAGAACTCATGTAGTATTGTGTTTTGCTGTATACGCAAAAATTGTGACAGAAACCAACAAAGTCTAAGAAAGTAAAGATTGATACATAGGGCACACGGGTTCAAACTGCTATAGATGGGATCAACCAACTCAAAATGATAAGATATTAGGCTTTTGGATAAAGTTAATAGCATTATAAAAGCCAAATTAGACATCTTCTTCAAAAGTACAAAAATACATTCTTTTGTTTTTTTCAATTTGATATTGGTAAATTTATTTGTGATATGTTACAATTTAGAACTGAATTCCTACAAGGCAGTATAAAATTGCAATTTAAACTCTAAATTCCTAACTGGATGAAATTTTATAAGCCTATTATCTATTACTTTTTGTTGATCGATCCAAGAATTGAGAGTAACATGTTAATGAACAAAAGTAACAGAGAATGGGTGCTTCAGTGCCACCCATATTATCTACTAGAACCACAGTGTGGGCAACATAGTGTAGATTCATAGTAACAGTTGCTTGAATAAAAGAGCTTAGACAGGATTTTCCACAGTCACAGGATTTTGATGTATCCAAATCACGACAAAGATGAAAAGGAATGATATGAGGAGCATAGGGAATTCTGTGGGAAAGATAGATTTAAAAAATGTTATTTTAAAAAAGATTCAAATATTAATGTGAAAGGTTATAAATCAAGGTCTGATGCCCCTAACAGATTTTAAGACTTTCAAAAAGGAACTTTTAAAACAAAAAATTAGGAACACTTGTTTATGGCACTACATCTACTTTAATGGCTAAGGAAGTCTAGTTGGTCTAACTTATTCTTAAAAGATTGTTCCAGAATTAGCAAATATGTAAGACACCGTCAAGAACTTTCTTCCTAATACCTGAATTAAATTCCCTCCCATGGCAACTTACAGTTAGTTCTATTTCATATTTCTATTCTTGGAGGGGATATGTAACTTTATTTTCTACTTTTTAGTCTAAGTAATCAAATGGTGGCACAGTGAATGGAGCATATGGCAGGCCTGGAGTCTGGAAGACCCCAGTTCAAATCTGGCCTCAGACACTTACTAGCTTTGTGACCCTGGGCAAGTTAATTCACCCTGTTTGCCTCAGTTTCCTCATCTATAAAATGAGTTGGAGAAGGAAATGGCAAACCACTCCAGTATCTTTGCCAACAAAACCTCAAAAGTGGGTCATGAAAAGTAGGACATGATTGAAACAACTGAACGAGTACAAATGCTTCAGTTATTTCTAGTTCTCTTTAAGACTAAGACAAACTTCTCAAAAATCTCTTTTTTTAAAAAGCCTAAATTAAGATACAGCATTGTGATAAGCCCAGGTTCATCACCATCACCACACTGACTCCCTCCCTTTAAAAAAGTTATTGCACCTAAGTAATTCAACCTATTAATTTCTTTTTCTAAACTTGTGCCTAGACTACATTTCAAAGAACTTTTTTTGTCTTTCTTATTGTGTACTTACCTCTATCAAACTTCATTCTGTTTTTTAATATTTTCCTAATTTGGCAAATTTATTCTGAATTCTCCAAATATTTTACAACTTCTTTTTAAAGTAGGTAAAATACTCAAATTTAAATAAAAACTTTCTTTTGCTCCATTCAAGACAGTGGATGAATAAAAGAGCCCAATTTCAACTGCCACGGGTCAAAAAGTAGTTTCCTATATAGTAAGTTAGTTATCTTTACAATATCACCATCTCCCTAGTTATACCTCCATAGCAATTTTGGCCAGATCTTATTTTTCCTATTTTACTCACAAGACCTGGAGAAGAACAGCATACAACATCACCAATCTTTACAACTTTCATAAAAACACCAACTTTGATAATAAGATCCTTACCTATAATCTGATATTGCCCGTGCAGAAATTTCTAATAAAGTTAATGGTACTGTCAGATGTATATTAGGAACTAGCAGATTAGGTTGTTCAAAAGCATTCCCAAAAAGATCCAAGTATTCAAGGGATAATTCTTTAAAATCATTGGGCAAAAACGGAAGCTTGTTTCGAGCAGCTGACAAAAATCGCAGGTTACTCAGTTGGCCTATCTTGAATGGGAACCTTATCAATTCATTGTCATCAAGTTTCAAATATATGAGTTCCTGTAGTTGACAAAATTGCAGAGGGAGAGCTTTAATTTTGTTCTGGCTGAGGTCCAAACTCTGAAGAGACTTCTGGAGTGTGGAAGAACATAACACTTCACTGAATGTCTCCAAATGATTGTCATTCAGGTTAAGCTCTTGAAGGTTGACGAGATCTCCAATTGTTGCTGGTAATTTTTTTATGTGGTTGTGACTCAAGTCTAATTTCTTAAGTTTTTTGAGGCAAAGTATTCGCATATCAATTCGGGCAAGTCTACAATAGGAGGCCTGAAGATATTCTAAGGAATAAGGGAAATTCTTAGTTAAGGGATAATTTTTTTCGGACGTAATGACCATTTTAGTTTTGGGTTTTTCAACTTCTGAAGTCTTCAATGGTGCTAGAGTTAATAGTGGTAATGTTTCAACAGCACAGCCTTGGTGAGCCAGTCTCACAGCAGACAAGAAATTCTTTAAGTTGCTTGAATTGGCCTACAAATACATACATACATACATAAAAGCAAAATGAACAGAAAATTTCAGTATAAAACTCTTGCATCTATGCTACTACTTCTTGTAACACATTTTGCAAAGATGTTTAAGGTCAGGAATGTACAGAAAATGTCTGAGAAGAAATTAAATTTTCTGGCATTTTCTGTTCAATTTCAGCACATATAAAAGATAAGGTATTTGTGTGTTTTTAAAAGTCAGCCTCTAGGATGAAAACACTTCAAAATAAAAACAATTAGTCCTTAGTGTGGAAATACTAAAAGTTGCATTTAAAAAAAATTAACCAAACCCAATCTGTAGAGGCTACTTGAAAATAGGTGGTATTCTGAATTTATGTAGTAATTCAGCAATTATATGCAGGGCACTGTTATATCCTAGAAGAAATATTGCTATGGATCAGACAGCACTGATTCATCAAGAAGGTTAAACTCTAATTTGGTAGTAAGACCACATTAGACCTGTGCCCCATCAACTAGAATACAAGGTAGTAGGTGCCATAAAAAAGGTACCAACAAAGTGCTATGGAAGTTCTGAGGTGTCAGAAGTGGTTATAATGATGAAATCACAGGTCTGAACAACCTCTCACCCCCCCCCCCCCAAAAAAAACAAAACTTGACCAATGTTCTATTCTCAGATCTCTTTACATTCTCCTCGGTAATAGTTTAGGTAAGAGATACTACCTGAAAAGGGATTCTCTCAATGTGAATGGAAAGGAAGGGACAGATTGGATTTTGCAGAGGTAAAATTGACAGGAAGAAGGAATGGACTGGTAGAGAAGTCAAATAGTGACCTCTATATTTTAAGTGTGGCATTATTAACAAATGAATCAAGATAGGAAGTGGTGGTTCTAAAAGGAAAATAATCAATCTGATTTGGCATATGTTACAATTAATGTGCCACAGAGTCATCTAGATATAGGTAAATGAAAATGAGGGACCTAAGTTCAAGAGGGAGGTCAAGACTAGAAAGAGCAGTGAAGGAGTTAAGCCCAGGTCTTCCTAACCATGAGAATGGCTCCCCCAATCCACTGTTGTTGTCTAATCTTTTCAGTTATGTCCTGCTCTTCATGACCTCTTTTTGGGGTTTTCTTGGCAGAGATACTAGAGTGGTTTGCCATTTCCTTCTTCAACCCATTTTGCAGATGAGGAAACTGAGGTAAATAGGATTAAATGACTTACCCAGGGTCACTCCACTACTAAATGTCTGAGGCCAAATCTGAACTAAAAGTCTTCCTGACTTCAGGCCTGGTGCTATCCCAATCCACTACAATAAGCTTATTGTCTATCTGAAGCAGCATTAACAAGGGAGAAAAGTAGGTAAAGACAGAGGGATTGCTCTGAAAGGAACAAAACACAAGATCAAATATTTTCCTCTAGGGAGGAAACTATCAAGAAAAGAGTGGTCAACATCATCAAACATTGTAGAGATCAGAGAACAAGTTACTTGAACATGGGTTAAAACTTTGGAATTAGGAATTAGGATGTTATCAATGACTATTGAGATTAGTTTCAGGAGTAACTAGGAAAGTACGGATCACAAGGGATTATATACTCAGTGGATGGTAAAGTTAGAATCAGCAGTGTGGACTGGTCCTTTGAAACGTTTGCTAGTGAAAGTTGAAAGAGCAGGTAGAATTGGGATGGGTGGGAAATGCACAAAGCAATACAGTGAGCTCCCCACTAAAATTCCTCCAAACAGATCTAGAAAATGTACCAGACTTGAGGAAAAAAAAAATCTAAGAAAAAGTTACTTTTTTAGACCAGGACAGCATAGAGGAGACAGAAGTCTGTGGACGCTGAAGATAGGGTCTGTCAAGGAGTGTACCATTTATGGAACACTCCAGTGAGAGGCTGTGTACAAAGGACTGGGAGCTCTGCACCCATGAACGACTCAGTGGCAGATCAATGTTCAAAGTTCAAGGCTCCAGGTTCAGAGGTAGTGTTTCACAGTAGGCAGCAGCCAGCTGCAGGCCCCAGGCTAAGAGGAGCAAGTTCAGAAGCAAATAGCAGCAGTGTGACTCATACCCCAGGAGTAAAGCAGGATCTTAGTTCCAGCTTCTAGACCAATGTTGTTTGTCCTTCGTTTTCGAATCTTGACTTACACATGAACTAGATTTAAGTGAGGCAGAGCTGCACAGTCAGCCTCATTCTCTCTTCCAGAGTCACTGGAGTCCAGTGGCAGGGCAAAAGTCAAGATGACTGGCAATGGCCCTGGCTGCACACTGGATGACCTTGGCATTCTCCATGTCTGATCATGCACTAAGCACTACCCAGTGTTTCAGTTACCTTCACGGCCATCGGAACAAACTGTTCTCATTTGCCCATTCAACCAGAGGAAATCTTCACGTGCTTGTGGTAGACACCCTCCTAACTCAACAATGGGGTTGAGACCTATTGGTTACACCCAACCAGGTCTAACTCATCTGCCAAGATGGTTTTATTGAGGTGTGACTGCTGCACATGCTACAACTCAGGGAGCCACAGGTAAAGCAGAATACTGTGAGGGTATGGACAGACTTCAAGTCTCCAGTCTGAGCTATACCAAGATTCTGGAAAAATAAAACACTCAGTACCCCAAGAAAGCAGCAACAGGCCCAGTCCAGACCTTCCCTAAAGAAGTGCACCAAGACTGGTCCTAATATCAAGTGTGAAGTCAGGAAGTAGGCTAGAAGAATGAATCAAGAAAAAGTAATTTCACTACCAAAAACTCTTATGGTGACAGGGATGCTTAAGGCAGCAGCAGAAAAGAACGACTCCCAAACTATAAGCAAAATCTCAAAGAAAGCCACAGCTTAGGCACAAATTTTACTAGAATTACTGGAGGAGTTAAGTTTAAAAAAAGTTTAAAATGTTTTTGTAAATGAAATCAGAGCACTAGAGGAAAAAATTAGAAAAGTGAGATCTATGTAAAAATTGGAAAGGGTCAGCTTGGCACAGGAGGTATAAAACTTTGCTCAAGCAACAAACTCCCTTAAAATCAGAATGGACGAAATGCAAACCAAGGACTCCATGAGGCAACAAGATATATTAAAACAAAGTCAAAAGACTTAAAAAAAGATGAGGTAAAGGCATTTCAAAGCAAAAACAATGGACCTGGAAAATAGGTCTCGCAAAAGAAAGATAAGCATTGTTGGATGGCCTGAAAGCCATGACCAAAAAAAGAGCCTAGACATGCTATTTCAAGAAATTTTAAAAGAAAATTCTCCAGATCTCTTAGAAACAGAGAGCAAAATATAAATAGAAAAAATCCACCAGTCATCTCCTGAAAGAAATCCCAAATTGAAAACTCCTAGGAATATGACAGCCAATATCAAGAGCTTCCAGATCAAAGAAAAAATATTGCAAGCAGTCAGAAAGAAAGATTTCGAGTACTGGAGCCACAGTCAGGCTCACACACAAATTAGCTGCCACTACTATAAAAAGGAGCAGAAAGCTCAGACTATTCTATTCCAGAAGGCAAAAGGTACAGGCTTATAGCCAAGAATAACATACCTAGCAAAACTGAGTATAATCCTAAAGGGGAAAAAAAGGAGCCTCTAATGAAATAGCTTCTTAAACTTTCTCTACTTTCAACCCCTTCAGCACTTCTTAAAAACCACGGGTTGCTACCTGAAGTTAGTTTAAGATGAGAAGACCAGAGCTACACATAAACTTTGAAGTGAAAAGGAGTTAGGAAAAACATAAAAAGGAAAACATGAACAAACAATCAAAAGGGACTAAAACAGATAAATTGTTTATATTTAATATGGGGAGATGATATATGTATTTCCTCTAAAAGCTATCATCAGGAGTCACAAAGTAAGACAGAAAGCCTGGGAGGGTTTCTATTATGTCTTGATAATCTTTAAAGAATGGAAAGAGGATAGAGTGGGGGACAAGAGTGTTGGGAGAGAGGTGAAAGGTAAGGAAGCTTAGGAAAAATTATCTTACATAATCAAGACATCTATACAAACAAGAAGGGAGTTGAAGGGAGCACCTGATACGTGTACAACTGGGTACAGAAATGTATCTCACTCAACAGGGAAATAGGAGGGAAAAGAAGGAAGAAGAAAATTAGATGGAGGATAGATTAAATGAGGGATTTGTCCCAAACAAAATAAATTCTAAAAATGTACAAAAATATTTATTGCTCTTTTTGAGCAAAGAATGGGAATCTGAGGAGGTGCCCACAAATTGCGAAATGGTTGAACAAGTTATGGGATATAAATGTGATACTGAAACATAAAAATGTTATATGTCTTTATATACGTGTGTGATGGAATATAATTGTACTGTAAGACAAACAACTTTGAAAGAATGAGGAATTCTGATCAGTGTAATATCAAACCATATTTCTAAGAGGACTAAGGATAAAACATGCTACCCACCTCCTCAGAGAACAGGATGAGACTTTTTATATCACCAATTCAGAAATTTGTTTGCTTGACTATGCATATTTGTTACAGGGGTTTTGTTTTTCTTTCATTCTAAATTGAGAGTAGAAGTAGGAGGGAAAGGAGGTAGATTTTTGTTGATTGAAAAAATATTTACTTTTTTTAAAAAGAAAGAAAAAACTCAAGGAGTTAGAACAAATTAATTATACTCCTCTTAGGATTGGTAATGTAAATCAATTTAGTATATTAAATAATAGCTCTTGATTTGAAAGTCAGAAGGTACACATTTGGATTTTAACTTGTGCAAATCATAGTTCATAGAGAGACAGAACCTTGGAGGTCATCTAGTTCAAGCTTCTCATTTTGCAGATAAGAAAACTGAGCCCCACAGAAGTTAGTTGTAGTATATGTTTACAAGGTTGTTGAAAGGCTCAAATGAAACTATATCATATAGCTTTACCACAGTGCTACTGTGTAAGATATTATTATTCCAATTAGACAACATCAGATGCTTTTGAATGTGATAGACAGTTATTAAATTTTAAGTTTCCAAGTGAATTTTAAATTATCACATACAAATGTCAATCCAATTAGACATCAGATACTATTTTGAATATGATTTAAAAAAAAGCTATTAAATGATAAGTTTCCTGCTATTTTAGGTGAATTTTAAATCATCACACACAAATATCAAATATTTTGCTTATAAACTTAAAAGCATCTCAGAATGGTACATAGGAACCAAAACACCACCCCAAGAAAAAGATACTCTTAATCTTTTTCCTAACAAACTGAAAATTCCAAGCTTCCTTAGCCAGTCAACCCCTCCCCTCTACATTTCCTAATCCTGGTAGATTAAGTTTTCAAAAGCAATTCCCAACACAATACCTTACTGAGACAGACATCCACGGCAGGTTCCTTTAAGCGAACAGTGGCTTTCCCTTCTTCCACAAATTTAGTAAAAAACTGCTCAATATTTTCCTTTAGCTGCTTGAAACAAATAAAAGTAGCAAAGTTAAAAAAAAAGTCTGGGGAAAATGAAGGTCCATTTTAATTTTTCTTAAATGTGAGAAAGTTTGGGCAGTATTGCTTTGAGGTTTTAAGGATTCTTTTTTAGGCTGAATAGTTAGCCCTTTTAACCTGAAGAATTCATCCCATAAAAATTCTATATCTGTTATAAAATTCCGCCAAGGGAGTACTCAGGCCTGCTTAAATAAGAGGCCTATATGTTTTACTGGCACATATTCTCTTGAATTAAACATTAACAAATGTATAGATAAATTAAGTTTACCCCAAAGCACACACAAGACTTGCATAGAAGTTCAATTACAAAGGACTCCTTAAAAAATTAAATAACCCATATATTTTGAGGCATATTCTGTGCTTATGGGTAGGCCATGCTAATAAGATAAAAATGACAGTACTACCAACGTTTACACTTTTAATGTTACAAATTATCAAGACTATACTTCACAGAGCTTATTAAAATAAAACTCATTTGATCGATTAAATTTAGTAATTTAATACTATGAAACGCAACAAACACATTTTTTGTTTTGATTGTGGAAGTTACATCAATGTAGTCAGAAATGAGAGACCTGAAGAAGTGAATTTCAAATTTAGGATTTATAAGATTAAGCAGGATTTTTATAGGGAAAGGAAAAAGCCCTAGAAGAAACATGAAAACAGCCTGGAAAGAATGGGGACCTAGGTTCTAGTGGTGGTTTTGTCACCAACTACATGATTGCAAGCAAATGATTAAATCCCTCTGGGTTTTAGTTTTTTCATCTGTAAAATAAGAAGACTGGACTAGATAATACAGATTTTTGCTTCTATAAACATGATTCTACTGTATAAATGGTGTACAATTTCCACAGCTCTCAAGAACCTTGAAGAAACCTTTAGTAGCTTTTTTTTTTAGCCACCATCAGCATT
Organism: Phalanger gymnotis; assembly: GCA_028646595.1. NCBI lineage: Eukaryota > Metazoa > Chordata > Mammalia > Diprotodontia > Phalangeridae > Phalanger > Phalanger gymnotis. The sequence goes on along the minus strand of CM053624.1, from coordinate 183,493,474 downwards.
CTTACCGTCCAAATGAAACTGTTCTCATTGCAGAGGTCTGACTAAAGTCATTTAACCTAGATTAGCAGGTTGAAAACCAGACACAGGATACTACGGCGTCTGGCTTCTCATTCTTTACTTAGTAAGAATAAAACCTGTAAACCTTCAGAACTATTTTTTTTTAAGTTGGTAAACTTACAAGATACAAGGGTAGCATCAAATTCTGAATGTTACTTAATTTCTGGCATTAGGTACCTTACAAACAGAATTATATAGCCTGTAGGAAAATCCAGCTTTTTTTTTTCCCCTTTGGTGAATCAACTACAGAATTAAAAAAAAATTATGTATTAATGGTCAAATGTTTTGGTATTGCCGTAGAAATGGGCATAAATATAGCATTAAGGAATCACATTAAGTTATACGGATTAATTTTCAATAAAAAGCAAAAACAAGTCACTGCATCATTGCCATGCCGACTTTAGATTCTAATAAACCCCAGCACAAGCAGAGCTGAGCTTATTATTTACTTATGTATGCGCAGTACATCACCCTAGAGGAATGTAAACTTCTTGACCTTCACTTTTATGTGTGCCACGTAACCCCTCAGTGTTTGCCTTTTTTGAAAGACTACAGTAACACCAGCATGCGTGAGGAAAGCTCAGCTGGAAGCGACAAGCGGCTCTGCCTCGCCATCATAACACTAAACTTCCTGGCTAAGGCCGTGCTTTGGTTTCGCTCAGCCTGGAATTTCAAAAGCTTCACGACCCAAGTTTTGACAGGGCGCTCCTATTGCCAGCAATAGGGACGCGCGGAGATGCAGCCAGCCAATGCAGATAAAACACGTGGAGATGGAAGAGAACTACACACTTTGGAGGGTTCTTGGGCTTTTCAAAAACAAACAAGGCTGACTTGTCCGGGGGCAGGGCGCGGAGAAAGGCTGTCTCTCCGCGGGCGCACGGGGCATCCGCACTAGGGGCTGCAGACCCTCGGGCCCTACAGTCCCACCACGCAAGGCCGGCTGCTGGCGGGTGGAAGAGGGAGCAGGACGCTCACCTTGTACCTGCTCCCAGTCTTGTCCTTCAGAGTGTAGATAATCAGATGGGCGGCCCCAGCCTGGGACTGGGGCAGCGTCTTGTCTGAGGGCCGGCCCAAGGACAGCACTGCCCTTGTGCCTTTGCCCCTGCCCCTCAGGCCAAAGGTGGGAAGGTGGCGGTTAACCAATTCTACTTCACATTGGAGCTTCATCGCGCAAGGCCGGGAAGCGCCGCCGCCGCCGCCGTCAAACTCCGCCGGCCCCCGAGCGCCTCTTTGAAAGCTCCTCTTCCCGCCAGCCACCGCCGCCAAGGCCCTTCGAGCGGGGAGCAGGGCTGTCTAGAGAACTGCCGGATCCGAAAAACAATCTACATGTCGTCTATGTATGCATATATAAATTTACAGCGTGCTGTAGTCTATACAGTCTCCTTAATGTCTCAATTTGAATGGCTCCGTCAGAACAGATACTTGGTTTTAGGGGTCCGCTTTAGGGTGAAATCAATTTTTGCCCGCGATGATTGAGGGCCAGCAATAAGGACCCCAGCTCGCACCTCCCGTTTTTTCTTGGGCGCGTGCACGCGCGGGGAGCTGAGGCCGCTTTAGGGAAGGTTGCTTGTGCTGCAGGGTTCTTTCCAGTCGCGTGCCTCCCTTGATTAATTGTGGGTTTTAACGTTGCCTTTTCTTGGAGGGAGTTGTTAAACATTAGTAAAATGGTGACTCCAAGTAGCCGTTTACGGGATCACAAAACAACCGTGGGGATGTTAGGAGTAGAAAATTTCTGGAGAACTGGGTGGACTCTAACCACAAAAATCCAGAGGAGTGGTCAACGTTTGCGTGGTTATCTAGGTATGGTGAGGGGGGTGGGGGGTGAGGAGCGGGGCCAGCAGATCAGATACCTCTAATCCGTGGACGGGGAGGGGAGCTGATCTATTTCTCACCCCTCTTCTTTCCTTACTGACAAAGAGGAAGCCCAAGTAAATATCACCCGAGTCTAGGAAAAGTAGCCAGCTGGGGAGAACTGCTAAGAACTGCATATGAGAGGTTTGAATTTTTTTCCAGATCTAAGTCAGGAATCGGGTCATCAGAATTTTCTGGGGGTGGGGAGGTGGAGGGGCCATGAAAGCTGTCATCAGAATAATAGGCATTAGTTGGGTTCTCCCACAGCACTGTCACAGGAACATCAAGACAGCAAATGTTTAGCAAAAAGTTCTGTTAATTGCTGACAATTAGAGTCAAAAAAGGGTACAGAAGGAAAGGAAAGAGGTGGATAAATTAACAACTATATGCTTGATACCAAAAAAAGAGGGTCAAGAAAAGGAATTGTGGGCAACATAAGTATTAATAAAAATTAATTAATATTAACAGATGAGATGATCCTTTGTAACAACAGTGTTGCTTGCAGCTGCTGCTGAGGTGTCAGACCCAACAAGACCAGCAACAAGAGCTGCTAGCACAGGTTCTTTGATCTGCTTTTCTAAGGAAAGCAACTTTAAGGGGTTAAGAATCTCACTTTACTCAAACATACATATACCATTCACTTAGTTCAGGGGGGGAAAGCCAGCACCCTGAACTTCAGAGCACATAGAAACAGAAATTATAAACAGAGACACTATAAACAGAGTAAATAACACAATTCAACAGACAGGCTTTGTCTGATCAAGACATCATATACATAGTTACTGAAAAGAGAAACACCAATATCTGCCTTTTTTCAAAGCCAAGGAACTCTTAACAAGGCTGCCCAGAGTCTCTGCAACAACTCTCTTTCAATGAGTGAGCCCCACACAAAATGCTAACCTCTGAGTTTACATATCCTTCTTAGGGCCTGAAGACTTCACACCTAATCAGCAAAAGGGGGTGGGCCTGGGGTTTTGCACCTAGTAAGACTTAATCAAAGGCATTCTAAAAGAGAAAACAGTAAAAAAAAAAAGTCCCACCTTAATTAATATTACAACTTATATATTAAAACTAAAAAATATTCTGGGGCTTCAGACGTACAGCAAATACCTATAGTTAACTCATCATTAATATGTTGAAGCTTCACCTTTAAATAACCCTTTACACTTTCATAATAGCTAAGAATTTTAAAATGAAAATCCCCTATTATAGTAAACTTGTTATCATCTATTTTATAACAAAATATACCTTATTAAATATTTTAAAATATTCAAATATATCATTATCACATCCTTTTAAAAGCTCAATTCATGTGTAACAGCATCCAGATTAAAAAATTGTTTTGTCTAACAGCATTTCTGTTTGAGAGACAACAGTCTCTCAAATTATACAATATAAGAGAATTTGTTAATACAATAACAGAAACAGTGTCATGCATTTAAAACATGAAACAAAACTTCAGATGACATCAATTCAGTTAACTGCATTTTCAAATTATCTCCTCTAAAAATCATTAATATTATTACCTTTGAGATTTTAAACCCCTTTAGAGTTATCAGGCATGGAACAATGACATTAAATGAAAGAAATAATAATATAGTGCTTAGCAGTGACTAGCATTTCAATTAAATTTTAGTTGACTCTAAGTAAATCATATCCTCGAAAGTAGTGATTTTGTTTCCTCTTTGTTATAATTATTCCTTTATTTTCTTTTTCTTATTGCTATAACTAGTATTTCTAGAATTTTACCAAATAATAGCAATGACAAGGGACTTCCTTATTTTTCTTTTGATCAAATTGGAAAAGCCTATAATTTTTCTCTATGATGGATAATGGAATTCATATTAAGAAACAATCTATCATTCCTAGGCTTTTTAATGTTTTTCATTAGAAACTTTTTTCTAGATAGGAGGATTATGGGAAGATGATGGAGTAGGTCAGAAAACTCCAAGCTCTCAAGATTTTCCCCCACAAAAGAGTTAAAATGGTGCCTTAGGGCAAACAAAGTGTGGGTAGAGATAAAGAATAGGCACACAACCAAGGTCTTCCTGGACAGTTTGAGAAGATCAGAAGAAAAATCCCAGGACTAGCTTTGGTCCCTGCTAGGAGTAAACACCTCCAGGCTAGGTTCAGTTTTAACAACTAGCTGCAAGCCCTAGAACAGTAGGGGAGAGAAGGAACCAGCACAGGCCTGGTGAGTGCAGAAGCAGTAGGGCAGAAAGCCCCTGGCTGTGGGCACTTATAGGAGGTTGGAGGTTTGGCTTTGGTTCCAGGCCAGATGGGAGAACTGAAGATCTGGGACAAGAGGCATCATTTCCTATACCCCAGGGCTAGAGGTGATTACAAAAATCAAGCTATTACCACAAAAAATGCACAGGCAAAGGAGAAAGAATCCAACCATAGAAAGCTATTATGGGAATAGAGATGACCGAGGTTCATCTTCGGAGGAGGATATTGAAGTAAGGAAACCCCAAAAGAGTAACATCAAGTGGTCACGTGCCCAAAAATAAGTTATAGAAGATCTTAAAAAAAGACTTTAAAAATCAAATGACAGAGATGGAGGAAAAACAAAACAAATAATAATCCAAGAAAAATAAGAAGGTTATGAAGGAAAGTCAACCAATTAGAAAAGGAGATCCAGAATCTCAAGGAAGAAAATGACACCTTGAAAATCAAAATTGGGCAAAGCGAAGCCAGTGAAATTATAAGGGATTGAGTGTAATGCTGAAATAGAGAAGCCCCCTCAGTGAGGGACAAGACTTTACCTCTCCTACCATCCACCCCTACACTGCACCCCTTCTATATTTTTAGAAACTGCTCTGCTGAGAAAGTAGAGATGAGAAATTGCATCAGTAGATAGACACCTGCAAGGTCCTGTTTATCTAGCTTTTACTCCCTTTTTGTTGAATACCAGTCTCTGGTTTCACAACTGCCTTTTAGTTCTTTGTTCTCTGTTGCTGGGGAGAAAATTCCACATTTAGAATGTAAGCTCCAAATCCAGTCAATGGGAAGAGGAGTCAGTAGGGAGTGGGGGACTCTGCTTTGGGGTCTATATAACTTGCATTGAGCTGTATGCCACACACACACATACACACACACACACACACACACACACATGCATGTGCATATGTGCATGCATGCTAGCATCATCTTGGGCCACTCTGGGATGTGTCCTTTCTCATGAGAAAGTAATAAACTCCTTTTTGCCTTTTCTCAAGAACCGTCTCTATGTATTTTATTTTTAATGTGAGTAGTGGTCTCTGACCCACATAAGATCAAGAAATAATTAAACAGGGTAGAGCCAAGATGGCAGCTGGAAAGCAGGGACTTGCTTAAGCTCTCCCCCAAAATCTCTCTAAACACCTGTAAAAAATGGACCTGTAAAAAATGTCCTGAGCCGTGCCAGGACAGACCAGACCCTGTGTCAGTCAGCCAGAACAGGCCTTGGGGCCATCAATCAGGGAGCTGTGGCAGTTACCAGATTTCTCATCCCACAAACACAAAAGAGCAGGTTAGTGGGAAACTGTGGAATCCAGTTCAGAGGGGTCCAGTCACCAGCTGTGGGGGTGGCAGAGGTGGTGCAGTGGTGGTAGTGGCTGCAGCAGGAAGCTCTTGAGGCTGCTTACAGAGCTCCAGCGTCCCTGGCTCACACAGTGGAAGGAATCTAACAGTAGATCAGAGTGGGAGTGCAAGGAGTGCTTTGTGGGCACAAAGGTAGATTCTCTTCCTGTGACCTGCTTGGATCTGTGTTGTGGTCCTGGTTGGTGGTTCTTGGGGGAGGAGGATTGCTGCTGTGACAGACCTTGGGGTGATGATGGAGTAGAAGTAGCTCTGAAAACAGCAGTGCTTGGACCCTAAAGCTTGAGACAACATGCTCTCTACAAGCAGTCATATCCTGGCAAAAAGCTCAAAGGTCAAGTAGTTGGCTGGGAACATGAACAGGCAGCAAAAACAAACTCAGATTCAAGCTCAGACTCAGACTCAAACTCCAGATTCCCTTTTTGGTGACAATCAAAACATACAGCCAGAAGAAGTCAACAAGGTCAAAGAGCCTACATCAGAAGCCTCCAAGAAAAATATGAATTGGTGTCAGGCCATGGAAGAGCTCAAAAAGGATTTAGAAAAGCAAGTAAGGGAAGTAGTGGAAAAATTGGGAAAAGAAGTGAGAGTGATGCAAGAAAACCATGAAAAACAAGTCAACAACTTGCTAAAGGAGACCCCCCCAAAAAAATACTGAAGAAAACAACACCTTAAAAAATAGACTAACTCGGAGCAGGGCGGAGCCAAGATGGCAGCTGGAAAGCAGGGACTACCGTGTGCTCCACACCAAGTCCCTCCAAAAACCTATTAAAAAATGGGTCTGAAACAATTCTAGAACTGCAGAACCCACAAAGTGGCGGAGGGAAGTAGGGCTCCAGCCCAGGACAGCCTGGATGTTCTCTGGGTAAGGTCTATCCCACATGGAGCCGGGAGCTGAGGGGAGCGGAGCTGAGCCGAGCAGAGCCCAGCATGGGCAACACGGACCGACCAGACCATGGACCGACCAGACTGTGGACCGACCAGACCAGGAGCCGGGCAGAGTGTGCCCTAGCGCCCTGAATCAGTGAGCTGTGGCATCTACCAGACCTCTCAACCCCAACCCACAAATAGCAAAGACGACAGAGAAGGTTAGTGGGAAAAGCTGCGGGGACTGAGTTTGTGGTTCGGCCACCCCCCCTGGGGCAGTGGAGGTGGGGCAGCTACAGAACTACAGCTGCAGTTGCTTCTGGCCCCAGGCCCACCTGGTAGGAGGAATTAAGTGGCAGATCAGAGCAGGAGTGAAGAGCCTGCTGAAGATTTAAACCCAACCCAGGTAGGGGGTTCTTGGGGAAGGAGGAGTGCTGGTGAGACAGCGCATCCACCCAAGCATGGAACATAGAACTCTTTAGTCTATTAAGCAGCCATACCCCATTGAAAAACTCAAAGGTTAATTAAGTTGGATGGGAACATGACCAGGCGTCGAAAACACACCCAGATTCAGTCTCAGACTCTGGAATCCTTCTTTGGTGACAAAGAAGACCAAAACATACAGTCAGATGAAGTTAACAAAGTCATAGAGCCTACAACAAAAACCTCCAAGAAAAACATGAACTGGTCTCAGGCCATGGAAGAACTCAAAAAGGATTTAGAAAAGCAAGTTAGAGAAGTAGA
>CM053624.1:183466592-183485876 GCA_028646595.1 Phalanger gymnotis | reverse complement strand
TAGACATCATCTTTCAAGACATTATCAAGGAAAACTGCCCTGATATTCTAGAACCAGAGGGTAAAATAGAAATGGAAAGAAACAACCAATCTCCTCTTGAAAAAGATCCCCAAAAGAAAACTCCTAGGAATATTGTCACCAAATTCCAGAGTTTCCAGGTCAAGGAGAAAATACTGCAAGCAGCCAGAAAGAAACAATTTGAATATTGTGGAAACACAATCAGAATAACACAAGATCTAGCAGCATTAAAGGATAAAAGGACTTGGAATATGATATTCCAGAGGTCAAAGGAGCTAGGATTAAAACCAAGAATCACCTACCCAACAAAACTGAGTATAATGCTCCAAGGCAAAATATGGGTTTTCAATAAAATAGAGGATTTTCAAGCTTTCTCAATGAAAAGACTAGAGCTGAATAGAAAATCTGATTTTCAAACACAAGAATCAAGAGAACCATGAAAAGGTAAACAAGAAAGAGGAATCATAAGCGACTTATTAAAGTTGAACTGGTATGTTTACATTCTTACAGGGAAAGAAGATGTGTGTAATTCATGAGACCTTTCTCAGTACTAGGGGAGTTGAAGGGAAGGTAGACAGAGGGCACAGGATGAGCTGAATATGAAGGGATGATATCTAAAAAAATGAAATAAATTTAAAGGGTGAAAGAAGAATATATTGAGAGAGGGAGAAAGGGAGAGATAGAATGGGGTAAATTAGCTCATATAAAAGTGGCAAGAAAAAGCAGCTCTGTTGCAAGGGAAGAGCGGGCAGGTGAGGGAGAATGAGTGAATTTTACTCTCATTAGATTCAGCTTGAGAAGGGAATAACATACACACTCAACTGTGCATCTTACTCCTCAGGAAAGTAAGGGGAAGGAGATTAAAAAAAAAGGATAGAAAAGGATAGGATGATAGAAGGGAGGGCAGATAGGGGGAAGAGATAATGAAAAGCAAACACTTTTGCAAAGGGACAGGGTCAAGGGAGAAAAGTGAATAAAGGGAGACAGGATAGGATGGAAGGAAATATAGTTAGCCTTTCACAGCATGAGCATTGTGGAAGTGTTTTGCATAATGATACATGTGCAGCCTATGTTGAATTGCTTGCCTTGTTAGGGAGGGTGGGTGGGAAGGGAAGAGGGGAGAGAATTTGGAACTCAAAGTTTTAAAAGCAGATGCTTAAAAAAAGTTGTGTTTTTTTTTTTTCCATGCAGCTGGGAAACAAGATATATAGGGAATAGGGCATAGAAATCTATCCTGCCCTACAAGAAAGTAAGGGGAAAGAGGATGGAGGACAGAGTGGGGGTGAAAGAAGGGCAGGCTGACTGGGGAAAGAGGCAATCAGAATGAATATATGCCATCTTGGAATGATGGGGGGAGAGTAGAAATGGGGAGAAAATTTGTAACTCAAAATCTTGTGGAAATCAATGTTGAAAACTAAAATATTAAATGAAAATGATAAAAAAAAAAAGAAACATGGAGTGGAAGGAGATTAATGTGTAGTCAGCTTAGAAATATCAACTGTAGCCAGATTGTGAAGTGATTTACCACAGGAGTTTGTTTTTGTTTTAGAGTTGATAGTAAACGACTTAAGTGTTTTTTGAAAAAAAATAAATAATGAAACAACACATGAATAATGAAAAAATAGAAGAGAAAGTGAAACATCTTAAAAGAAAAATAACAGATTTGGAAAATAGATCAAGAAGAGAATATATACAAATAATCAGAGTAACTGAAAGTTATAATCGAAAAAAGAATCTTGATACAATAACACAAGAATTAAATAAAGGAAATTGTCCTGAAGCATTAGAACAAGGCAGGGAAGTAGAAATAGAAAAAATCCATAGAAAACCACTTAAAAGAAATACTGTGAGGAAAACCCAGGAATATCATAGTCAAATTCTGAAACCCTCAGCTCAAGTCTAAAATATTAAAAGCATCAAGATTAAAACAATTTAAATATGGTGGTGCCACAATTAGAATTACATAAGCAGTAGAGATATTAAAGGACTTCAGTTCTTGGAACACAATATATCAAAAAGCAATAGACCTGGAGCTCCAGCCAAAAATATCATATTCTGCAAATTTAAGTATTATCTTGAATGGAAAAAATGGACATTTGATAAACTCTCAGACTTTCAAGAGTTTGTTAAAAAAAAAAAATCCTGAACTTAATAGAAGATTCGACATCCAAGAACCAAGAGAAACATAAGGGACATACCAAAGACTGACTATAAGGGATTCATAAGGACAGACTGTTTACCTTTATGTAACAAAATATAAAATGTATGTCTAAGATTTTTATTAATAATGGTAGAAGTCATAAGAAAAAGGAGGTAGGGGCAGCTAGGTGGCGCAGTGAGTAGAGCACCGACCCTGGAGTCAGGAGGACTTGAGTTTAAATCCTGCCTTAGACACTTGACCCACTTACTGGCTGTGTGGCCTTGGGCAAGTAATTTAACCTCAATTGCCCTGCTTTACCCTCTCCAAAAAAAAAAAAAAAGAAAGAAAGAAAGAAAAAAAGAAGGAGGTAAACCTATGATATGAATTTAAAAAGTGAAACCATTTAGAAATGGCTAAAATGAGTAACTATTTTATACAAAAGAAGTGCAAGAGGAAGAAAGGATACAGAGGAATTAGATGGGGGAGAATGCTGGTAGTTCTGATAACCTACTTTCAGTGGGAATGGTTTTAAGAGGAAACAATACATATACATTTAGAAGAGTATAAAAGTCTTCTAAATTTAGAAGGAATAAAATGGTAGGGGTATAGAGAGGGGTGAGAGGACAAGGGAGGAATTTTTAGAGGGGAGAATGAGGGAATAGGTTAAAGGGGGCTACAGAAGGGTGTTTAGATTTATGGGAATGGGAGGATAGAAGAGGGATCCTTGGAGGGGGATAGGCAAGTAATAGGAGGGCAAGGTAGTTGGTAGAAGTAAAGTAGAGGAATCAGGAGGGATAGGAAACAAGAGATATGCACAAATATAAAAACCAAGATCAGGAGTAGAGTATGTTTGGGAAAGTATATGTCTATATATGTATGTATATATGTATATGTATATGTATATATCTATAGCTATAGAGAAACATATCTAAATTGTAGCCTTAGGGGTGTGTGTGTGTGCGTGGGAAGAACATAGTAAAAAAAAGTGCACAGCACAGAACAAAAGAAAACTCACAAGGAAGAAAAGAAAAGATGGACAATTCTCATCACAACATGTATTATTTATCATAGAGGCTTCCTTGAAATGAAAATCTATTGTTATATGAGTGGGAGATAATTCTTTGTGAAGACTTCACAGAGACAGAAAATATAAAAATTACTTCTTTTATTTCTGGAATAAGCAGGGGCAATGAGAGGTTGGAATGGACTTGGGATTTAACCTTGTAGGAATGTGATTACCTAAGTCTCAGGAATTCGAGGCCTGGGGCAATAGGTGCCTAGGGGTTGATAGTTCCCTGCTCCAGGATGCCCTCTCCCTCTTTCCTCATTCCTCCTCTTTACCTTAGCCATATCATTGCCACATCAGCAACTAGTTACTAAAAAAGGAGATATATTTTGGATTTCCTGGTCCTTTGTTTAGCTTTTGGAGCCTAGATTGTAAACCTGCCTCCCAGCCAATGGAGAGGAGGGATAAGGGTGGGTGGGAGTTCTTTTGCTATAGGATATATGTTGGTGCTTTGCCTTTGTGATCCACCTCCTTCCACTAGTCCATCCTAGTGGAGGTGATGCCCAAATCTCAGGAGATTTGTAAAATAAAAATTAATTCCTTTTCTGTCCCTACCTGAGAAGCCTCTGTGAATTATTGGGGTACTTGGGTGGTGTCACCACCCCACAAATTGAATCCTCTCTTATGTTCTGCTATGCACACGACGTGCTTTTTTTTTCTTTCTTTGTATTTAAGTTTCAATATTTAAGTTTATGATTTGTTACTTTTCTCTATTCTGTATTTGTGTTCTGGCCCTTGAGTCTAAAATAAAATTAAATTTTTTTTTCAAAACAAAGTTTTTTTTCTAAATATTTTAATGTAATCGTGTCTGAGATATGAAGGAGGACTAGCCTCTCTGGACTGCTCATCCACCTTTGGTGTCCATCTGGCATTCATCTGTTGGCTCCAAAAAGTTGTATTATGTGCAGCGGACACACCCTGGTAAACGATCTGAGCAGCAGGCAAAACCAGGTTGAGGGTAACTAATGGGCCTCAAAACCTGTTGGTAAGTAGCAGGGTGTCTACCCTAAGCATGTGAAGATTTATCCCTATGGAATGGGTGGATTAGAACAATTTGTTCCAATGGCCATGAAGGCAGTTGAAGTAGGTGCCATGGAGGGCTTAGAGCTATCTCAAACATTGAAGTTGCCAAGGTCATCCTCTGCATCCTTGGCCATTGGCAGTCTTGACTTTTGTCTTGCAGCCAGACTGAAAAGACTCTGGAAGAGAGAGTGAGGCTAACTACTTTGTGCAACTCTGCCTCACTTAAATCCATTGCACACACAAGTCAAGATATCACCCCATGTTGTTGGTGAGGATACAGTCTCTGGGAACCCCCTTGAACTCTCCTGGAATCTTCTCACTTGATCTGGCCTTTCCCTGAGGCCCAAATTTCTACCTAGCCTAGCCCTCTATTGTCCAGCTGCTTCCCACCCTCAATCCTATCAAAATCCCATTCTCTGGTTTCCTGGACTCTTGACCTTTAGTCACCCCAGTCCCATCAAGATCCTCCTTAGACTTCTCCTCAAGACCCTCCCTAAGCCCCTCCTCTAGTTACCCCAGAATACTTGACTATGCCTAGATCCCTCCCACAATCTTTCTGTATGTAAGTTTCACCTTGCCTCCATGAAGGGCTCAGATTCAATCTAGCTCAGTAGATTGAATTTGTCTGCTTGTGAAAATAAGGTCACAGAGGGTGAAATTTCTTAAGACAATCCAATATGGCAAATTGTTAATAAACTTTGTCTTTTTCCTTGTCTGAGAAGGCTTGAGTTGAATTCATTTGGCAGGACCCGGCATGTTGGTGTTTTGGGGTCTTGAGCACCCCTAAAAACCTATGGTTCCCTACCTTATATTTTCTTTAACCTCAACATAGTCATGTCCAATTCTTTGTGACCCAGGGAAGCATCAGGAAAGATATTGAAGCCCTAAGTTGTGGTTAGTGAAATTTTGTTATTTAAGGTAAAAATTCTTGGGACTGTAATTTACTATTGTTTTGAGCTTTAATTACAGGGATAGTTGTCTGAATTGTCATGAAGCCAATAGTAGAAAATGACACATGCTGCAGTCTGGAAACTGCTAGATGTGGATGTTTCCGATGGGGTGCTGGGGTGCTTGTGTTTGGACACTAATTCTAACATCACATTTCACCTTAGCCTCTGCTTGGGTGCTTGTGCCTAGACCCCAGTTCCAAAATCACATCTCTCCCTTGCTTCAAAGCATCAGCCCTAGCAGATTCTCTCCAGCTCAAGGGCAGCATGCCTTGGCCAAACATTTATCTCTCCTCCTAATACTGCGGCCAGCTGCACATACAGAATTTATTGGTCTGATTCCCTGTGTGTTGCTAATTGGCTGTGCACTGGGACATAACAATATTTACTACTTACCTTCCTGATATGTATCCTAGACATAGTGAAATGTATACTCCCTTACATTCATCTTGTCTAACAGGACATTTGATGGAGGTCACCTGGATATCTTCAGCCAGCCCTGACCTTTTGTTCACTTAGTCATGTTTCATAGTCAAAACCACACCCCCAGGTAGCCCCTCCTTGGGCTATTTCCTAGTGAACTCTGGGTAAGATACCTTCACAGTAGGTACAAAAAGTGCATGTTCCTTTAAGAACTGACCACCCCTTAACCACTCCCTAATCCCACCCTAAAACACCTAATTGAAAGATTTCACCCCCCAAATCTCGTATTTAAATTTTCCCTATAGCCCTGTAAGATTGCAGGTTCCCTAAGAACTCTTGCCTGCTGTAAAGCATAATAAATCTTTGCCACCTTGATTTAAAGAATGTTTGAGATTGTAAATTCATTCCAGATGGCCCTGACCCTCTCCATTACTCTGGTCTTTGAGGGGCACTCCCTCCCTCTCAATGACCCTGTCTGGGAATTCCAGTCTTGGCATCCCTGGACCTGAGCTCCCCCACCCTCATCATTTGTACTTGGGAAAAGTTTTGGGAACGACTTTGGCATGGCCCAGTGTAGGATCTTCTTGACTTTACTTCTCCATTGTGTTATTTCTTTTCCGAAAAGGAAATCCTGAGCCTTGCTTTTGATACCCTGTGACTACACGATTGGCTGTCAGATATGACACATTCCTGGAATCAAACCGAGCTAAGGGAGTTTTCCCACAGTTATAGTATATGACATTGTTCAACCTATGTCTCTCCTTTTCCTTTTATAGAAAGTTTCTACAATCAAGAAGTTTTATCTTTTATAAATCTATTAAATAATAGATTGATAGTGGAACATCTCTGAGTTACTGTTATAGGATGCAAGCATGAACATTTTACAATTTTAACCTGTTTTTGTGGTCAAATTATAATATAGGGATGATATCCTCCTAAAAGGGAAATGATGTTTATTTTAAGTTGTCTTCGTTACCTTGGTGACACATGAATCTTCCTTCTTAAAACTTATCCATTGTGATTCCTCTAAGTAGTTTTATCTGTAACCTGACTTAATGTAATCATGATTATGAATTTATGGAAAACCTTATATATTTGGCTTATAGATAAGGATCCATGCTCAGCATGAGTTGCCCAGTCCCCCATTAAACAAAAGGGGAAAACAGTGAATTGAGGGGATTAGGACAGCAAATAGTTAATAGCAGGAGTCCATCTTGTTACTCAAACCTGGAACTTAGTCTTTTTGCCCTGTTGGGAATTTTGCAATGATACCTGGGACATACTTTTCCTGTAGGTCCCTTCAAGAAATTAACCTCATGGGATAAAAATGCCATTCCATCATTGCTAAGCAGAGGGACTAACAAATTGCTGGATTTGCTGCCTTAACCCCTAAGCTCACCAACCTAAGCCCATAGCTGTCCCTCCACCAACATCTTGTCCTGGCCCAATTGGCCTCTTGTGGAATCTTGGCTTATACCTACTTCTTTCTTGGCCAAACCTTTGGCCAAAAGGGGGAAATGCCAGGATCTTCATGCCAAGAACACCCCTCTCTTTTTACCGTTAGGAGACACCGTTTTCCAGAGCTAATGCCTAGCAAGCAAGCTATGCTTTGGGTGAGGCATAACAACCAATCCTTTGTGCTCACCCAATGGATGAACTCTGACACAACAAAATCCCAGAATTGTTTCTGCACCAGCCCCAGGTGGTCCTTGAGTTCTGACAAACACCTGCAGGAACCAGGTTCCCATCTTGAAGCCCTGCAATGAGTCAAACTTGTCTCATTGTTGCTGTTAGCCCTCATTGCCATAGCAAAGGGTAGGCACTGCTATATGTATCAAGGTTTGGCTTTACTAAAAGGGGTGAGAGGAGCCTCCTCCTAGAGAGGCCCTGGCACATGGGTCTGGTTTCTCTCCTCCATTGTAATAAAGAAAGCTTTTTGCTTATGATAGCTATTAGCTCTTTGGTTTTATTTTGTTTTTATTTTATTTCATTTCTTAGAGTTAACCATAGTCATGATAACCTGTGTGAGTGCTTTGGTATTTTCAGGGTTAACAGTGGTTGTGTAACCTCTGTGATTTTTTGGTCATTTGTTTCAGAGTTGACAGAAACAATAACTTCAGTAAAAGAAAATGGGAAAAAAATCATCAAACCCAGAAAGATCACCAGCCTTTCTATATATTACCAACAAAATCCAGTTGGAAGAGAAATTCCATTCAAAGTTACAACAGAATGTATAAAATATTTATGAGTTCCCCTACAAAGATACAAAGCGTGGTTATATGAGTGGTTATATATAAATGATTACATATAAAATCAGAGTAATTATATATAAACTATATCTAAATAATTAGAGGAATATACATTGCTCATGGTTGAACCATGCCAAAATAATAAAAATGACTAATACCTAAATTAATTTATAGATTTAGATCCATACCAATCAAACTACCAAAGAGTTACATCCTATAGCAATAAAAAACAATAACAAAACTCATCTGTAGGAAAAAAAAGTTGAAAATCTTAAGTGAAATATATTATATTTCACCACATAATTGTCACAAATTTTGTGCTAATTTTTTTTTTGCAAAAAAGTGGGGTGCGAATATCATGTAAAGCTTTAAAAATTTGTGCCAGTATTACTTAAAACTATCTTTGGTGCGAGTTTAGGATGCATGGAATATTAGTGAATTCTGATCGAATTACTGATGGAAAACAGATAATGTATATGCGCTGAGAAACTAGGCTTACAGCTCATAATGTGTGAGAGGTAAATGTATATCCATGTGCCACTGGTGAATACATTGCTGCTCTGTTTACCTTTTAAGCAGCTTGACGAACAAAACTATACCATGCCATTATTATGCAATGAAAGGTTATAAACCAATTTTTGTACTGAAAAAAACAAAACAAAACAAAACAAAATCTTACTTTAATCTTGTCTACTCTTCTCCAGAGGGTTGCTGATAATGGGAGCACCAACTCCTATAGCATTCCCTAATCACCCTTCTTGAAGGGGCCAATGAGAAAGTGGGGCAACTACCCCTATGTCTTGATGGGGTCAATCAAGACAGGTACAGCTTGTATATTCCCCTAAATCCCCTCAAGCCTCAATTCGGGCCAGTTAAGACAAAGACAGATTCCCCCAAGCCTTGAAGGCACACACACAGCATTCCATCTTGTTCAACCCTAAGGGTTCCCTACTCACTGACCAATGCCCACCTGCTTTATCAGACAAAAAAGGTATATTGCCAGCAAAAGCCTCACAAGTTTACATTACCTGACTGTTATGTATGTATATATATATATTTACAATTTAAACACATTTATATTATTTATTGTTATATAATGATATATTATGATGATATTTATCATTATATAATGCTGTACAAGCATAGTGGAGATGTTTACAAGTCATGAGCCTGGGAAATAGAGATTGTTATGGCTATGGATCCTGGGAAACTAAACTCTAAGAAAGAATAACAGAAATCCACCTTATACACTAAAATCCAACTTACATACGTATTTTGCATTTAAGTGTCTAAGTTTTGTTTTGCATTTAATTTTATATTTATATATATATGTACATGTATATATGTACATATTATTTTCCCCAATAGAATGTAAAATCATCAGGGGCAGCTAGGTGGCGCAGTGAGCACTGGCCCTCGAGTCAAGACGACCTGAGTTGAAATGCGGCTTCAGACACTTGACACACTTACTAGCTGTGTGACCTTGGGCAAGTCATTTAACCCCAATTGCCCTGCCTTCCCCCCTCCAAAAAAATGTAAAATCATCAAGGGCTGGTTTTTCTTTTAAATTTTTGTTTTTATATCTCCAGTATCGAGGACAGTGTCTTACATATATTAGAGGCCTAAAAAATGCTTATTCAATGAATAAAAATTCACATACTAAGAAGCTTATCAAAGTAGTTTGCAAAGGGACAAATTTTTAAGTAAGTGGAGCTTGTTAGATTAGTTTGTGAGCTCTTTGAGGCAGGGCCTTTCTTTGTCTCCCGAGTCCTCAGCACTGTGCCTTGGTATATAATAGGTACTTAATAAATTACTTGAGGAAGCTTACAATTTTACATTTTTCTTCCGTGTGTCTATAAGGTGCACACCTTTAGGTTTTACTAGCTGTACCAATATTTTATACAATTACTCTATTCTAAATTTATATTGGTTTTACATAGACTTATAGAACAGTGTACAATTACAGACAGCTTCAAGTAATTCATTAAGAACCTATGTACCAGGCACTAAAGGCTGGGGAGACCAAAAAGAGAGAGAACCAGTCACTGCTCTCAAGGAGTTCATAAGCTAATCTAACAAACTTCACTTGTTAGCATGAATTTCTCCAGGAAAACCAAAAAACTTCCCGAACTGAAGTTAAATAAAGTGTTACAGAAATGTAAGCTATTATTTCCTCAGCAGGGAGAAGAAAAGTACAGGTAACAGTGATTTAACCGCTTACTACTGGAAATGTGTTACTCAATTAATATCATATCCCCATGACCGGTTTGAATTTAAAAGTTTGCAAATTATTCCTTTTAGCCTAAAAGCATCTCCTACAGTCAACACTTTGGCTCCTGTCTTCTTACTTTATTTTTCCTTAGTCATTCCAGTAGGTGTCAGTGCTGAGTTGGAGGAAAATACACATTTTCTGTTTAGAAAAGGCCAATTTTGGTATGAAGAATTCAATTAATCGAGTGAAAAGTAAGTATCGTTTCATATTTTTTTACAGGCAATTTACGTTTAAGATTTTAAAATCAAAAAGAGACCGTGTCTCACTATCTTGCCCAGGCTGGAGTACAGTGGCTATTCACAGGCGCGATCCCACTACTGATCGGCACGGGAGTTTTGACCTGCTCCGTTTCCGACCTGGGCCGGTTCACCCCTCCTTAGGCAACCTGGTGGTCCCCCGTTCCCAGGGGGTCACCATATTGATGCCGAACTTAGTGCGGACACCCGATCGGCATAGCACACAGCAGCCCAGAACTCCTGGGCTCAAGCGATCCTCCAGCCTCAGCCTCCCGAGTAGCTAGGACTACAGGCGCGCGCCACCACGCCCGGCGAAAACACAGGCTTGCATTTTAGCTAATCAAGACTTTCGGCTGTGACGTCACCCGCGGAGGCGGCCCTAAAACCCAGAGTTTGCCCTTCTCTTTGAGCGTCACTAGGTTCCGCTGCGCAGGCGTCTACGCTCTTGCGTCATCTTGCGTGAGGCCGTACCGGGGTTTGAAGAGCACATGCGTAGACCGTTTTCTTCCTTTTGTCTCGGGTCCTTGTTGGTGGCGCCATGGGTCACCAGCAGCTCTACTGGAGTCACCCTCGCAAATTCGGCCAGGGGTCTCGGTCGTGGTGAGTTCCGAGTAGGCTTTTCGGGGTGACCTTCCTTGGGCACGGGGCGGTGTCTCGTGGGACCTGGAAACGGCGCGAGTGGAGGTGACGGCTGTTGTGGCCTTCCCGGTGTCAGGACTGCGGCGATGATCATGGCGGCCCCCGGCCTCCCTTGTGGTCTGGGTTGGGGGGAAGAGGGGATGGTGGAGGGGGAAGCTAAAAGAGGGTGGCTGCTGCTGCCACGGGTGGGGTTCTGCAAACGAGGCCGCCTTTGCCTTTTCTCAGCCGCGTCTGTTCGAACCGGCATGGCCTGATCCGCAAGTATGGCCTGAACATGTGCCGCCAGTGCTTCCGGCAGTACGCAAAAGACATCGGCTTCATCAAGGTAGGCGTTTGCGCTGGGATCGAGCACTTACGCTACTACCCCCACCTTCCCTCCCTGTCCCTTGATTTTGGTGTTAAGAATTGCGTCTCCCATGGGGTACACATCTGATCCTGGCGTGATCGTTGGGTATGGAGCCCCTTTAAGCTGATGCTTAATTTAGGAATATCGTTAAATAAGATGAGCCAATTTTGGCAATACTGAAGTGACTTAACTTCTTCCTTAGACTCTTTATCTTTGTGTCATGGATTCCATTTGCATTTTGGTGAAGGCTTTGGAACCTTCTCAGACTGTTTTAGATGCATAAAAATAGTATAGGATTACAAAGGAAATCAATTGTGCTGAAACAGAATTATTAGAATATTTTTTAAAATTAGGTCATGCTAGCAGGTTAAAAAAAACATAGATATCTAAGTGGTAGAGGAGTTGGAGTTATAAAAGGGAAATACTAAAACTAAAAATTAGAATTGATGTTTTTATCGGGTGATAGGATATAGAGCCGGACTGGATTTTTAAGTGCCTGTGGTATTTTAGGCACTTTGTTGGCCTCCCAGGAATACAGATACCTTACTCTGAAAGAGTTGATTCCCTGAGGGTATTTAACTTATGCAGAAGTAAATGTAAGATGATACATCAAATAAATACAGAGTGATTTGGGAGGAAACTAAACTGGATATAATCAGAAAAACCTCTTCTTGGAAGGTGGCACTTGAGCCGTGCTTTGAAAAGAAGTTAGGGGTTCTAGGAGATTGAGAAGTATGAAAGATTCCAGGTATGAGGGACAGGGTTGTATAAAGGGTGGAGAGAGCCCATGAAAGACTACTGATTGTAGTGGTGTGCTGAACCCAGTCAGTCAATAAGCCTTTATTAAGTGCCTACTATATTTCAAGACTGGACTAAGACGTGTACAAAGGAGGGAAAAGTACAGTCTGCTTTCAGGAAGCTCATAATCTAATGAGGGTGATATGAAAAAAGCTGTGTACAACAAAGCTATATACAGGATACGTTGGAGATAGAGGGGTGGCACTAGTATTAATGGGGTACTTAAAGGCTTCCTGTGGAAGGTGAGATTTTAGTTGGCACTTTAAGGAAGGCCAGAGATGACATAAGGATAGAGAGAATTCCAGGCAGGGAGAGCAGCCAGTGAAAATGCCCAGTCAGAATGTGGGTTGAGGAACAGCAAGGAGAAAAATGTCGTTGAATCAAAGAGCATGGAAGGTATCTTGAGGGATATCCATTCAGTCTGAGATGTCCAATTGGAGTTGCAAGACTGAGATGCTAATCTTGAGGTTGGATGGAATCATCAGCATATATGATAATTGAATCCTTGGGAGCTGATGAAATCACCAGTGGAGTACTATAGTGTAGAGGGAGGCTGAAGATTCTGACTTTGAGGTACCTATGAGGTATTCCGGAATTGTCCCCGAGGCATTGAAAATTAGCAAGAGTTGCATTCTTTGAGAATCTAGAGAGAAAACAACAAATGTTCATTGAGAAAAAGTGTTGCAAGTTTTCTTTACTTTTACAATCTGGCCTACATGCTAGGCACTTAATGAATGTTGACTGAATGATTGTAAAAAAAATCTTAACCTTGTTTCTGTTTTATTTTTTCCAGTTGGACTAAGTTATATTAACGGATCTTGCTTCGGTGATTACACTGACCATCAGGGACTACATACCATTTTACTGGATTCTAGACGACTATTTGATCTACCCTCCTAAAGATATGATTCTGTTGTAATTCTATGCTACCATTTGCATATATGATTAAAAAGGTCATCCTCAGTTATTAAAATTCAGTGTGAACTTATTGACTCATCAACAAATTAAGGCATTGAACCATCTTTATGTCTTAGAGTTTAGTGAAGTAGAAACAAATGAAGCACAGAAAATGAATGTTTACTTATAGTTGTATTTCAAGTTATTGATACCTTTGATTTTTCTTCCTATCAGACTTGGAAGGTCTTCAGAGAGCCTTTTAATTGGTAACTGAACAACAATTCTCTCTAACACAAGTGGTTATCCAGCATTTGCTTGGAACTTTTTAAGGGAATTACTATCTCCCAGGATCATTTATTTCCCTTCCTAGTTGTAGTTCGGTTGCTTGCTGGATGCCACTTTTGTGGCAGAGTACATTGGAGCCAGGAAGACCTGAATTTTCAAATTCCTTTTAAGTATATTTCTAAAATTAAAATGAGACACTTAGGAATAACGGCTTCAGGAGAAAAACTGCTTATTAGAATAAGACTAATATATACATCATCGATAATGGCTTACATCAAATTCCTTCTCTAAAACAACTATAGAAAAGTCACAATCTCTGCTTTAGGCAACTAAAAGATTTGAAGTTGTGGAAGAGATGGAGAACTTAATAGGATTTTCCTTAGTGGAAGTTTCCTATGCCAGTGAAATCATAGGTTTAGTCCCTGTCCCAGTAGTCAGGAAGGGATGGATGTGAGATGAGGCAGTTCTCTGCTGTATTTATTGTAAGTTTTCATAATTCTTAAAATTTTCCTTAGCGTGAATTTTTCCAGGCAGATAAAGAATTGTATACTATAAGAGAGGCCAGATTATAAAAATTCAGGAAATACTTGTATAAATTGAAATGGCACATAATGGTTGCAATAAAAGGCAGCTGAATTAAGATTAAATAGAACAGTATTGCTGAGGCTAGAGGAAAGATTTGTTAGGTGATGGTTATGGGCTATAGATAATTAGTGTAGCAGGTAGATGAAAGTACTGTGTCAAACTTTAGGTTTTGGTTTGGGGTAAGATAATTTAAAAATGGGGCATAAATTCAGATATGCTCAATTTCAGTTCGTTTTGATTAATTGTACATTGTTACAAAATAACGTATTTTGGGAAGTGGACCCCCCCCAAAGAAAAAAAACCAGCACTAAAACCAGGGAAGTATAAAAGATTGTTCTACATTAGTGATAGTCTACCAGTTTTATTTCTCTTGCTCTATATCTAAGGACCACTTTTCTACTGTTCACCTAACATTAGCAAGAAGTATCTCATCCTATCTTAAATTAGTTGAGATGTAAGTGGCTAATATTAGTGAGCTGTGTGCCTTTGCTAACACCATCTTCAGTCATAAGGGGAAAAGTACTCAGAAAATCCAAGACAAGGGGCAGCTAGGTGGTGTACTGGTCCTGGAGTTAGGAGGACCCGAGTTCAAATCTAGCCTCAGCGCTTGTGATCTTGGGCAAGTCACTACTCCAATTGCCTCAAAAAAAGAAAATGTAAGACATAAGGGTCTGCAACATTCTAGACTTAAGGATTTACCCTGAAGTTTATGTGTCTATTCCTTCTCCCCCCTAACAAGTGTGAAAAGAATTAAGAGTTGCTAAGTATAAAATTGTGGGAAGTGAGAGGAGGTATCTTTCAAGAAGATTAAGAAGTGATTGAACAGGTAGTTAAATCAGCAGAGAACAGTGTCCTGAAAGGGAAGAAAAAACATTGAGTTGTTAGTCTAGAGTACCAAATGCCACACAATATATTAACGTTATAGTCAAAACTAATATTTGAGGGAAATGCTTTCTAAGTTTTTGGCAATGCGTTAAAAAGTTTAATACTTGTGGAAAAGATGAGATGTGAGGTTTGGAACTGGTTGAATGAGTATAGTGATGAGTGGTTTCAAGTTGAGATTCCCTGTGGAGTACCTCAGGTAACTCCTTGGTCCTCTTTCAACATTGTTAATGATTTGGATAAGGAGATGGCATCTTTGTAACAGATACAGATACTATATGACACTATACATCAACTTCAGAAGGATCATTTTGTCTGAAAAAGATCTAAGGCTTTTAGTATACCGCAATCTAAAAATGAGCAGTGTGATGCAACACTGGCTATATTAAGAGATACGGTTTTCAAGAACGAGGAGGTCATAGGCCCTATTTTATATATATATATATATATATATATATATATATATACACACACACATACATGCTAATACATGCTATGATTAGGCCATCTTTATACGCATTATAATTAGTTGAGGACACCACATTCTAGAAAAGACATCAACAAGCTGGAGAGAATATCCAGAGGAGATTAAGAAGGATAGTGACGAAAGTTCTTCAGTCTATGTCATGAAAATTGCTTGAAGGAACTGGGGATGTAAGAAAGTGTGTGTAAGGTCTCTTCAAATACTTGAAAGGTAGTCATGTGAAAGACTTAAAATCCCTGTTTTTAAAAGTATAGTCAATTCCATTCTTTGTGACATTGTTTGGTGTTCATGTCTGGCACCTACCAACTCATTTTTTGGGAAAGCATTTATGAGGCATGAGGCTTCTGTATAACCTACAACTTTTGGCCACTCATTTCTTTCTTCTGGACCATTTGTTGTTCAGCCATTTCAGTTGTGTCTGACTCTTCTGACCCCATTTGGAGTTTTCTTGGCGAAGATACTGGAGTGGTTTGCTGTTGCCTTCTCCAGCTCATTTTACTCATGAGTAGACTAAGGCAAACAGGGTTAAGCGACTTGCTCAAGGTTACACAGCTAGTAAGTGTCTGAGACCAGATTTGAACTGAGGAAGATGACTCTAGGCCTAGCTTGCTATCCACTGCACCACCTAGCTGTCTACCAATATGCAATATGTCATCCTTATTTCATGCTCTTTTATGGGCTCTGTGCTTAATATTGTGTTTTTGTCTTTTGTTAACCGTTTTGGTTCTGTCCTTCGTATTTCAAAGGTCGTTCCCCCGAGCAGACAAAACAAGCAGAACAAAAGCTGATTTGTCCTGCCAACTGTCTATAATCGACTGATCATCTCATTTAACCTAAGTAGAGGTCTTATCACTCTTTTGCCTAATATAGCTTTAGAAAATAAATTTTTTTTTCATAATCAACTGCCAACTTAATCTTTAAATGCCAATAGGCAACTTCCTAGCAAAACCTCATCATAAAGAGAAGGTGCCCACAGCTCTAAGCCTCAGATTCCAGTCATTTCTCCTGATCCACAGCCACTTAAAAGAGATAAACCTACCCTAAATGAATGAATGCATGGTGTCCATATTTTAACATGATTAAATACAGAGCCCATAGTTAACTTATTAGTACATATATCTTGGACAGGCATAGTAGATGGATAATAAGCTGGGTCCCGAATTGAACAAGAGAGCAGGCTGGATTGCATTTATGAAATTAATGTCATACTTAGATTGATTCTAAACTGATCTTTCATACAAAAGCCCACCTTTTTAAATGACAATCTCACTAACATCTTACTGTGAAGCTTTTGGATATTATACTAATAGAGCGCAAGCTTTTGAAGGTCCAACTAAGTTGAAAAGTACTAATCTGGTTACAGACTATATCTTTTTCAAGGGCTTATATTTGTAGGGCCATATCACTAGATCGGCTTTTTATATACATTTTTAAGTTAAAAATAAAAATATAAACCAAGTCGGTGCAGGGAAACAGATCTGTGTGTGTTTGGGGATACGATCTGGACAGGACCACAGAGCATTCTTGCACCTAGGGACTGAAAGAAGGCCAAGAATGTGCACTGGGCAAGAGGAGGTACCAGACACACAGCAGAGCACTTAGACTTTGTGCAGGATGTGGGAACAGGTGCCAACTGTCAGTTTTGCCTCCTAGTTCCCAGTCATAGATTCAGGGTAGACTGAAGAGGGTACCTGGGCCCAAGGATTACATTCCAATGTAAGGACTTGGTTGAGGAGTGATCCCAGTATTATATTGAGCAAGAGACAAAATTCAGAAGTGGCAGTTGTGTGGTTTGGATCCCCAGGAGCAGAGGTGGGTCTTAGTTCCAACTTCTATCCCAGTCTGAAGCCTGAAGAGGAATAATGAGGGCGGGAATCTCAGATCTAACAAACCTATAGTTCTGTTGCTCTGGAAACAGTAGAACTTCCAGCTGATTGATAGTGGGTGAATCCAGTAGTAATCTACTGAAACTCCAAAGGAGGTAAACCTACAGGCCTGTTGCTCACACTCAGACATAGGTCAGGAACTTGCAGAAATCTGACCAGAGAGAAGAGCAGTCAGACTGGATAAGAGTACTTTGGGAGCAGTGGAAGCCTACACATCCTTAATCTAAGCTGTCCCTGAGATCTTGGAATAGCACAATGCTCAATGCCCCAAGAAAGCTGCAGCAGCATGACCAGCCCCAACCTTTCCTCCAGAAGTATGAAGAGCCTCTCTATACCACCTTCTATACCTACCTAGCATCATACACCTTCTGTCAGTCACCTACCTTGTGTCAGTGGGTAGGAAAACAGTAGAAACTGAATAGCAAAAAACTATGGCCTTGAAACAGATTTCCAGCAACAGGTGCTTTGAGGGGTTTTGGAAAGTTATCAGCATGACAGTGTGGAACTAAAATGCAAAATGAAATTTGGAATCTACTTACCACCGAAGGCAGGAAAATGTCCTGTACTTTATTGGCTGTCTGGTTGAGCTTGCACAGAAGAAATTTTTATCACAAAACCTGGTTATCACCAAGCTGCAACAGAACATAGCCTCATCGTCATTGTACCAGATACCAGTCCATGTGGCTGTAATATTAAAGAAGATGAAAGCTGGGACTTTGGTACCGGTGCTGGTTTTTATGTGAGTACTGCTGAAGAACCTTGGAAAACCTACCATAGATGAGCTGCCCAAGCTGATAAATGCCAATTTTCCAGCTGACCCAGAGAAGGTATCTATTCGTGGCTATTCTATGGGAGGCCATGAAGCTCTGATTTGTGCTTTGAAGAATCCCGGAAAATACAAATCTGTGTCAACATTCTCTCCAATCAGCAATCCAATGCTCTGGCCTTGGGGGAAAAAGGCCTTCAGTGGATATTTAGGATCAGATCAAAGTAAGTAGGAGGCATATGATGCTACTAATCTTTTTTTTTAATCTTTTTTCTTGAGGGGAGAAGGCAGGGCAATTGGGGTTAAATGACTTGCCCAAGGTCACACAGCTAGTAAGTGTGTCAAGTGTATGAGGCCAGATTTGAACTCAGGTCCTCCTGACTCCAGGGCTGGTGCTCTACTCGCTGCACCACCTAGCTGTCCCCTGATGCTACTAATCTTGTGAAGTCTTATCCAGATTCTCAGTTGGACATATTAATCAAGGCAAAGATAACCAGTTCCTTAAAGATGGGCAATTACTTCCTGACAACTTTATAGGTGCCTGTGCAGAATGGAAAATTCCAATTGTTTTTTGATTGCAATACTCGAATGCATAAAACTTTATATACAAGTAATTTCACAATTATAAAAGTTACTATGTAAACTGAACTTTTGGAAAGAGAATTATACGTGAAAAATTACTGCCTGTGAACATTCACTTCTAATTTTTATCAAAGGCTTACCACCTTCTGAATAAATATATTAAATCACGCAATCTGATTCCTTTTTGTTCTCTGTAAGTACCCTGCTAGAAGTCTACATGTCATAACCTATGGACACTTCGAAATCCTTGTAAAATTAAGTTTAAAGGATCACAGAATATGTAAATGATCACCCTTGACTATAAAGAATACAGTGATTCAGTAGCTGAAGGGAATGTGTCTTTATGTATATGTGAGTGTGTATGTATGTATATATGTATGTGTATATATATGTATATATATATATATATGTAGAGAGAGAGAGAGAGGGCACAGGGTGAGTTGAAGATGAATAAGGGATGAGAGAGGAATATATTGAGAGAGGGAGATAGGGAGAGATAGAATGGGGTACATTATCTCACATAAAAGTGGCAAGAAAAAGCAGTTCTGTAGGAAGAGAAGAGAAGGCAGGTGAGGGGGAATGAGTGAATCTTGCCCTCATCAGATTTGACCTGAAGAGAGAATACCATACATACTTAATTGGGTATCTTACCCCACAGGAAAGAAGGAGGAAGAAGATAAAAAAAGGGGGGATGATAGAAGGGAGGGCAGATGGGGGTGGAGGTAATCAAAAACAAACACTTTCGAAAAGAGTCAAGGGA
>CM053624.1:183444387-183457782 GCA_028646595.1 Phalanger gymnotis | reverse complement strand
CTTCCATGGGGGCAGCCTCTATTTCCTCAGGAGAAGGCTCTAATTCCTCAAGAGGAGCTTCTTCCACAGGGGCAGCCTCTATTTCATCAGGAGAAGGCTCTAATTCCTCAAGAGGAGCTTCTTCCAGGAGGGCAGCCTCTATTTCATCAGGAGGAGGCTCTAATTCCTCAAGAGGAGCTTCTTCCACAGGGGCAGCCTCTATTTCCTCAGGAGAAGGCTCTAATTCCTCAAGAGGAGCTTCTTCCACAGGGGCAGCCTCTATTTCATCAGGAGGAGGCTCTAATTCCTCAAGAGGAGCTTCTTCCATGAGGGCAGCCTCTATTTCATCAGGAGGAGGCTCTAATTCCTCAAGAGGAGCTTCTTCCACAGGGGCAGCCTCTACCGCATCAAGTGGAGCTTCTTCCATGAGAGAAGACTTCACTTCATCAGGAGGCTCTTGTTCCTCAAGTGGGCTTTCTTCCATGGGAGAAAGTTCCATGTCAGTAGGAGGAGGCTCTGGTTCCTCACGGAGCATCTCTTCCATGGGAGAAGCCTCTTCTTCAGTGGGCAATTCTAGCTCCTCAACAAGAGCCTCTTCCACGGGAGAAACCTCTACCTCAACAGGAGACTCTATGTCCTCAAGAGGGCCTTCTTCCTCAGGAGCAAATTCTTTTTTAGCAGCAGAAGGGGACTCTAGACCAATAGGGCCCTCTCTGTCAGAAGATTCAAGTTCAGCAAGGGGAGGCTGTTCTTCATGAACTAACTCTTCCATGGAAACCTTCTCCCTTTTTATAATGGGTGGTACTTCAGGGGTAGCATCTACTGAAATCTTTTTGGGGCTTTTCAGACCTATCTCAGAGGCAGATTCTTCAGGGGGTTCAATAATTGAGGCTTTGCTAGCTCGGGGAGAGAAAGTTTTACTAGCAGTAGCACTTCCCTGGGCAGAAAATGTTTTGCTAGCCCTACCACTTGCCTGGGGAGAAAGAGTTCTGCTGGCAGCTTCAGTACTTCCCTGGGCAGAGATGACTCTGGCACTTTCTGGGGGCGAGAAAGTTTTGCTAGCAGAAGCACTTCCCCGGGCAGAGAATGTTTTGCTAGCCCTAGCACTAGCCTGGGGAGAAAGAACTCTGCTAGCAGCTTCAGTACTTCCCCGGGCAGAGATGATTTTGGCACTTCCTGGGGGAGAGAAACTTTTTCCAGTAGCAGAACTTCCTCGGGATGTCCTTGGTGATACTTTAGGTCCTTCAGTATCTTCCATTGGCTGGGATGATGAATCTTTTTTGTTACTAGCACTAGGAAATCCTATTAGCTCTGTGTCACTCATTCCAGTCTGCTTGTCCACCATTTCTCTGTATAGGCCATAGTAGGCCATAAGACCCCAATCTCCAGTGCAACTTGTTTGCTGAGATCTGTTTATCAACGAATAGCTCGGGTGTCTGTTTAAGGGAGTTTCATGCTCTTTAGATGGATGAGCAATCTGTTCAATATCGGATTCAGGGACAGGAGGAGGTGCCCCTCCAACATCAACTAAGGCTTCTCCAAGTGGTTCACCAGACTTCATTTCTCCTCCCCCACTTGATTCCTTATGTTCCTCAAGTTTAGATTGTGGTGGTAGAATTTCTTCCTTCCTTCTTGAGACTTTTTTTTTCCCTGCTTTAATTTCCTCTGTCTGCTGGGATTTATCTGCTACTTCTTGTCCATGTTTTCTCCTCTGCCAGGTTTGTTGAAGCTGAGAAGATAATCTCATTTTATCATATTCTTTAGCAGAATGCTTTGCTTTGCTTTCATGTATATTACTATGGCTAAGGACAGCTTTTGGTGCAGCCTGTTGTGAACCTGTCAGGTATTTCTTTTTCTCAGTGATATCTGTTTGCTGGGATTTGTCTATCATTGGTTGAGAAGGCTTCCTTCTTTTTCTCATTTCTTGCCTCCCTGCTGAAACAGGTTGATCATGTTCATTACTTTCTTCCATTGCCACGGTTGGTGATTTCAATTTGGTATTATTTCTTAGGCTACTTATTGTCAAATGTCTCCAAAATGGCAGGTGGTTCAGCCTTTGATTTCCCTTGTGATGGATTTATCACAAGTGATTGCACTCTGTCTTACATTCTTGTTGGATCCCACTTTATTCAATAAGCCTCTTTCTGGTTTAATCTCTATTATGAACAGAGTCTCACTTCTAGAAGTTTCCCTCATGGGTCTATGACATCACTGTTAAGTCTACCTCCAGGGTTCCATAGTATTCTTAGGTTCTCATTACTTTAGTATACATTCATAAGCATTAGCTCCTAGCTGCTAACATACTAACTCTGAAAGGAATTAAGCAGTAAAATATAGCATTCTCCTCCACGAAGAATCTTCAATTTTGACATTTTTAGTTTATTAGGGAAGGAAATTCTGAGGGTTCAATCCAGTATCTTTTCATGTTCACACTACTGAAGACAGTTGGTGTTGAGTAGATTCAATGGAATGCTACAATGTTATCTGGAAGAAAAAAAACTCTCCGAAAACATATATTTGAGAATATTTTTTACCAATGTATGTTTGAGGAAGAGAAAAACCAAGCTGAATAACTCAAGAGTTCTAGAGTCCATGGCCTGAAAGTGAGTGAGCTCTTTTCTTTTTTAAGATCATGTATAGTTAACTCTCAGGTTACACAACATTTGACTATCTAAAATATGTAGGAAAAATGTGTACTATGTTTGGTTGCTAGGTCAAATGGTGATACTCATTTATACTTATATGCCATTTCATAAAATAGTTCCAAATGAGGAGTACAGGCATTATTTGAGATGATGGCAAGTGAAAGTGAATTAATTTACTGAAACAGTCACTGGGTTTTCTTCTCAATATGAGGCAATTGCCTCTAAGGAGGAGAACCTTTGCAAAGGCCTTAAAAAAATAATTTCAAAAACAGTATGTTCTAGAGCAGGCTTGACTTGGGTTAGTCCCCTGATAATTTAGGTTCAATATGGGAATAAGATTAAGATACTCATAAGTCATTGAAGAGTTAACAAAAGGAGACTTACTTAGCCAAAGTAGAAGGATATTCAACAGGCATTCAAAATGAGTTGATTCAACTGACTGAAATTCCCCTGCCTCTGAGTTGCTGGGCAGGTTGTTTCATACTTAGGCAACCAGAAGTGATGTCAATATCCTAAGCCTTTAGTTCCCTCAACCGATCAAATATCAAGCACAATTTGAATATCTTTTAATGAAAAATTAGCAAAACTTGTGTGAAGGGGTTAAGATATTGCTCCTATCATACTCTACCTTCTGAAGGACCTTCCATCTCTTAAATGATGCATCAGGGTTATAAGAATACTGATGCAGACAGCATAGAAGGAGAGAAAGAAAAACTAAAACAAAAAGGTCGTAAAAAACAAAACAATGTAACAGCTCCCTGAAGGCGTGGCAGTTATGGGAGAATGAAGACAAGAGATCCTGGGCTTACTTCTCTCCCATATACTATGGAAGGATCAATTTTCAGAGCTAAAGATCTGGTCCAAGTGGCAGGTGGTGCCAGCACCAGGAACAATGAAGAAGATGACACTTTCTGCATAGTCAATAATCCTCAGCACAGGTGACAGAAAATGGTCCTGTACAATCACTCACTTAGTGTTCTTTTGCCTACCTGCCAAGGATCTCCCCCTCTCTGGAAAAGCCATGGCTGGGTGAGGGTGAGAATTTCAAATCTTTGCCCCATCTGAAGTCTCTGAGGGACTGCTTCTCTTCCTGTATGGAGGCTGGGTAGAAATTTTCACCTCCCTTCTTGTTACCAAAAAAAGCTGCCTCCCAACAGTGCCACTCCTTAGTCCTATAAGCCCTTCCTGGGGAGGAATTGTACAATGACTCCGGGATATTTTACAGGCAACAACGTAGGAGGACTTTTTTTATGGTAAGCAAAGAGCTATAGTGGGCCTTGCCTTTTCTACTGTCTCTGCTGGACCCTATGAATCTACCTACTCTGCTAATGGAGCTAGCTCCATGGTCAGTACCACTGCTACTGGGGACTTCACCACTTCCCACTACCACTGACTCTGGGTCAACTGCTACTCATCTTGTTCCAGGGTCTGAGTGAGGTCCCAGGTTCTGCCACTGACTCCTATAAGAGATCAGAACAAATGCTACTCCTTTGGCTTGACTCTGTCCTCCTATGCTAGGGTATAACTCTGTCTCCCTATGATGGGGCAGTGTTGCTTTAGGAATGTGCTGCTAATGCTAGGGTCCGACTCTGACTCCCTGTGCTGGAATATGAACTGTCCTCCAATTCTTGGACATAGTTCTTTACCTTCTCTTCCTTCCTCATGCAGGGGCGGAGTACTGCTGCAGGTCTGTGCTCCCATTTTGGGGGCTTGACCCTTAACTCCTTATACTCAGGTGAACAATATCCCCCTGCTCCATGCCAAAAGCTGTGGTCTTGCACGGTCACTGTGGTAGTATCACTGGTACAGGGTACTCCTGGGGAGAGTGGAAAACTCCCTCCACTAATGTAAGTTCCAAGTCTTTTTTTGCAACCCATAGAGTTAGAGAGTGGCTTAGAACACTGAGAAGTTAAATGATTTGTCCAGGGACACATAGTCAGTATTTGTCAGAGATGGGATTTGAACACATGTGTTCTTGACTCTTGGGCCAGCCTAAGACATGCTGCCTCTCTGATTCAAAGAACGTTAAAATTAGAACTGTGAAGCAAAAAGTGACCACATGATTCTAAAAATTACTTGCATTTCATTTTTAAAATTTTCCTATTAGAAAGTAGTTTCAAGTATCTAGACCTACAATGTTCAAGTACTGAATGCCAAACACTCTGGATAACAATCTCTACTATACCTTGAAGAAGATTTGTTCCTGACTCTTCAGGTTTCTTGTTTACAAACTTAGCAAGATATTAATTTTTCTATGCTTTAACAGAAGGAAATGGCAGATATTGTAACAAACTTTGCTCCTGGGAATATTATAAAGTTGTTTTTTTTTTTGGAGGGAGGAAGGCAGGGCAATTGTGGCTAAGTGACTTGCCCAAGGTCACACAGGTAGTAAGCGTGTCAAGTGTCTGAGGCCGGATTTGAACTGAGGTCCTCCTGACTCCAGGGCCAGTGCTCTACTCACTCCACGACCTAGCTGTCCCCATAAGGTTTTCCTAATGAAGAATTTGGTATCCCGTAAGCTTAAAACTCAACATAAGCTTTAGCGGCTACAATTCTGCTGAGGGGAGGAATGTTGTCATATAATAATAATGATGATGATGATGATGATAGTTGTTCAGTCATATACAACTGTTTATGGCCCTATCTGGGGTTTTCTTGACAAAGATATTGAAGTAGTTGGCCATTGCCTTCTCTAGCTCATTTTACAGAAGCTGAGCCAAAAAAAAAAAAAAGGTTAAATGACTTGCCCAGGGATACACAGATAAGTGTCTGAGGCCAGTCTTCCTGACCCCCAGCCTGGTACTCTCCCCACTGCACTACCTAGCTGTTCAATAACAACTAGCATTTATATAACACTGTAAGGTTTACAAAGTGCTTTTTACACGTTAACTCATTTGATCATATAAACTTTTTATTTCCACCATGTTTTGCATACAATGAGTGTGGTTAATGTTGTTATGAATTACTGTGTCAAAAATAAGACCACTCGAGGTCTCTTTCTCATAGGTTTTCCAGGGGTGGGAGGCAGTGCATTATGTAATACAAATCAAACACATTTCTAGTAGAAATGTAAGTTCTCTGAGGGCAGGAAAGGTCACACTTTAACTTTTACATATTATGTGCACAGGTGTGTGCTGATGCCAGGAACAGCCTCACAAGAGCTAATTGTTAAATTTGTATTGTGAGCATTTAATACCTTTCAAAGGGCCTACAAATCAGGTCTTGGCTTATTGTTTTGTTAATTAACTAGAGGTAAGAAAGTGAAAGAGAAAATGTCAATAATGCAAATTAAACTTAAAAATATGGTAGGTGAACATTTTGGGGAGAGATTTAACCATTCATTTAGCAGCACACTACTCACGTATTGCTATGTTAGGCTCCTGTCAAAGCAGCTAGGTAGTGCAGTGGATGGAGTGCTGGGCCTGAAGTCAGGAAGACTCGAGAGCAAAATCCAGTCTCAGACATGTGGCTCTGGGCAAAACACTTAACCTCTGCCACTAAGCTGAAGTGCTTATTGCCTGGCATATAGTAGGAGATAAATAAATGCTTATTCACTCCCCTCCGCCCCACCTTGTCCAATGAGGCAGACTTTAAAAAGGCTCCCTAATATCCTGCCCTTGAACAGTCATGACACAAATAGCTCCTGAGTATGCCCTCCTACCCCAGTTAGAGGGCCAACACTACAATGGAGCACTCCATTGGGGTTCAGAACACTAATTCTGCACTAGGAAAGGTCACTGTCTTCTATGTGGCTCCTAGAACTGTCCCAATTGATCAAAATATGTCTTAAGCCTCCACTACATGCCAGGTACTGTCCTAAGTGCTGAGGATAGGAAAGGAGACAAAAGACAATCCCTGCCCTCAAGGAACTCACAATCTAATGGAGGAGACAACATGCAGATACATATACAAACCAGCTATATACTAGATAAATAGGAAATAATTAACTGAGGGAAAGCACTAGCATTAAGAGGAGTTGAGAAAGGCTTCCTGTAAAAAAGAGAATTTTAATTGAAGCTTAAAGGAAGCCACAGAAATCAGCCAGCAGAGATGAGGGAGAGCATTGCAAGTACAGGAAAAAGCCAGAGAAAATGCCTGGAGCCAAGAGATGGAGGGGTCTTGTTCATGGAAGAGGAGGCCAGTGCTTGACTGAAGAGTACGTGGTGAGAAGTAAGGTCTGAGAAGACTGGAAAGACAGGATTGGGCTAGGAAATGAAGAGCTTTGAATGCCAAAACAAGCATTTTGCATTTCATCCTGGAATTGATAGGGAGCCACTGGAGTTTACTGAGAACGGAAGTGACAGAGTCAGACCTGACTTTAGGAAAATCACTTTGATGGCTGAAGGAAGGATGGATTGGAGTAGGGAGAGACTTGAGGCAGGCTGACCCACCAACAAGCTATTACAGTAATCCAGATGTGAGCTGGTAAGGGCCTGCCCTGGAGTGGTGGCAGTATCAGAGGAGAAAAGGGGGGTATATTCCAGAGATGTTACAAAGGTGAAATCGACAGGTTTCAGCAACAGCTTGGATATGGTGAATGAGAGACAATGGAAATCCAAGATGACTCCTAGAGAGCCTGAGAGACTGGGAGGATGGTGTTACCCTCTACAGCAATAGGGAAGATAGAGTGGGGAGGAGGGTTTAAGGGAAAAGACAATGAGTTCTGCTTTGGACAGGTTCACTTTAAGATGTTTACTGGACATCTAGGTTGAGATGTCTGGAAGACAGATGGAGTTGCAAGACTGGAGGTCAGCAGAGATGTTGGCCAAAGATGATAATTAAATGTATGGGTGCTGAGATCACCAAGTGAAGTTCTACGGGGGAGAAGAGGACCCAGAGTAGAGCCCTGTGGGACACCACGGTGGGCGAACATGACCTGGATGAGGCTCCCAAAAAGTTGATGGGTGTGTCCTGCACCTTCATACCTCCAACAAGAGGCATCAGGAAATGCCAATCCAAGGTGTTTATGAGAAAAAAAGATCCTATCTGTTAGATGCGAAGTTTAATGGAAACAAAAGACACAATTAAGAAATGTGCGCCAGTCTCAACCAGGGGAAGTAAGGGTGTGCGTGGGTTACGTGGGGAAGGTGGTTATTAAGTGTTCTGTGTCTTGTTTGTTTTCTCAGGCTCGGGCCACTGGAAATTGAAAAAAAAAAAAGTAAACAGCCATATACCTCTCCTCTGGTTGGTTTAGATTCCGCCTCGGTTGCAGGATGGTGTTTGAAAAAGGGAATTGTTAATGTAGCCGTCCTGGGACCCGCGGGCCACCACCGCCTCCCTGTGTCCTTCTGGTCTTCCTCTTCTGGAAAGATCCTCAAAAACTCCTGCCGGCTTGTCAAAATGTGGCGATAACTTCCTCCCCACTCCTGCTCCGAAGAAATCCTATCCTAGAGGTCCTTATTACCACACGGGGGATAAAGCCTTCCCTTGGAATCCTGGGATTCATAGTATTTTTTTTCCCTGCTCATGGAAGAGACCGCAGACTTGGCCTGGACTGGGTTACGCCCGCAGGAAAGCTTCAAGTGTCTCTGTGGGAGACAGCATTGGAGCTACCGCAGCCAGGGAAGGGAATTATGGGGAGTGGGCTGGGTAGGCGGGCCCTCTGCTCTGCGGGAGGCCTCCAGTGGGGGGCGAGGCGCAGTCACGCTGCAGCCTGTGCAGTCTGCGGGGCATTCCTCGGGTTCCACCACCTTGAGGCAGATGCCCAGGCGGCCAGGCTGCTCTCAGAAGGTGCGGTCTTCACCTTTTGGACAAATTCGAGGTTGCAAACCCTTTCTTGCCAGAGAAGGCTTGGATTTCCAAGAAGCCTGAACTTTTTTTTGCAGTGGGGAAGGCTGGGCAATTAGGGTTCAGTGACTTGCCCAAGGTCACATGTTGAATTGTGTGTCAAGTGTATGAGGCCGCATTTGAACTCAGGTCCTCCTGACTCCAGGGCTGGTGCTCTACTCCCTGCCCACCTAGCTGCTCTGAAACCTGAACCTTTAAAATGAAAATTGACCAAGATTTAGATTTGGGGGGTGGAGGTGACATATTGGGAGATCTGAGCATTTCAACCAATGAAAGAGTGTATGAATGAGCAACGAAATGTCAATGAAAAAATTCTTTGGGTGGCCAGTACTGGTCCTCTGCTGCCACTCTGCTGGGGCAGAACTAGGCAGAGGATATGCCTACAGATTCACCCAGAAGGGTCTGGTTTCTGCCGCTTTCCCCACCTTCCTTTTTGTGTTGTGTCTTGGGATCTGCAGGGGCTCCACTGCCATTACCTGCAGGCCATGAAATTGAGCAACCTGGCTGACCATCTGCATTGGTAATTAAGGTGGGACTTTATTTTACTG
The DNA here is from genome assembly GCA_028646595.1 of Phalanger gymnotis. Classification (NCBI taxonomy): domain Eukaryota; kingdom Metazoa; phylum Chordata; class Mammalia; order Diprotodontia; family Phalangeridae; genus Phalanger; species Phalanger gymnotis. The sequence continues at coordinate 183,448,823 of CM053624.1, read as the reverse complement.
TTTTATCTTTTAGCACTTATTTAATCAAGTGCCCTTGAAGAGTCTGGCCTTTGTTTCTTTGATTAAATCAGGAGTCTTTGATGACCTCCTTGCCTCAAGGGAAAACCTAGGCCATGGGGTTTAAGTACCACGTTTGTGACCCTTTTAGGTCACGTGGGTGAGTTACATGTTGTAACGCCCTGTGACCCTGAACAGAATATATAAACTCAAGTTCTTCCCTGGGGGCTCTCAGTCACTAGAAGAGTGATGTGGGATTCTAGGCAGCCATTTTAAGAGTCCCCAGTTTGTAAATCCAGATGTTGATGCTTTCCTGGTAACTATGAATTGTGATTTGGTCTGTTTATATTCTGTATGTTTTGTGATTTATTTGCTCTGAAGTTCAGGGTGCTGGCTTTTCCTCCTGAACTAAGTGAGTTATATTTGTATGTGTGATTAAAGTGAGATTGCTAACCCCTCAAAGTTACTTTCCTTAGTAAAGCAAATCCGAAGAACCTGTGTTAGCGGCATCTGTGTGCTGGTTGTTGTTGGCTTTACGCAGCCACAGTAGCTGCTACCAAGATTGTTGCTACACCTTCCCTCACAGCAATGCGGGAGGTGCCTCCCCGGTGTCCTGGGGTGGTTTGGATAGTGGAATGGGGCATCTCTAGATGTAATTGATAACCTGGGGAAGGGCAGGAAGATGAAGTCTGGCCCTGTGGCTGTGGGTCTGCATAGGGAAGCTGATTGTGGTCTAGGAGACAGAGAAAGCTGGGCTGCATCCTCTGGCAGCTTCTCCCCCACACCAAGGATCCCTCTATAGAGGTCTTAAGGAAGTGGGAACAGCAGCACATTACAGGCCAGAAGCTGGGGTCCTCTTCATTTTCTCCCCTCTTGTCTTCCTCCTTTCCTGCATTAGCTCCTGAGTAGATTGTTGAAGGTTCCTCCTGAAGTTGATTGGAGAAGACTTCTCTGCCTCGTATGCACATTCTAGGTGGCATGACTTGGCTGTCCAAAAATTGAAGTAAAATTTTTGGAAAATAGGCAAAAGTTAATCTTAATTTGGTTGTTTTGCTGGTAGGGTCCTGTGGAGGTACTCCAGGAGGCCCCTGCCTGGCAAATTCTGTGACCTGTGTTGTGAATTTTATTAATAACCTGTATTTTTAAGCTCTCTAACTTTGCAAAGGGTGGGAAAAGCCATAGGTGAACCAAGGGTAAATCAAACCCTGGGCTAAAATAAGGTCTCTCACTTTGAAAGTGGATGCCTGGGATGAAATTTCTTCAAATTCTAATGAAGAGAGGGAGAAGTAAAGGTGTGACCAGAGGTAATGTGATGCTAGCCCCCCATCAGAGACTGGGCTTGGTCTTTGAAATACTCCTTTTAGTTGTGGGGGGAGTTCCCCTCAGCCAAATTTGCAGCCAAATTCTAAGCAGTTACCCATAAATATACTTGATAGCTATCTACAGACTCCCAGGTCTCTCCCTTGCCTACCTCAATGAGTTTGGTGTATACTTCACAATTTTCTCTCCTCCACAAGTCCTGCCATCATACTAGGAGACCTTGTATCAGTAATTAAGGTGGAACTTTTTTTTTTTTCTGTTTTCTCTTTTGGAGCACTTATTTAATCAAGTGCTGTTGATAAGTCCAGCTTTTGTTTCTTTGACTAAATCAGGAATCTTTGATGACCTGCTTACCTCAAGGGAAATCCTATTTTACATGGGTTTGAGTCACATGTTGTGATGCCCTTTGACCCTGAACAGGGTATATAAACTCAGAGGTTGGCGTTTTTCCTTGGTGCTCTCACTCACTGGAAGAATGTTGGTGTGGAGACTCTGGGTAGCCATTGGAACTCTCCAGCTTTGAAGAAACCCAGATGTTGATGCTTCCCTGATAACTATGTATTGCTATGGATAGACTGGTTTGTGTTGTTTGCTCTGTCGATGTTGTCTCTGTTTGTGATTTCTATTTGTGTTTGCTCTGAAGTTCAAGGTGCTGGCTTTTCCCCCTGAACTAAGTGAGTGATATATGTATGTTTGATTAAAGTGAGATTGTTAACCCCTTAAAGTTACTTTCCTTAGTAAAGCAGATTAAAAGAACCTATGCTGGCAGCTCTTGTTGTTGGTCTTGTTAGGTCTTACACCTCAACAGCAGCTTCGAGTCAAACTGTTGTTACAGACCTCGACATACATATTGACTCCTCCTCAAACACCCTAACCAGTTCCTCAACCTACTAACTTCACATAACTACTTCTCCACCCCACCTCAGCCACACACAATGATGGTCATATCTTATCATCAATTACAAATATACCACCTCCATGTTCAAGAATTCTGAAATTCCCTTATTCATGTAACCTTGGTTTCTCTGGGCATTTGCAGGTCTAATGGGGGATGTCCTTGAGGGGGCCTATCGAGCATGCTTAGTTTGACTAATTTGGAGCCTCTTAAGTTTCCTACCACTTGGGTAGGCTTGGATTGGCTGCTTGAATCTTTAAAATTAGCAACCGAGCTGTTGACTCTTTTCAGTAAACCCTACTTGCTTTTCCCTCAGTGATGCAAGAACTGAGGGCAGGGAAGGGATTTGCCTTCCCTTCTTATTTTATCTGAGCTCTGAGAAGTGGGCCAAGTGGTGTTTGTTTCTGTCTTGTATTGTTTGTCCTCAGTTTCAGGTGCTAGGAGTAATCCTCATGGATTGGGAGTTCATGCCATAGTGACCTTGGAATTGTTACACCCAAACTGAAGCCCACCATTAATGTCTTTTATATTCCTGTCTTTGTCTCTACCCTACACCCTGAAATGGCTTGAAACAGCTTAAGGTGTAGTCTGGGTATTGCCCAAGGCTAGTCCCCTGACCCTGCCCCCCTCCTCATGATTCACCATTCGGTATATTCTCTGTACATCACCATTATGTGCAAGGATCAGTTGCTAGGGTAAGGCATAAGTTTATTTTAAGGAAAACCCCCCTGGTTACCAAGTAGCCCCACACCCTGGGTTAGGGTACAGCAGTTAGGGTGCTAGGTCCCCCTCCCACTCAGACCATAGATCAAGTAGGGGTTATTTTCTGGGGAATTCCACCTCGTACCCTCCACCCAGTTATAGGAAACTGGTCGTACCCCTGAGGGCCACTCATTCTAGGAAGCGGACCGCCCTGTGTCACAGGATAGTCGTGCCACTGAATCTAGTCATATTCCCAAATCAACCAATGGCTGATCTTTGCTTCTGTAAGTCATTGCTTCCGCTAGCAACCCTCCCTAACTGTGTCATTGTGGTTTTTGCCTTTATAAGCCTGTAAGTCCCTCAGCTCAGGACTGCCTGATTTGAGTGTGCTTTGAGTATGTACCCCAGGTAGTCACACACTTGGCCAATAAATCCACACTTAAATTTACCTTGAACCCAGGTCTCGTCTCGCTGTTATTTTCTACACAACAGAATCAAGTATGTAAGTGTGATAGTGTAGCCAGCCATCCTAGCATGGAAGCCCTGAGAAGCCTTGAGCTAAGAAGTGTGTGTGTATGTGGTGGTGGGGGGGGCAGGTGTTTCTGTTTAGATTTGTACCTGGGGTTGTGCTCAATAGGAACTGAGCTAAATTATGAACCTAAACCTCTTCCGCTTCCCAGACACTAAAGTTGTAAAAGGTTAGAGAGGGATCCCACTTGTTGGAGAAGTAAGTTTGTATATTTGTGATTGTACTTTTGGAAGTAAATATTCCTTTGTAAAAACTCCAGTGTTGGGGGAGGAGCTAAGATGGTGGCTGGAAAGCAGGGACTTGTGTGAGCTCCCTACCAGGTCCCTCCAAAAACCTATAAAAAGTGGCTCTGAACAAATTCTAGAACTGCAGAACCCACAAAATAGCAGAAGGAAGCAGGGATCCAGCCCAAGACAGCCTGGATGGTCTCTGCGTAAGGTATATCACAAAGACTGGGAGCAGAAGGGAGCAGAGCCAAGCGTGGGCAGCAGCAGGACCAACCAGACCAGGAGCTGGGTGGAACAGCCCCTAGCACCCTGAATCAGTGAAGCTGTGGCAGTTACCAGACTTCTCAACCCACAAACACCAAAGACAACAGAGAAGGTTAGTGGGAAAAGCTGCAGGGAGTGAAAGGAGTTCAAGGTTCAGCCACTGCCCCAGGGACGGCAGAGGTGGTGCAGCTCTGAGGACTACAGCTGCAGTTGCTTCTAGCCCCAGGACCACCTGGTAGGAGGAATTAAGTGGCAGATCAGAGCAGGAGTGAAGAGCCTGTTGAAGATCTGAGTCCAGTTCATGTTGGGGGTTCTCGGGGAAGGAGGAGTGCTGGTGTGGCAGAGCTGGCGCATCCCCCCAAGCTTGGAACATAGTTCTCTTAACTCTACAAGCAGTCATACCCCACTGAAAAACTCAAGGGTCAAGTTAGGTGTCTGGGAATATGGCCAGGCAGCGAAAACAGACTCAGATTCAGTCTCAGATTTTGGAATCTTTCTTTGG
>CM053624.1:183425027-183443887 GCA_028646595.1 Phalanger gymnotis | reverse complement strand
AATGATACACATGTGGCCTATGTTGAATTGCTTGCCTTCTTAGGGAGGGGGAGTGGGGAGGGAAGAGGGGAGAGAATTTGAAGCTCAAAGTTTTAAAAACAGATGTTCAAAAAAAAAAAGCTTTTGCATGCAACTAGGAAATAAGATACACAGGCAATGGGGCATAGAAATTTATCTTGCCCTACAAGAAAGTAAGGGAAAAGGGGATGGGAGGGGAGTGGGGTGACAGAAGGGAAGGTGGACTGGGGAACAGGGCAATCAGAATATATGCCATCTTGGAATGGGGGGCGAGGGTAGAAATGGGGAGAAAATTCATAATTCAAAGTCTTGTGAAAATTAATGCTGAAAACCAAATATATTAAATAAATTAAATTAAAAAAAACTCCATTGTTACATCTTACCATGATCTATTGGTTTTTGACCTCTCCTTCTGCCTTCTCTTGTGAAAACCTACTCTTCTTCTACACTGAGAACTCTAATCCCTTGACCCCTCAATTCTCTCTTAAGCCATCTTTCCTGCACTAGCCATTCTCTGCTCTTTTCCCTATCTTGACCGTGTTGGTGAACGAATTTAACTCTATAAACGTCCTCCTCTCTTAAATCCCTAGTCCCCTTATTATTTCACTGATTATGCTAAGCCAAGCCTTAGCTTTGGATCATTCCTACCATTTACTACCTTCACGCCTACACACATGCTGCAAAGTGAAGATGAAGAAAATCACGTATTTCTTCTGAGTCCACTACAGATTTCTGTTTTACAACCTCAATTGTTGAAGATACACATTCACTCATGCAATCATTCACTCATAATTCAAAACAGAAAACACTGGTCAGTTACCCTGAATGTTTTAAGTATTTAGATAAAACTAAATTAGTTCAAAGATATAACATTAATACATACTGTTCCAAATGCAGTTTCACAATTTCCAGAATCAGTGGTCAGACAATACATTATACATTATATTGCTACTAGGCACTTCTGCTATATCTGCCTTATCAGCTCACCATCCCGCTGTCCAAAGCTCTTCCAAACCTTTTCATCCCTTCTCAAACCCCCATGGCTGCTTCTCCTCCTTTCATCCTTCCAACTTTCCCTCTTATTTTACAGAAAAAAAAAATTGAGGCCATTCTCCCTGAGTTTTCTTTTCTCTCCTCTTTTTCATCTCCTATCACTCATATGCTTTCTCCCTCTATTTCCTCTTCACCCTCATCTCACATGATGAGGTGTCTTTACTCCTTAACAAAGCTAACCCCTCTACCTGCTGGAGTAGCCCATTCTATCCCATTTCCTGTAATAGATTGCCTCCCCTTTCATCCCCAGTCTATCACTTAATTTTAAACTCTTGCTGTCTACTGGCTCATCCCCTACTGCCTAAAGACTATTCAGAATAAAACCCCTCACTTTAATTTTTCATCTGTGCTAATTATCATCCTATATCTCTTTTGCTCTTTATAGCTATACTCCTTTAAAAGGCTTTCTGTTGAGCAGTATGATTTCAGAAAAACCTGGAAAGACTTACGTAAATTGATGCAGAGTGAAGTAAGCAGAACCAGAGAACATCGTACGCAGTAACATTGTTATTGTATGATGAACAACTGTGAATGCCTTAGCGATTCTCAGCGATACAGTTTCCCAAAACAATCCCAAAGGACTCATGATGAAAAATGTATCCAGCTCCAGAGAAAGCTGATGGTGTCTGAATGCAGACCAAAGCATACTATTTTTCAATTTATTATTATTATTATTATTTTGGTTCAAGCTTTCTTCTACAAAATGACTAATACGGAAATTATGTATAACCTATATCAGATTACTTGCTATCTCAGGGAGAGAGAGGAACAGAGAGAGAGAATTTGGAACACAAAATTTTAAAAAATGAATGTAGAAAATTTTTTTACATATCTTTGGGGGAAAAATATTAACTCCCACCTTCACCCCTTTGAAAGGCCATCTACAGTAGATAACTCCAGTTTCTCCCCTCTCGCTCTCTTTTTAACCTCTTACAATCTGGCTTCCTTATCATTCCATCAAAACTTCTTTCTCCAAAGTTACTATTGATCTGTTAGTTGCCAAATCCAATGGTCTTTTTTCAGTTCTCATTCTCCTTGACCTCTCTGTAGCTTTTCGCACTGTTGATCACCCTATCCTCCTCAAAATTCTCTTCTCTAGGTTTTCTGGACACTACTCTCTCCTGGTTCTCCTCCTACCTATCAGACTGCTACTTCTGTGTGTCATTTACTGAATCCTCATTCAGGTCACAGCCCGTAAGTGTAGGTGTCCCGCAGGGTTCTGTTCTGGGCCCTTTTCTCTTCTCCCTCTATTACTCCTTGGTGATCTTCAGCTCCCATTGAGAAAGCCAATCCCTGGTTTTATATCTTTTTCAGGGTCAGAGGTGAGTCACACATGCGACTCACCCACGTGACCTAGAATCATCACAAAGAGGTGACTTGAACCCAAGTGGTCTAAAAGCCTCTGATGTCCCAAACATGTCACTCAAACTCACGTGTAAAGTAGGCCCTCCCCTGAGGGAAGGAGGCACCAATGACACCCAAATCTAACCAAGGAAACAAAGGCCAAACTCTTCAAGGGGGCTTGGTTGAACTAAGTGCTAAGAGCCCATTTTGCTTACTAACACAGGTAGGTGCTATTATTATTATTATTATCCCCCCTCCCACATACAAAGACTGACTAAATTTTCCAATATACTACAATTTCAATGTAGCTTCAAAATAAAATTTTCAACCCAATCAATTTTTGATTTGTAATTACTAGTGGCAATAACTAAAACCTCATTTTTCAAAAGGGTCTGTTGTTTTTAGTTATCTAAAATTCACGGTGACATCCCCAGCTCCCATAACTGTTTATTTCTTTGAATCATCCAAAGAGCCAATTCCCTTAACTTTCCTAATTTAACCCTACCAGTGTAATTTAAGACATTTCCCAAAAAAAATTTCCCCATTTTTCCCCCAAAATTCTTTTCTTTCAGGCCCTATATCAATGCAGACTACAGCTGGCTGTCTTTGTAAACTCTCTACCCATTCTTTTCTTATCCCTACTTGCTTAAACTGTCATCTTTTCTTTCATTTAATAAAAACTGGATCTTGTTACTTTATCTGAGATTTGTCTCACTTTTTCCCACCTGCTTAATTCCTTTAGACTTTATTTATTTATGATTGGGAAATCATACAGACTTAATGTTTACTCTATTAAACGTTGCTATGATGGATTTGGTTTGCTGGTGTTGAGATTTGGCTTTCTGGTGTCTGAATCAATGTTTTGCTTCTGTCTCCTATGTGGTGAGTCTGTTATATTTTGTGATTCAGAATCATACCGGCATATTCATGGCAATAGCAACCACTGTGAACATTGCCTTAGCGATGCAAAGAGTCAGTGGAAGTCTCTTGTTTTGCAGGAAGGTGAAGTCAGTATCAGAACTGCAATAACCACAGACACTCTGAGTTATTTTGAATATGAAGCTTCAACTTAAAACATATTCAGGATTTGAATTTCAAAGGAAACTAGACGTATGCCAGTTTTAATTAATCTAATTAATGATAAGGATCCTGTCTGACCATGTAATAATAATGTTGCCAGCAGCTATTGTGGCTGTGCAAGACGCAAGGGCACACAGAAGGGCTGCCAACACAGGTTCTTTGATCTACTTTTCTAAGGAAAGCAACTTTAAGGGGTTAACAATCTCAGTTTAATTAAACATGTATATGTCAGATTCGTAACTAGACCAAACCAGAATGTAAGGAATTCCAGAATTTCTTCCTAATCACTGAAGGCAGAGTTTTATGTCAGTTTTTAACTAGACTAGGCCAGTACTACCCATGAACAAAGTTGGAGATAGTAGCCAATAAAGTAAATTTTGGAAATTTGTAGTTTTTCTTTCGTTATTCGGGACTTAAGGACATTCTTCCTGCAATTTTTGGTTATCTCAAAGTCTGTATTAGTATTGACCTCGTCTGACCAAAACCCATTCCATGGGATTTGAAAATTTTCTTAAGACTCTCTGAGCTCTGGCTCTGTAACTGGGAACATGGCTAAATTTACAAGAAGGTCAGAATGTTGGTAAATATGGAGCACATTATGATGCAGCCCTCAGAAAAGTGGTGCAGAAAATTGAAATTAGCCAGCATACCAGGTATACCTGCTCATTCTGTAGCAAGACCAAAATGAAGAAACAGACTATAGGTATCTGGCATTGTGGAACCTCTATGAAAACAGTAGCTGGTGGAGCACGGACCACCTCTGCAGTCACAGTCAAATTTGCCATCAGAAGACTGAAGGAATTGAAAGACCAGTAAACTCTTATCAAATATCTGTAGCCCATAGACCAACAATAAATAGGTTAATTTATGGAATAAAAAAAAGAGAAAATTTCCTTAAGAGCCTTAAATATTTCTTAGATGAGAAGCCAGAGGAAGAATCTGTCTCTGACTCCTTGGTAACATGTAAATCATCTTCCTCAATCAGTCTATTTGTGACTCCTCTAAATGTAGTTTAATCTATAACCTGACTTCATTTATCTATAGAATTTGTTTATGAAACTTGTTTCCCTAGTATGCATGAGATTATGACTCTGTTTAACTAAGTTTGTTCAATTTTTATGGTTGCAGGAATTATGAGATCTATCTTCTCTTTAATTTTTATGACCTAAGAGGAATGTGCAAGATTGCAATATGGAAATGGATTTTTTTTTACTTAATAGTATTTTTTTCAATTACATGTAAAGATAGTTTTCAACATTCATTTTTGTAAGGTTTTGAGTTCCAAATTTTTCTCCCTCTCTCCATTCTCTCCCTGAGACAGCAAGCAATCTGATAGAGGTTATACATGTACAATCACATTAAACACATTTCCACATGAGTCATGTTGTGAAAGAAGAAACTGAACAAAAGGGAAAAATCATGAGAAAGAAAAAACTATATTCAGACTCCATAGTTCTTTCTCTAGATGTGGACAGCATTTTCCATCAGGAGTCTTTTGAAATTGTCTTGAATCATTGTGTTGCTGAGAAGAGCTAAGTCTATCATAGTTGATCATCACACAATGTTGCTGTTACTGTTTACAATGTTCTTCTGGTTCTGTTCACTTCACTCAGCATCAGTTCATCTAAATCTTTCCAGGTTTTTCTGAAATCTGCCTGCTCATCATTTCTTATAGAACAATAGTATTCCATTACATGGAGATAGATTATTTCTCTATCACTATGATATAATTTTCTCTGAGGCCTCAACCTATGCTTGAGTATAATAAAATCTAGGTTTTCAATCCCTATACTTTCTGCATTGTGGTACATATATATTTGTCAGTAGTGAACATGAACTCATAATAATAGCAATGACAAATGACAGACAAGCCTCATGCATATTTGCCTTTGGGAAAATTAGGAGAAAAGTTACAAGAATTGGAAAATTCCTAGTATTAGCCTATTTACCCCGCCCCCCCCCCCCAAAAAAAGGAAAGGAATTGAGATGCTCTCGTTAGGACTCCAGTTTCTCAGCCTGGCCCCTGCTTTTGACTTCTGAATCACAGTGAGACAGGTATGGCTGCCAGTCTGAGCACTCCAAAATTAAACAGTTTATGTTGAATTTATTATTCAGCTGCAAGAAATAAACAAATAGGCAATAGAGATGATAAACAAGTTCATAGAACACTAACCTGTATGTGATTTTCTAGAAGGAACAGCAACATTATATTGGTTAATAGATTTTTCCTGCCCAGAAATGTCATAGATAAATTTTACCTTCTGTGCACTGGAAGGCTCCTGGAGCTGGAAAACTATTTTCTGACCTATTCCTATTCCTTATGGTCTGCCAGTTTTGACAGAGAAATTTTCTAAAGATTCACTAATAGGTATTGCTGCCAATCATACTAATCAATGTGAAGAGACATTTTAATAACTGTTATAAGCTCAAAGCATAGTCCTGTAGTACACAAAAAAACAATGGATACTGCCCAACATTTTCAGCAACTTTTTACAGGTTTTTTAGTTACAAGGCAGGATGGATACAATGCAATTTTGCAGAGGGCCAAAGGGGAAAGTAAAGATTTACAGAAACCTGGATTTACATAATCTGTTTAAAGAATAGATAACAATGGGATCTTCATCAGGTAAAATAATAAAAACTAGAGGATTTAATTAGAATTTGTATACAACCATTTACTAGAGAGCTGTAGCTAGTGACAAGAAATGTTCATCATATGTAAATAGAATTAATAAAACTGAGCCAGAAATTTTTCCATCACTAACCTGAACTATATTGAGACCTCAGCTAAAGTTGCAAGTTCTAGCTAATAATGTGACTTGTTGATTCAAGCAAATGGAGGCAGTACTAAAATTCTCTTATGAGTGTTGTGGGAGAAATATCTCCTCTCTGGGTTCTTGCGGCAGATAATCACTGCTGAAATATGTTTCCCACAATGCAGGAATTATACAAGTAAAAATCTAGGTTTTATTATTATACTCAAGCATAGGTTCAGGTCTCAGAGAAAACAATAAACCTGAACAATCAGTAGGCTTCTAACAAGGCTTCTCACAGGCAAAATTACATCAGAGTAACAGAGAAATAATTCATTTATATATTGCAATCTTGTACATTTCTCTTAGGCCATACAAATGTTTTCAAATTAAAAGATGAAGACATATAGGAACTTCAATGGGATTATAGTCAGGGAAGACTGCACTAAAAGGTAGAATTTGGATTATACTTGAAGTATGAGTAAGAATGAGAGACTGGTATGAGCAAAGATATGGAGGCAGGAAGTTTCGGTGTATATTCATAAATATATTCATTTACTGATCAGATCTGGAGAAGCAGATAGTATATGTAGGAGAGTAATGTGAAATGAAATTGTAGAGGTATATCCAGACAAATTTGTACATAATCTTGGATGACAGGTGAAGGAGTTTAGACTGCATTCTGTAGGAAATAGGGAGCCATAGAAGGTTCATGAACAAGAAAATGATATTGTGGGGAGCCAGCTACATCCTATTTAGGCCTCTTAGACCTCTGCAAGGCAGGCTCAATTGAAAATGGGCCTATGCACAGCAAGGCCAGTTTTAGGATAAGAAGACTTGGCAAAGAAAACCTGTGTTTGTAGCTGATTACCCACGTGGGTGATGACAGAAATGTTTCAGTCTGGTTATCTATATGCGAGAGAACATAAATGTTTCAATTTGGTTAGCCTTGAGGAAAAATAGTGTCTCTCTCCTAGGAACAAGGAGATAAAAAACTTAACCAATGCTTTATTGTACTCTTCTTTGAAGTCTGGATGACTCAACAATTAACCTGTATAAAATACTGTCAGTAACTCCATTAAAATCAGTCTATAGCTTGACTATATGACTTGCCTAGCCCAATGCTTCTGTCTTTTTGTGTCCATTACTTCATCATGTATTCCTGCCACTGCTGGCACAGTTGGCACTTGGAACAGGGACCTGAAGTCCAGATGGAGTAATGTCTTACCGATACAGGCTCCGGAGCCAATTCACAAGGGGTAAGAGGATTAATTATCACTAGGCTTACTGGGGGATTGTAGAAATTTTAGAGATTTAGAGAGTGAGAAAAGTAGATTTAGAAAATTTAACTATAGGGCAGATACAGTTTAAGGATAGGGATCTATATCTGCAAGTATTAAGAAAAATTGTAACAGAAAGATTTTTTTGTATAACAGAAGAGCAAAAACAAGAAGGTACAATTGGTTTAGAAAGATCAGAGATTATTGAAAAACAAATGAGCAAAAGATTAAGGGAAGATGGACCAGAACACTTCCCAATGTCAGCCTTTTCCATATGGGACATTTTAAAAATATGTCTTACTCCAGAAGGAAAAGTTCCTATGGTACAAAGATCAGTTAAGCATGATATTGGAGCTGGGGTGAGATCTTGTGAGTCTCAGCCCAGGGATGGATGACAATAACCCACTAGGGGATAGACTAGCTAATTGGGAGTTACCAAAGTAGAAAGAAAAAAGAAAAAAGCCAGATTTCTAGAAATCTTTTTTGTGCGTCCTGTCATTTTCTGTCTGTATCTGTTTTGTGTTATGTGTCTCTGTGTGAAGAGAGTATGTTATCTGACTCTTTGTTGTGGAAGTTGTTGAAATAAGAAAATGATCTTTCTTTTTCCCTTCATTCCAATTCTGGCCAAATTTGGAAAGTGAAGAGAGATAAGAAAGAAAATGGGGATCTTTTCCCCTTAGAGTTAAGTGAAATGTGTTACTCTTAAATTTGATGTTTAAGATAAAGTCAGAATTTATTATGCTATTTGGCACTAAGGCAATTTTGAAAAATGCATAGATCTGAAAAAGAGACATTTTGAGTTTCCCAGTATGGGGGAGAAGAGACAAGGCGCCACTGGATCTTTTCCACAGTCCCACTCACCTTGGCTGGAGGATTCAAGGTTTTCACTTTCAAAAAAGTTTTTAAGGAGTGAACACAGAAGTAAAATTTACTCAAGTTAAAATTAGAACCATTAAGATCTTTTCACCTGTTTCGGACTGAGCCAGGGCTGCAATAAAAGTTAGATCAGCTAAAAATTCTTTAGCAGTTTCTGTTAACCATAGATAATCTGATGAAGCATATGAAACCTTTTTCAAAATAATAATACACTTATGAATGTGAAGAAAAATCAGTTTAAATGACAAAAGATGTATATTTTTTCTATATCCCCCTCCAATCTATCTAAACCTTCCTTGGGGGGTTAAGAATTCCAGCTCAATGTCAGAAGTATATACAAAGATGTTTTAATTCATGTGTGGTTAATAAGAATCACCATGAGACTAGTATAAATAAAAAACTGGAAGGAGGACTTTAAAAAATCTAGAATGTGCTTTCCCAATTTTTAGAATTCAGAACTTTAGTAATGATCTTATAAACAGAATTGGAAAATGTTTAATTACATAAAGGTATTAAATAAATCTATGGAGTTAATAAGTACTTTTTTAATATAAAACTACAGAGATCCTTATGTGTAATTTAGTGACCTTCATTCTTATTTTGAGTTTGAAACAAATGGCTTAAAGCTTCCGAAATAGAGAAATAAAAGCAGAGAATGAGAGCCAATCTGAACATATTTTACTCAAAAGACTGTTACTTACTATATTCCTGAGAAACAAAAATATTTCTTAGAATAGGAACTATCTCAATAGATATATGTCTAGCTTGCTGTGATTTTCCTACGTTTGCTACTTGGAAAGTTTAAAAAGTGATTCAGCTGTGAATATACGATATACAGTTGACTCCTTTTCAAAATAATTGCCCCACTTACTAGCTGCTTTTCCTTATTTTTTAGGCCCCCTTTTTTGATGTTTTTTCACCTAAAGTCTCTATGTAAATTAAATTATAATAACATTGAAACTGCAAAAAATTAAAATACATGTTGAAACAAAAGCTCTACTCCCTGTTCTCTACTTTACTACTTTGCTGCCCTCTCATATCCCACTGACAACAGCCCAGGACCCCTGGGCATCCCGACGCCCACATATCTAGGCAAGCAGAGGAAGCTCTCCTCTCAAGCCCCCAAGTCCTTGCTCCCACACCACCAGAACCTGGAATTTTTGCTCCAAGTTTCCCAAAGCCCAGCAACTCCTATTACGAAGCAAAGGTTCCTCAGGGACCCTTCTCAATGACCCTTCAGACCTTTAACTAGTACTCCCTGGTCTTTAGTTCCTCTCGCCTTTCCCAAATCCCTGGCTCAACCACCCCCAGTCCACAGCCAAGTTCTGCAACTGTGGTGAGAGAAAAAAAGCCTCTATGCTTGGTAAACCCAATATATGTAATGATTTCAGAATGCAATTAATGACATCTGAAATTTTTCCGTTTGTATTATTATTGTACTTCTAAATTGCAGTAAAATTCTCCTCTATTGTAAAACTTGAGTGAATGTTGTGAGCTAAAAATAGTGTTAGACAAATAAATTTTTCATCTGAATTTTGTTGAAACTAAAAAATGAAAACAATTGTGTAAAACTGGTTAAGTTACTTTCTCAGCCTTGCTAACCCTGTCTTATGTTTTATAATTGCCATTTAAAAAAACAAACCTTCCTACCTTTACCTGTAGTTAATAGAACGTCACAGCTAAAACAATTCGGCCAGCACTTATGAAACTTGTAAGATGGTTAACTAGTTTTTTGGGGATTACTGTTTTAATGTTAAAAACCAATAAAGTTCTAGAGAGATAGAAGGAATTACATCCTCCTACCTTTTGGGCTAGATTTGTGGGGAGGTTCTATTAAATCTAATATGGATATTGGCTATGGTAAAGATATTGATTATTGTGAATTATTATTATTACTGTTCAATTAATTGTCAAACTCCTCTTCCTGGAAGGGAAACTGACTATACCTTGTTAGCAATGATTCAAATTCCTTAGGCTTCCTTTTAACCTGGGCCAAAAGAAGTAGTTAGAATATTAGCCCAGCACATTTTAAACCGACCTGCTTATAATAGGTGATTCCAAACTGTTTGTAAAACTTTCCCAAGAAAAATGTGAATGGAACTTAGAAATGTGTGTTTGAATAATTAAAAAAGGTGCATATTGTTATTTGGCATTGAGAAATTTATTAACTATATAGCCCCGAGGAAATTCTATTTACTTTAAGTTTACTATTCAATAAGGGGATGGTGGTGGAATTCATTCCCAGGGACATTACAAAGATCACATGATTATAAAGGTGCTTAGCACAATGCTTGTCATAAAATAAACGCTATTTGATTATAGGATTCTTTTAAGTGGAATATAATTGCTTCATATTTCATTAATTTTATGTGAATTTTCTTCAATGTGAGATGAATGATTCTCTGTATCAGGCAATTTGGGATCGCATCTGACTGAGGTAAAGCCACCTAAATAGTAATTAATTGGTTTCGGTTTTGAAGTTTAAATAGATGATAATTGTTTATGATAGTTATATTTCTAAAATTTTCCTTATTGCATAACTTGGTAAGCAACTGTATCATCTGTGTTGTTAGAAAAGCAATTTCTTTTATAATCTAAATGTTGTTAGGCTAAGAATTGTACTGAGTTAGAAAGTTTTTAAATCGTTTTAATTGACCATGTATTATAATATTTTGTAGTGTTGTATAATTCAAGAAATCATAAATTACCAAATTTTGTCTTTGTTTTGCTATCATTTAGGAATTTATGAGATTGTTAATTAAGCTTAAGTCTAGTATTCACAAAACTATGCTTAGTTTTCTCTCTTTTTTTTCTCTTCAATTATGTGGAAAAGGTTTGTGATCAAATTTAAGAATTGTTTAATACTTAGGAATTAATAATAATATCAGGATAAATTGTAACCTATTTCTGAGAAAGGGAAATATTTTTATGAAGAAAAGTTTTGTAAAATCTTTTGCATGATTTTTAGAAAGCCTAGACCTTGAATAACTGTGCTCAGAGAAAAGACAAAAGATAGCTGACAGGCCCAAGGTTTTTCTATTAACCCCTTCCTGAGATCCATGTTACTGCTCCTTATTTTGTAAAATTGCCAAGACCCCTGTAAACCATGTCTTATGGGCTAGTTCATCAGCCCTGGAAAAGAACTCGTTTGATTTACATAGGTCCTAAACAATAAACTTAGCTTGCTAAGAAGCTGCAAGTTTATGTACTATAGATAGAAAAGATTCTAACAATTGGCTTTTACACCAGCACAAGTTTAAATTTGAGAAGGAAAGATATTAAATGAAATCCCTTATGCATGTAAGTCCTGATAAATCTTTATTGCTTATTGCAGCTCTGTATCTGGCTCTAAGCTGTGATTGGTCAAACTTGCTGTTTAAGGCAAAAGGCACTTAGGACCATAACTAACTTTGTTTTGAGTTTGAATTTGTGCATAGTTATCTGCATTGAAGATCTGTAACTATATCTGAGTTTAAACAAAGCAAGGATGTTTTATCCTGTCATATTGGGTATGTCACAGGTCTCTGCTTTTTCCTTCTATAGCAAATTTCTGTGATCAGAACAAATAGTATAAGATGTAAACTCTTTTGTGTTATCTTACTAGGCAATCTAATTTTATTTTTATCTAGAACTAGAACATGTGCAGAAATTTATACAAACTACTTAAGACTCACCTTAAGATGTTCTCTTTGTTTAAAAGGATTCTAAGAGCAGTATACATCTTTTTGACTAAGAAACTTTGTGATAACTAAGAATTCTGCAATAACTAGAAACTTTGTTACAATACTCTGGAATTAGTGTTACTTAAGGACTTTAAGTAACACTTATCTTAAATATAATTTGAGTTACCTTGAAGTTTTATGAGCAAGGGTAGAAATGCATGTGAGCCACTTAGGGCTCCCTTTGTAAATGCCCCTTAAGCAATGTGAGAATGTTATTTTGCTATTTGATTAATATCACGCTTGTCTAAAGTTTCCTTACAACTAATGATGCTAAAAAAAGGGGCGGGGTTTGTGGTTTACTTTGTAAATGCCATCAAAGAAACATGGCATGACTAAAAGGTTAAGATTCTATATGCATTGTGTTAAAAATTGACAATTTAATGTATTTATGTATATACTGAAGACTGTTATTAACTCCTTAAATGACATCTCATCCTCTTAGTGAGGGAATTAATAACGGATGCATGTAAAGTGTAAGATGCTGGTATCTGATGTGAATTTCTTAAATATGACAATTGACCATGGTTCAGATTTCGAGTTTGTAAAAATGATCAGGGTTATAAAGATTAGAAATGGTAATTTAAAATTGCGCTAAGATCATTCTTGTAGGAGAATGGACAGAAAGCTGATTCCTATAAGAAGACAAGAAGAAGAAGATGCTGTGCTGGAGATGGTGGAACAGATACCAAGGACCACAAGATTGCATTGATGACGATCCCTGCCAGACAGCTGCATAAGAAAAGACTTTTTGAATCTTAAACAGACAATTGCATGTTTTTATTTCTTTTTGAGTCTATGTATCTATATTCATTCAAGGGACTGTCCCTTTGATTTGTCAATGCGTTGATCAATCCTTCCCATATTTACTTAAATGTGTGATGGTTAAGGGGAAGAATTCACATGTATCTATAATGGTAAAGTGTCTACAAAAGAGAAAGGGGGGATTGATTGGAATGCTGAAGTAGTGAAACACCCCTTTTCCTGGTATTGATCCGGAGAGGGTAGCAAAAACAATTATCGATATTTTCAAAAAGTTTAACCCATTTAATAATGCATTTTTGACTATTTTCCATATACTACCTTATATTCTTTGTTGGGTCATACTGATTTTTTGTCCACCTTGTGACCTTAGGATAATGAATGCTATGTTTAAGCCACTTAAAATTACAGAATAAAAAGGGGGGAGATGTGGGGAGCCAGCTATATCCTGTTTAGGCCTCTTAGACCTCTGCAAGGCAGGGTCAATTGAAAATGGGCCTATGCACAGCAAGGCCAGTTTTAGGATAAGAAGACTTGGCAAAGAAAACCTGCGTTTGTAGCTGATTACCCACATGGGTGATGACAGAAATGTTTCAGTCTGGTTATCTATATGTGAGAGAACATAAATATTTCAATTTGGTTAGCCTTGAGGAAAAATAGTGTCTCACTCCTAGGAACAAAGAGATAAAAAACTTGACCAATGCTTTATTATACTCTTCTTTGAAGTCTGGATGACTCAACAATTAACCTGTATAAAATACTGTCAATAACTCTATTAAAATCAGTCTATAGCTTGACTATATGACTCACCTAGCCCCATATCTTTGTCTTTTTGTGTCTATTACTTCATCATATATTCACACCACTGCTGGCACATGATATGATGAAAACAGTGCTTAAGAAAGTAACGTTGTGGTGGGCAATAAGAATGGGGGAAACATCTGAAACACCCCACTTCACATCTGCTGTTCTGACTGGTTTCAACTCCAGGAACCAGATGCCCCTCCCAGGATGAGCTCATCACTTCTAAATTTACCACCTTGCTGCTGCTGACTCAAGTCCTGATTGACACCACCTCTCTCAGCTTCCTCTCCCCTTACTCGGAGGGCTGGAGGGCAGAGTATCAAATGCTCCCCAGTGTTTTCCTTTATGAAAGGCACACATTGAACTCTCAGCTCACTCTGCTTTGCATCTCCTGCTCTTCCTGGTTTCAACTCTGTGGAACAAGATATCCCTGGTTCTCCCCTCTCCACTCCATTTTCTTGCTTCTTTTTTGTGTGTTGTGTCCCCCTTTAGATTGTAAACTCCTTTGGGGTAAGGATTATCTTTCTTTTTATTAATTGTACCCAAGATATAGCACGTTGTCTGGCATAGTAGGCACTTAAATGTTTGTTGGATTGGATTGCATGATTATCAATTTACAAACATTTTAAAAGTGCTTACTATGTTTCAGCATCTGTGCAAAGTGCTGAGGATATGAAGAAAAAAGCAAAAAAAGGCAAAACAAAACCAAAAAAATCACTACCTATACTTAAGGAAAGAGCTTACCTTCTAATGGGGGAGATGCCATATACATTAATCAGTACAATATCAGCACTAGTAGTTTGGTGCCTTAGGAAAGGCAGTAGGTACCATTTAAATGTAAAAGAAGCTGGGCATACAAAGGAGAAGAAGCTAGGAAAAAGAATATTTCAGGCATGAAGGATGGGCTAGTACAAAGACAGAGTCAAGAAGTGTTATCTTGTGTGAAGAACAGTCAAGTAGAGCAGTATGGCTGATCTGTATGGTATCCTGAGGGGAGTGTTGTATAAGAAGAATAAGAAGATAGGAAGAGGCCAGTTTGAAAAGAAATTTAAATACCCAACAGATCCTAGAGATAAGGGGAGAGATTTGGTTGTAGGAAAAAAAAAACACTTTAATAGCAGTGTGCAAGATGGGTTGGAGTGGGGAGAGGCTTGAGGCAGAGTCCAGTCTGATGAACTTCAGGCAAGAAATGAAGAGGGCTTGAGGGATTTCTGGGAACCAAGATGGCGGAGTAAGCAGTACATTGCTATCCCTTTCCTATTCTCATCCCAGAACTCCCATAAAATAGTGGCCCAGAACAGATCCTGGAACACGGACCAGTTGAAAGATGGGGTGGAGCAATTTTTTGGTTCAGGAGACTTAGAGGATCATCAAAAAAGGTCTATATCACTTCGTTAAAGGGGGAGCACAGTCCAGGACAGGAGGTATCCCAGCAAACCCAGCAGCAGGCTCCACTTTAGCAAACCAGTGGGAGATCCTGAGCCCCAGAGCAGTGGAGCAGGCAAATGCAATTCTAGGACTCCCCATGTACCTTAGCACAACCAGTAGAACTGGTATACTCCAGCTCTGAGAACCACCACATGCACTGGCACAGCCTTGAGCAGTCAGGCATCCTTCAGCAGCAGACCTCCACATGCTTCAGCGTAGCCTAGGGAAATACAGAACAACCCCACCTGGCCTCAGTACATGCCAGACACCACCACTAGGACCCCAGCTTAGCACCAGGAAAGCTGCCATACCCTTACAGCCTCCAGCAGCCAGAACCTGAGGCCCCAGGGCACAAAGCTAGTGACCAGGCCCCTGGTCCCCAGCACAAGAAGCTTGGGAAAGTGCCCCCTGTACTCCAGCAGCACGCAACTTTAAAAGACAGGAAACAGGCAAACAACATGAGCAAAAAGCAAAAATGAACACTGACCCAGACTCTTTGTATAAGGACAGGGAAGATCAAAATATAAACTCAGAAGAGGACAACACTGTCAATATACCTACATTGGAAACCCCAAAGGGGAATATGAATTAGTCTGAAGCCCAAAAAGCCTTCTTGGAAGAGCTCAAGAAGGTTTTTAAAAGTCAAATAAGAGAAGTAGAAGAAAAATTGGGAAAAGAAATGAGAGGTATGCAAGAGAAAGTCAATAACTTAGAAAAAGGACAAAAATTGAAGAAAACAACTCTTTAAAAAGCAAAATTGGCTAAGTGAAAAAGGTACAAAAGCTAACTGAAGAAAATAATTTCGTAAAAATTAGAATTGGGCAAGTGGAAGCTAATGACTCTGTAAGACATCAAGAATCAGTCAAACAAAATCAAAAGAATGAAAAAATTAGAAGAAAATGTAAAATACCTCATTGGAAATACCTATTGTATTGACCTAGAAAATTGATCCAGGAGAGATAATTTAAGAATTATCAGGCTATCTAAAAGCAACAACAACAACAAAAAAAGCTTGGACAGCATCTTTAAAGAATTTGTCAAGGAAAACTCCCCCAGGGTCCTAGAACCTGAGGGCAGAATAATCACTGAAAGAATCTACCAATCACCTCCCGAAAGAGATCCCAAAATGAAAACTCCAAGGAATACTATAGCCAAATTCCAAAATTATCAGGTCAAGGAAAAAGACTGCAAGCAGCCAGAAACAATATAAATATTATGGAACCACAGTCAGGATTACATAGGACTTAGCTTCTAGATTAAAAGATTGAAGGGCCTGGAATATGATATTCTGGGAGGCAAAGGAGCTTGGAATCAACTATCCAGGCTCAGATTCAATCGACCTCAGATTGAATCTGGCCCGCTTGTGAAAGCAAGCATCACAAATGGTTAGATTTCTTAAGACCACCTATTATGGAGAACCTTTAATAAACTTTGTTTTTCTCTTTGGCTGAGAAGGCTTGAGTTGAATTCATTCGTGCGGGATCTGGTGTTCTGTATTTTGGGGTCTCCAGCACCCCTAAAGGCATATGGTTCCGTAACCTCATCATATGGTTCCCTGACTGGGAAAAACTGCTAATCTCAAGTTCTTCTTCAGCCAGCACTGGAAGGTATGTAAGCCTCCCCCTCTCCCTATCCCCTTCTTGCTCTCCAAGTACCTTGGAGGTGTTTCTCAGGCCTGACCTCACAGGTCCCAGTAGGTCAGACAGCTAGGAGGCTGTCTTGTACTCAGCCTGAGACTCTCAGGTGATTATCAGTCCAATGGTTATTTTGGAGGCCAAGGACAGATGCCCCATCAAGAAGTGTATGCCTGATTCTTTCAATTCTCTTGGCACTAGGGAGTTGGGAAAACTTCAGATACCTTTTGGTGTGTTTTTTTTTGTCTTGTTTGTTTTTTGATGCTTATTCCTATATTCTACTTTACAGAGGAAGGGACTTCCAGCCTTCAAATCTATAATGGGTCGATCCATCTTAATTCCCAAAAGTTCGCCTTTGGGTTGTCTTTTACAAAATTGGGAAAAATCTAGTTTCTCTGAAGATCTTAAAAAGAAAAAGCTGGTGTTCTTTTGAAACACTGTTTGGCCTCAGTATCACCTAGAGGGCCACGAAGCATGACCCATTTTGGGGACTTTAAAACATAATGCTCTCTTGCAATTAGAATTATACAGTTCAGAGAACGAAAATGAATAGAAGTTTGCTACATGATGGCCTTCATCGAGCTCTCTTGAAACCTCATCCTTAGAAAAGATTGTAAGATGCTTGTAGGTAGAACCACACCACAAAAGAGCAATGGGGGTCAACAGGACATTTTGGATGATCCCCTTCTTATGACCCCCAGGGCTTCAGCCCCTCCTTCTCCTCCTCCTCCCCAACCGGAGGCAACCCCTACTCAGGTTTGGGCCTCGGGCCCTGCCCCCACATTAGTCTCTGGGGTATCCCCCCCACCCCTTCTCTTCCTTAGGTGCCAGCTGACTTTTTCCCTTGCCAGCTGGATCCCCCGGCTTTGCAGTCTAATCAAGTTCAGCTGGCATTCCTCAGCCCCTCCCTCACAAGAACTGGGACTTTCTATCTCCCTCCCCAAGCCCTAGTCCCCACGGCACCTTCAGGGCTTTTTCCCCTGAGGGAAGTACCTGACTCCTGGGCATGTTCCATTCTCTATTTCAGATCTCACTCAAATTAAAGAGAAACTGGGGAGATACTCAGAAGACCCCACTAAGTTTACTGAGGGTTTTAGGGATCTGTCCTTACAATTTGAGCTTTCTTGGGGTGATTTGCATATCCTCTTCTCTACTTGTTGTACCACTGAGGAGAAGAGAATCTGGGAACAAGCCCAAAATTTTGGGGATCATTTAGCTAGCAATGACCCCACAAAATACCCCCCCAGGAACAGCTGCTGTTCTCACTAGTGATCCAGGATGGGATTATCAAAAGAGTGAAGATGAGTCAAGAGAGGCCATATGGTAATTTGCCTGTTAGAAGGCCTAAGAATGGCATTCCAAAAGGAAATAAATTTTCCAAAAATTAGGGAAATTACTCAGGGAGAAAAAGAAAACCCTGCCCTTTTCCAAGACTAGTTAGAAGAAGCTATTAAGAAATATACAAATTTGGATCTTTATTCTATTGAAGGTGTGGCAATCCTTAGCATGTATTTCATTAATCAATCTTTCCCAGATATTAGGAGGAAACTGCAGAAATTGACAATGGGACCCCAAACACCTCAGGCCCAATTACTGGAGATGGCCTTTGGAGTCTTCAACAACAGACCTAGTTGCAGCAGAGGAAAGAGAATGCAGGGAAAGAGCTAGAGACAGAGAACATGCTCAATTTTTTTTTTAATTTTTCTTTAAAATTTAATTTATTTAATATATTTAGTTTTCAGCATTGATTTTCACAAGAGTTTGAATTACAAATTTTCTCTCCATTTCTACCCCCCCCACTCCAAGATGGCGTATGTTCTGGTTGTCCTGTTCCCCAGTCAGCCCTCCCTTCTGTCACCCCACTCCCCATCCCCTTTTTCCTTCCTTTCTTGTAGGGCAAGATAAATTTCTATGCCCCATTGCCTGTGTATCTTATTTTCTAGTTGCATGCAAAAACTTTTTTTGTTGTTGTTTTCGAACATCTGTTTTTAAAACTCTGAGTTGCAAATTCTCTCCCCTTTTTCCTTCCCACCCACCCTCCCTAAGAAGTCAAGCAATTCAACATAGGCCACATGTGCATCATTATGTAAAACCCTTCCACAATACTCA
>CM053624.1:183413755-183424527 GCA_028646595.1 Phalanger gymnotis | reverse complement strand
CATCCTTCTCATTTCTCTTTCCAATTTTTCCTCTATTTCTCTAACTTGCTTTTCCAAATCCTTTTTGAGCTCTTCCATGGCCTGAGACCAGTTCATGTTTTTCTTGGAGGCTTTTGTTGTGAGCTCTTTGACTTTGTTGACTTCTTCTGGCTGTATGTTTTGGTCTTCTTTGTCACCAAAGAAGGATTCCAAAGTCTGAGACTGAATCTGGATGCATTTTCGCTGCCTGGCCATGTTCCCAGCCAACTCACTTGACCCTTGAGTTTTTCATTGGGGTATGACTGCTTGTAGACTAAAGAGTTCTATGTTCCAAGCTTGGCGGGGATGCGCCAGCTCTGCCACACCAGCACTCCTTCTTCCCCAAGAACCCCCAACCTGGACTGGACTTAGATCTTCAGCACGTTCTTCACTTCTGCTCTGATCAGCCACTTAATTCCTCCCACCAGGTGGGCCTGGGGCCAGAAGCAACTGCAGCTGTAGTTCTGTAGCTGCCCCACCTCTGCTGCTCCTGGGATGGTGGCCTAACCACAAACTCTATCCCAGTCCCCGGCTGCTTCTCCCACTAACCTATTCTGTTGTCCTTGGTGTTTGTGGGTTGAGAAGTCTGGTAACTGCTGCAGCTCACTGATTCAGGGTGCTAGGGCGCGTTCCGCCCGGCTCCTGGTCTGGTCAGTCCATGCCACCCACGCTGGGCTCTGCTCCGCTCAGCTCCGCTCCCCTCCGCTCCCAGCTCTGTGCAGGATAGACCTTACCCAGAGACCATCCAGGCTGTCCTGGGCTATAACCCTGCTTCCCTATGCTATTTTGTGGGTTCTGTAGTTCTCAAATTGGTTCAGAGTTATTTTTTATAGGTTTTTGGAGGGACTTGGCAGGGAGCTCACGCTAGTCCCTGCTTTCCAGCCGCCATCTTGTCTCTGCCCCCCTCCAGATCTCTTCTGACTTGGAGTCTAACATGCCATCCCAATTATGCCACACTGCCAGTCATGAAGTAGGGGCAGAGTTCCCTATGAGATCCTATGAATTACAATTTGAAGTCTTTACTGAGCATATGTAGAGTACAACATTGTACTTGGTGTGTGGGGTAGCCTATTGTCTAGCTGAGGAGATTCCAAAAATATATGAAACGGCATAATTAAGTTCTAAATCATGGGGTTATTTATGATACTGTAGATATAATAGAATCTAATTAATCTAAATTAAGCATTTCTAGTGTAGAAAGAAAGATTTCCAAAATGGTATAGTCTCTTCATGTTCTTTGACATGATTCTACTGCTACATGATTTGAGGTTACTTTTATAGAAATCTACAGGAAGAAAAATCACAATATGTAAAAAGTGTAGGTTTGAGTTGTCATTTGTGTTTGACTCTTCATGACTCCATGTGGGGTTTTCTTGGCAAAAATACTGGAGTGTTTTGATGTTTCCTTCTCTAGCTCATTTCACAGAACTGAGTATGGTAAATGGTAAAGTGACCTCCTCAGAGTCACACAGCTAATAAGTGTGTGGGGGTAGATTTGAACTCAGGAAGATGAATCTTCCTGATTCTAGTCCTGACTCCAGTCCTGGTCACCCAGATGCCCCCACAATTTTGGGTTACCATTCCAGAATAGCTGAGTAACAAAATCACCCCCTAATTTCTTCCTGGAACACTCCCTCAAGGATTCAAAAGGACTCTTCACAGTAATCAGTATCAAGAATCTCTCTTCCAATGGAACTATGGGCTCTTCCTTTGGATGAGTGGCAGGTCAGTTGGTTTGCGCATGGAGATGGCAAAATCATCTTCGTTCAAACTTCAGTTTCTACCCTTAATCCATTTCCTTAAGAAAGGCCTTTTTGTCTACAAAAAGTCATCCACTTTTCCAAGGAGGGAGGGAGTTTGAAAAAGACTTTTTGATCAGAGAAAACATTTCTTAATGGTTCAGTTTTACTAAAAATTAAGTTTTTAATACATTTCTACAATTCCTTTTCTTGTGCTTCTTGTACAATTATTTGAAGCATAATCTATATTTATTAATTCTAGGATCTCAATTTCAACCTTTTAATCAATGATAAGATACACTACTCAAGTTGGTCCAAAATAGGAACTTCTCTATATTTTGCTTTAATGCAGCAAATGCAGTGAAATGGTAAGATGACAAGAACTATTTTAGGTGTTTTAACAGTCTGCCAAGTGACGTAATAGAGGGCATTGCCTTGATATAGAAAAAAATGCAATGGTTCTAAACAAAACCCAGTGTTCAAACATACTCAAGTTTCTAGCCTGCCCTTTAAGCTCTAAACAAAAGTCAGAATTCTATGCAGAATAACAAAACCTTATGGGATCAAGGTACTTCAATTTAAAGGCAAATGGAACTGGTCAGTTATCTAGCAGATAGTCTGACCTGTTTAGTCATAGCTATTACAGAATAGACATTCTTAAACCATACACTGATTTTTCTATTATAGTAATAGCTCTTATCTATGTACAGCCAATATAGAATGTTTTTTTGCTATTCTTTGTTCTATGCATTAAGACTTTGTAACAACAATGCTGCTTGCCACTATTGTGGCTGTGTAAGGCCAATAACTCCAGCATACAGGAGGGCTGCTAGCACAAGTTCTTTGATCTGCTTTTTGAAAGAAAGCAACTGTAAGGGGTTAACAATCTTACTTTAATTAAACATACATATATCATTCACTTAGTTCAGGGGAAAAAGCCAGCACACTGAACTTCAGAGAGAATACAAACAGAAATTACAAGCATAAATTACATAAACAGAACAAACACAAATTAGTAGACAGGCTTCTATCTGTCCATAGCTATACATACAGTTACCAGAGAGAGAAGCACCAACATCTGGGTTTTCAAAGCTGAGGGCTTCCTCACATTAAACATTTCCAGTGAGTAACAGCCCCAAAACAAAATGCTAACCTCAGAGCTTATATACCCCGTTCAAGGTCAGAGGGCATCACAGCCATATGACTCAAACCCATGTGACCTAAGCCTTCCCATGGCTTAAGCAGGTCATCAAAGACTCTTGATCTAATCGAAGCCTTGATTGAAACAAAAGCAAGACTCATCAAAGGTACTTGATTGATTTAATGTTGAGAAGCACTCAAACAGAAGACAACAAAAAGTTTGCTTTGCTTGCCATTACATTTGAAAGGCAAGCTCATCAAAGGTACTTGACTGCTTTAGTGATGAGAAGCACTCCTAAAGAAAAAAACAAAGGCAAAAAGTCCCACCCTGAATACCATCACAGTCTTATCAAGTACTACAACTATACTTTTATCTCAATTGTTTTTTATGAGCATTGCAAATGGACAAAAGGTCAGAAAGTCCGTGAAATCCCTATTCCATACCATGTATCTGTCATTATTGTAGGAACACTTACCAGGAGTTAGGTGGTACAATAGATAGAATGCTGAACTGGAGTCAAGAAGACCTGAATTCAAATGTGACCTCAGATATCTGCATTTGACCCTTAGAAACTCAGTTACCTCATCTGCAAAATGGGGATAATAATAACAACTATGTCCCAGGGTTGTTGTGAGGACAAAATGAGACAATATTTGTAAAGCACTTTGTAAACCTTCAAGTGCTATAGAAATGGTAGCTTTGTTATTATGAATTTGCTAGGCTTCCCTAGGAGATTGCTCATATACATCAATGTACTTCTTAGTTCCACATGCATCCTTTCTAGGGCAGAATCAGAGCCCAGACTCCCTTTATAGGAAGTCCAAAATCCTCT
This sequence comes from Phalanger gymnotis, assembly GCA_028646595.1. NCBI lineage: Eukaryota > Metazoa > Chordata > Mammalia > Diprotodontia > Phalangeridae > Phalanger > Phalanger gymnotis. The sequence continues at coordinate 183,420,797 of CM053624.1, read as the reverse complement.
CACCTTCTTGAGTTCACAAGATCCTTCTCTGGTCAAATAGGGGTGGGACAAACCTGAAGCTGTGCTTCTTCTTTCCCACCCATACACCTACAGAGAGATTCCTCCTAAGGGGCTTGGCTAGAATGGCTCTCTCTACTAACAGACACTGCAATGCCAGATTTCAAACTAGTTTTATCAAAGCTTCATAGAATTCCTATTGCCCTTAGTTGAAATGCTTTGATTCAGCAAGAGGAGATTGCTTGATTTAATTGGAATATGTACTTACCCGATAAATGCATGAGGGCTCAATAGAGGGGTAGAATGATTGACTCTATAGACCTACACTCACATTTACATTGACTTTTTTGTTTTAAAAAGTTTTCCTTTTCATTATTAAGAACTTGACAAGTTTCAAATATGCATATTTCCCTATACAAAGAACATAAAAAAGAGGATTGCATATAATATAGGGAATCATAACTACTTACTGCTTTAAGAAAAAAGTTCAACACTGTCCTGATTGACCCTGTTTCTTTCTGAACTTCTTTCTGCACTCTTCTGTTTATTTTTTAGTAATTCACTTATCCCTTCTGGAGAACAATTTAGAACTATTCCCTAAAGGGCTATAAAACTGTACATACCCTCTGATCTAGCAATATTGCTATTAGGTCCATATCCTAAAGACAGCCATAAAAAGAGAAAAGTACCTATTTGTACAAAAATAGGTGGCTTTTTGTGGTGGCTAAGAATTAGAAATCAAAGGGATGCCCATCCATTGGGGAATGGCTAAACAAGCTGTGGCATATGATTATAATGGAATATTATTGTGCTGTAAGAAATGACAAGCAGGATGATTTCAGAAAAACCTGGAAAGACTTTCGTGAATTGATGTGTAATGAAGTGAACAGAATCAGAAGAGCATTGTACACAGTAACAGCAATATTGTTTGATGAAGAATTGTGAATGATTTAGTTATTCTCAGCAATACAATGATCCAAAACAATCCCAAAGCACTAATGATGAAGCATACTATCCACCTCCAGAAAAAGAACTGATATTAATTGAATACAGACTGAAGCATGCTATTTTTTACCTTCTTTCATTTTTTTCTTTTTTTCGAGTCTTCTTGTACAAACATGGAAATGTTTTACATAATTGCACATGTATAATCTATATGTGATTGCTTACTGTCTCGGGGAGGGAGTAGGAGAAGGAGGAAGGGAAGGATAGAATTTGGAACTCAAAATTTTAAATAAAAATGTTAAAAAAAATTTAATTCACTTATCATCTCTTTTTTTCCCCTTCATTTTAGTATCACTGTTGCTAGTGCTATCTGTCCTCCACAGGAAAAAAATTCCTCCATCGTAACAGATTTGCTTTTGCAGGTTAGCCAATGCCAAATACACATTTTGTCTGTGTCTGAAAAAATCTCTCTTCTCTAGCACATCACTTGTCTGCCACTGTGGGAAATATGACACATCTTCAGTCTTTTGGAATCAAAACTAGTCATCCAGTCACCAGATAAGAGTTCTTAAGTTTTTCATAGTTGTTTTCCATTACAATAATGTAGTCTAGTTTTGCTTCGCATCAATTCATAGATGTCTTTGCAGGTTTTTTAAATCCATCCCTTTGTGTTGGCGATCAAAATGGCCTCTTAGCACTTAGTTCAACCAAGTGCCCTTGAAGAGTTTGGCCTTTATTTCCTTGATCAAATTAGGAGTCCTTGATGACCTCCTTGCCTCAAGGGAAAGCCTAGTTTACATGGGTTTGGATGCCATGTTTGTGACCTCAGAGGCTTTTAGACCATGTGGATTTAAGTAGCATCTTTGTGACGATTTTAGGTCATGTGGGTGAGTCGCATGTGTGACTCACCCTTGACTCTGAAAAAGGTATAAAACCAGGGGTTGATTTTCTATTTTTCTGGAGCTCTGACCCACAGCTGAATGTACTTGTTCTTGGTACATAACATTTTAAAATATGTCATTTTATTTTCTTTGTTAATATTTTAGTATGGATAATTTTTACAGTCATTGGTCTATAATTTTCTTTCTCTGCATTAACTCTGTCTGGTTTAGGTGTCAGGGTCACATTTTTCTTTTAGATAGAGTTTGATAAGATCTCTTTTTTCCCTATTTTTAAAGCAGTTTATGTAATATTGGAATTAACTGTTCTAATTTAATAGAATTCACTTGTAAGTCCATTTGGCCCTCTTTTGGGGGGACGGGGCAGTTCTTTTATTCCTTGTTCAATTTCTTTTTCTGAAATTGGATTAACTTAATTCTCTTTTTCTTGTTCAACGACTCTAGGTATTGTACATTTTTGTAAATATTCATCCATTTCATTTAAGTTATCAATATTATTGACATATAACTGGGCAAAATAGTCCCCCATATTTCCTCTTTATTTGTTGTTATTTTCCTTTTTTCCTTTTTAATTTTCGATATTGGAAATTTGGTTCTCCTTTTTTTTCAGATTAACTAACACTTCATCTATTTATATTTTTTTATTTTTCAAATTTGTTTATCTCTCCTTTGATATTTAAAATTTGTATTTTTGTGTTTGGTTTAGGCTTTTTCGAGTTGTTGCTTTCTCAATATGTTGAAATGTTCTTTTTTGATGAAAGTGTCTAGGGGGATAATGGAAAGATGGTGATATGCTAGAACCTAGAGGAGTCAAGATTCCCATAAATACTCATATAGAACTTTAAAAATATGCCAGGTTAAAAAAGAAACAAGTAGAATCACCTTTAGATACCTCCACTCAGCCCAGAAGTGTACAGAAAGACAACTTGAATTCTGCAAATACCAAGACAAGTTAGGACAGGTGGAAATTACAGCACAAATTATCCACAGGGCAACTGGAGAGGTCTAGCATGACATGAATCCCAGCAGCACTCAACACAGGAGGGAGCATCCCTGAGGCCAATGGCAGGAAATTAGCTCAGAGCAACCAGAAAGTCTCATGGTGGGAGTCCAGAGCCCAGAATGGGGGAAGGACCTCAACCAGAGCCTAATGTAGAGTGAGTGAACTTGTAAGCCCAGTGGGAAGTGCTCCTGAGCTCAGTAGCAGGGGGGAAGAACCCCAAGATGAACCTAACACAGTGATTATTACCACAGAGCTCGGAAGTTCTTAACACAAAGCCCAGCTTGGTAGCAACTCCTGAGTCTAGCAGCTATCACTATGAAGAAGAGGAGAACTTAGAATATAATATTCCAAAAGGGAAAAGATAGAAGCATACAACCAAGAATGATGTACCTGGCAAAATTAAGTTACAAAGGAAAAATGGATCTTTAGTGAAATAGAAGATATTTAAATATTCCTCATGAAAAGGCCAGAACTTGGTAAAAATTTTGAAACAGAAACATAGGAACCAAAAGAAACAAAGAAGCGTATATATATTTATTTAATTGGAAGGAAACATATGGGAATGAATTGTTTAAAAGTTAATGAATGATAAATGTTTTCTGAAAATTCTAACACCTTTAAGATCCATAGAGAAAGGTAAATATGACAAGGTCTTATAAGTATTTGTTTTTTTTTAATTTTCCTGTTTTGATAGACTCAGGAAAAAGACAAAAACGGGAGGGACAAGGAACTATATAGGGGAAGAAAGGAGCTGGCAGGGGTGAGAAATCACTAGTATTATAATCATTATACTTATTCATGTATATGAAATTAAAATTAATTAATCATAGTGAAAGGGAACAGGCATTTCATGAATTTCACTTTTGTCTGAGCCAGATAAATAAAGATTGAACCAAATCACTCCCGTCTACCCACATATACAAAAATTTTGGTTTAGAAATACATTAAACCCAAAAAGAAATTAGGAGGATGTGGGTCAAGGGAGGGGAAGAGAGGAACTTAGGAAGGAAGGCAGGATAGGTAAAGGAATAGTCATAAGTAAAACAAACTTTAATGTTGGAGAGAAGAATGTGAAGGTGGGGGATTAAAAGCAAAGGAAGAAAGAATGAAAACCTGGAATCAAGGGTGGGGCAAGGGAAAGAAAAGAACTATAACAGAGAGGAAATAGGCTATTTCATTTATAGATCATGAATGTCAGGCAAATTCTCTTTTTCATATTTGTAAAGAGGGGTTGGTAGCAAAAAAGAATAAAAAAAGTAAAAAAAAGGGGGGACAGATGGAAGGAAATACCCAATTAATAATTATGACTGAATATGAAAGAGACAACATTCCAGAGTTTTCAGTTTGGGGTTTCTTTTAGGAGATAATTGGTAGATACTTTCTATTTTCATTTTGTCCTCTGAGTCTAATAGATCTGGGCAGTTTTCTTTTATGATTTCTTGAAATATTGTGTCCAAGTGTTTTGTGTGGTAGTGGTTTTCAGTGAATCTTATAATTCTTAAATTACCTCTCCTTGACCTGGAAAACAGGTCAATTGTTTTTTGATAGTAGATACCTCATATTTTCTCCCCTCCCTCCAGTTTTTTACTTTGCTTTTTGGTCCTCTCATGGAGTAATTGAGGTGTTTGCTCCATTCCATTTTTGAAAAAATCCATTATTTGAGTAAGATTTTTCTATCTTCCATTCTGAGCTACTTATTCTCCATTAAATTTTTTTCTTCTGGAACTCTAATTTCACTTTTTTATCTCTTGTTTCATTTCTTCCAACCACTCTTGTAGTTCTCGTAGTTAAGCCATTTTTTCCCCTTATAGTTGTTGTGGTATTAATCTCTTATTTTGGTTTTATTTCTTTTGATTCTCTTCACCCATAGTATTTTTTTTATGGTGTTTAGTGTTTTCTTCTGTTGAATGCAGATTTTTCAGCCTCAGTTCCTGGGGATGGATGTTTTACTTGGGCCATTCCCCTTTGGCAGTGTTGGATGGGTTGACTTCATCATATTTGGTCTGGATGCCGCTACTGATACTGATTTAGATGAGGTGCCTGATATTAGGCCCCACCTCAGCCTCAATGTTTGCCTTCTATCTCAGTCTCCTGGTGGTCCACTGTGAACTATGACTTTAGCCAGTCTTTGTCTTCTCTTTGCACAACTCCCAACCTAGATGTTTCTGTTCCTTGCTATGTACCTCCCAACACCCAGTGGGATGTTGGAAATCGCAGTCTTCTCAGGCCTTCTGTACTGTTCCTCTGTTCCTGGTGCTCAGCTGGCTCTATCTACTGCTGGGGCTCCCAGTGCCTGGTGGAGTCCACAGTTGGGCCCTGTCTCTCTGCTCAGTGACCTGTGGGTGTTGCTTCTGTCCTGAAAGTCCACCTGTGACAGATTGGACTGGCTTTCCTATTACAGTTCTTTTCCCTATCTTTGCTAGTTTTAGGTGTAGGATTATATAATTGCGCCATGTATTATAAAGACATGCTTTGTCTATGTGTAACACAAATACATATCTGGTCTTGGATCTGGCCCATTCTGTTTCCAAGGAAAACTGCAACTTTAAGCAAAGGCAGGGCATCATTAGCAGCCTATTGCGAAGAGACAGGTAGGATCCTGGACCACTATGATTTGATGATCTCTCCTTTACTCTCCTATCTCCATGAATGGTATTGGCTAGAATCTTATCTACCTACCATACATTTTACACATACACACACACACACACACACACGCACACACGCACGCACAGTCTATGAGTTGTTAAGAGAAGATTAACAGCTCTTGTGTGAGGGCTTGCTGAGCCCTTTTCAGGGTTGCTCATCCACCTTTCATGTCCACCTGGCACCCAACTCTCACTTGTGGCTCCAAGAAGCTGTAGCATGTTCAGTGACCACACCCCAGTTAAACTGTCTCAACAGATGAGCTAAAACTAGGTTGAGAATAACTAACAGGTCTCACAACCATCAGGTGAATTAGAGGGATGTCTACTGACAGCATGTGAAGATTTTCCCCTGCAGAACAGGCGAATGAGAACAATTTGTTCCAATGGCCATGAAAGCAGCTGAAGCAGGCACTGTGGGATGCTTAGAACTTGGTTAAACATTGAAGACACCAAGATCATCCACTATGTCCTGGGCCATCATCAATCGTCCTGACTTTTTATCTTGCCATTTAACTCTGAAAGAGAGAGCGAGGCTGCCGATGTTGTGCGACTTTGCTTCATTTATGTCCAATTCTCTAGAAAATCAAGACATTACTCAAGTCAAGACATGTCATTGGTCCTCTTTGAAAATGAAGAACAGAGGCAGAGGGGGTGGAGCCAAGATAGCGGCTGGAAAGCAGGGACTTGGTAAGCTCTCCCCCAGATCCCTCCAAACACCTGCAAAAAATGGCTCAAACAAATTGTAGAGCTGCTGAACCCAAGAAATAGCAGAAGGAAGCAGGGCTCCAGCCCAGGAAAGCCTGGATGGTCACTGGGTAAGGTCTATCACATGGAGCTGGGAGCAGAGCGGAACAGAGCCCAATGTGGGCTGCGCTAGGACCAACTAGACCAGGAGCCAGGTGGAACAGGAGGTAGGGCCCTGAATCATTGAGCTGTGGCAGTTACCAGACTTCTCAACCCACAAACACCAAAGACAACAGAGAAGGTTAGTGGGAAAACTGCTAGAGTGAAAGGAGTGTGCTGTTAGCTGTAGCCCCGGGGGCGTGGAAGTGGTGCAGCTCTAGGGCTGCTCCCAGAACTCCAGCTGCAATTGCTTCTGGCCCAAGGCCCACACTGTGGGAGGAATTTAGTGGTGGATCAGAGCAGGAGTGCAGAGTCTGCTTAGATCTGAGTCACGATCCTGGTTGGTGGTTCTTGGGGGAGGAGGAGTGCTGGTGTGGCAGTTTGCTGTGTAGAAGTAGCTCTGAAAACAGCAGCACAACCCCCTAAGCTTGGGACAAAGCACTCTCTACTATACAAGCAGTTATACCCCCACAAAAAACTCAAGGATCAAGTAGTTGGCTGAGAACATGAACAGGCAGTGAAAATGACTCAGATTCAGACTCAGACTTTGGAATCTTTCTTTGGTGACAAAGAAGATCAAAACATACAGCCAGAAGTCGACAAAGTCAAAGAGCCTAAAAGCATCCAAGAAAAACATGAACTGGTCTCAGGCCATGGAAGAGCTCAAAAAGGATTTGGAAAAGCAAGTAAGAGAAGTAGAGGAAAAA
>CM053624.1:183403096-183413655 GCA_028646595.1 Phalanger gymnotis | reverse complement strand
CAAAAGGCCACTGAAGAAAATACTACCTTAAAAATGAGATTGGAGCAAGTGGAAGCTAGTGATTTGATGAGAAATCAAGATATAAAAAGAACCAAAGGAATGAAAAAATGGAAGACAATATGAAATATCTCATTGGAAAAACCACTGACCTGGAAAATAGATCTAGGAGAGAGAATTTTAAAATTATTGGACTACCTGAAAGCCATGATCAAAAAAGGAGCCTAGATATCATCTTTCAAGAAATTATCAAGGAAAATTGCCCTGATATTCTGGAACCAGAGGGTAAAATAGAAATTGAAAGAATCCACCAATCACCTCTTGAAAAAGATCCCAAAAAGAAAATTCCTAGTAATATTGTCACCAAATTCCAGAGCTCCCAGATCAAGGAGAAAATACTGCAAGCAGCCAGAAAGAAACAATTTGAGTATTGTGGTAATATAATCAGGATAACACAAGATCTAGTAGCTTCCAAATTAAGGGATTGAAGGGCTTGGAATATGATATTCTGGAGGTCAAAGGAGTTAGTATTAAAACCAAGAATCAGCTACCCAGGAAAACTGAGTATCATGCTCCAAGGCAAAATATGGATTTTCAATAAAATAGAGGACTTTCAAGCTTTCTCAGTGAAAAGACCAGAGCTGAATAGAAAATTTGACTTTCAAACACAAGAATCAAGAGAAGCATGAAAAGGTAATCAAGAAAGAGAAATCATAAGGGACTTGCTAAAGTTGAACTGTTTTGTTTACATTAGTACATGGAAAGATAATGTATGTAATTCATGAGACCTTTCTCAGTATTTGGGTAGTCAAAGGGAATATACATACATACATACATACATACATACATACATACATAGATATGTATATATACACACACACATACATATATACACATATATGTATATATATATAGACAGAGGTCACAGGGTGAGTTGCATATGAAGGGTTGATATCTAAAAAAATAAAATAAAATTAAGGAGTGAGAGAGGAATATATTGAGAGAGGGAGAAAGGGAAAGTTAGAATGGTGTAAATTATCTTACATAAAAGTGGTAAGAAAAAGCAGTTCGTTGGAAGGGAAGAGGGGGCAGGTGAGGGGGAATGAATGAATCTTGCTCTTATTGGATTTGGCTTGAGGAGGGAATAACATACACACTCAATTGGGTATTTTACCCCACAGGAAGATAGGGGCAAGGGGATAAGAAGGGGGAGATGTTAGAAGGGAGGGCAGATAGGGTGAAGAAGTAATCAAAAGTGAACACTTTTGTAAAGGGACAGGGTCAAAGGAGAAAAATGAATAAAGGGATACAGGATAGGATGGAGGGAAATATAGTTAGTCTTTCACAACATGACTATTTATGGGAGTGTTTTGCATAATGATACATGTGTGGCCTATGTTGAATTGCTTGCCTTCTTAGGGAGAGTGAGTGGGGAGGGAAGAGGGGAGAGAATTTGGAATTCAAATTTTTAAAGAAGATGCTCAAAAAAAAGTTGTTGTTGCATGCAACTGGGAAATAAGAAATACAGGCAATGGGACATAGAATCTATCTTGCCCTACAAGAAAGTGAGGGGAAAAGGGATGGGTGCTGGAGGGGGAGTAGGGTGACTGAAGGGAGGGCTGACTGGGGAACGGAGCAATCAGAATATATGCCATCTTAGAGTGGGTGGGTGGAGAAAATTTGTAACTCAAAATCTTGTGGAAATCAATGTTGAAAACTAAAAAATATTAGATTAAATAAAGTATGGAATAAAAAAAGAAAATAAAGAACAAACAATAACATGTATACATACATATATGTATGAATGTTTATTCTAGGGGTACAATAAGGGGCTCAGAATAAAAAGCAGTTCACCTGATCTCTGTCAAGAGGAGGGTAACACTTAACTTGTTTTGGCCAGCTTAGCTTCCTCCTATCAAATACCAGTTACACAAGAACAATCCTGAATACAGCTAGTAAACTTTCTTATCAAAGTTATCAGTAAGCAGAAATCAGTGAAGTTATATAGATTATTAAAGACAAATGAATACACAAGGGTAAACTCTTCAATTTGGAGCAAGAAAAGATCATATCTTCCCCAAGGATAGATAAAACAATCTAATCAAGGGGAGTCCACTCTAAGTATTCCCTAGGGTTAAGGACACTGAGAATCAAGGGGCATGGTGGTAGCCATGTGACTCTGGGGAGATTTGCAGTCGGCCATTCAAAAAGTTCACATTTGCCTCTCTCAACCACCTCTCCAAAGTTCTGAAGGTGAAGTATATCCACCTTACACAGCACTCTGGCTCGGAGAGGTACCTCAGCCTATCAGGAGTTAGATATTCCTTCACATGTGCTACAGGCAGCTCCACAGGACTCCTCCCAGAGAAGTTATACAGATTAGGGTTGTCATTAGAATACAACAAAATAAATGAGCCAGAATAAATAAACCTCAGCTTAGTATAGCACTAAGGCAAGATTCATGACCTTGAGGATGACCATGAACATACCAGAATGGTTCAGAATTGCAAAGAATAAGAAATTCTCTAGGTAAAACGCAGAGGAAGTGTAACTTTTGTTTAGACACAAGAGAATCCAATCTCAGGACTGGCAATTCCAATTCCATATAGTAGCAATAATATTCCAAAGCCAGTAAGTGGATCTCAATGTAGCAACAAGGAAATTATAGCCCAATATTATAGCAAGGAGCCAAGTCATCCTGTAACTTTTCCCCCTGCTAGGGCCTTTTTGTAAATAATCACTCATGAATCCTAACTCTCTGCTGAGCACTCTCTCCTGCAGCTCTGCCAGCTTCAAGTTCCTGCTCCTTCTCCTTGGGCTGAATTCCAATTCCTGTAGCTCTCTGCAGATTCTGCTCTTTGATCTCTGCAACACTCTCTTGTTCTGTACTCTCTCCTCTGTAGTCTGGATGGTGGTTTTCCCTCAGTGTCTGTTGCTTCAATGTCTTCTTGAAGTCTGTTTCTGAATCCTGCTGCTCTCAGTTCTGCTGCTCTCAGTTCTGGGTTCTCTTTTTATACAGTCCTAGTAGGCATTTGATTAGAACTCAGTGCACATACCATTGGCTCTGGTCTTAGCAACTCACCTTAGGGCCCTGAAGGCTTCATGCCTCTGGTGGTCTAACTAGCAAAAAGGGTGTGGGCATGGGGCCTCACACTTAGTTAGTGAAAAAAATGTGGGCTTGCCTCTAATCAGGCCTCTCTTCCTACCTTTGTTGGCCCCACCTGAGGCCTATTCAGTGGGTGGGAAAGATTTTTCACTTATTGATTGGCCTTCTACTCAGTGAAGAAGAGCATGAAAAAGAGTCTATAGCACATGGCATCACAAAGCTAGGCTTCAGGGAACCATCCAACCTGGGCAGAAATGTTATACATGGTATACATGAGTCCAGGCTGGCTCCCCTGGTGCAGCCTAAGATTCTCCACAAACTTCTGATCATCTTTTTTGTGCAGTTCTGGAGTAAATGGAAGACCTTGCTTTTTATTTATTTCTGATTTCTTTTAGTATTAGTCTTTCTGGGACGCTTTTAAGTTATTTTTTGGGGTTTATGTGGTAGAAGGACTCCTCACTTCACCATTTTAACTGGAAGTCCAGGAAGAGAAGTTTTTTTTAAGAAAAGGCAGTGATTAGTGTGACCTGGAAGAGTCTGAGAAAACTTCATGGAGAGGGCAGCAGGTCTGTTGCCCAGAATGTGATTTGTCTTTTTCACTCAATCACAAAATAATTCATAGTATTTTTCAACATGTTAGAAGTTCCTATTTATTATGTTGATCCATGTTATTAATTAGAATTATAGGCTAATAGAACTAGAAGGAATCTTAAAGGTCAGTGCCATACCAACTCTTCCATTTTATACATAATGAAACTAAGAATAATAGTTGATGTTTATGTAATGTTTAAATTTCACCTATGGCTTCCTACAGAAAGCCTTTTCTGATCTTTTCAATTGCAAATGCCCTCTTAAATTACCTACTGTTTAACTATTTTGTGTTTATCACCTTTATATTTATTCTGCTGTTGTTCAGTTATTTCAGCCATGTCTGAGTCTTTGTGACCCAATTTGTGCTTTTCTTGGCAAAGATACTGGAATGGTTTGCCATTTTCTTCTCCAGTTAATTTTGCAGATGAAGAAACTGAGGCAAAGCAGGCTAAGTGTCTTGCTCAGAGTCACATAGCTCGTAAGTATCTGAAACCAGATTTGAGCTCAAGCAGTCATGACTCCAGGCCTGGCATTCTATCCACAGTGCCATCTAGCTGCCTATATTTATTCTCTATGTACTTTCTTTTTAAAGATAATAATATTTTATTTTTTCCTCAATTACATGTTAAAACAATTTTTTTAACATTTAAAAAAACATTTTGAGTTCCAAAATTTATTCCTTCCTCCTTCCCTGAGATGGTAAGCAATCCAATATAGGTTATATATATGCAATCATATAAAACATTTCTATATTAATCATCTTATACACGAAGACAGAGAGAGAGAGAGAGAGAGAGAGAGAGATTGATGAAGCATGCTTCAGTCTGCATTCAGACAATAGTTTTTTCTCCAGAGGCAGATGGCATGCATGCTCCATCATTAGTCCTTTGTGATTGTCTTCAATAATTGTATTGCTGAGAATAGCTAAGTCATTCACAATTCTTCACTGAACATTGCTGCTTCTGTTCTCCTAGATCTGCTCACTTCACTTTGCTTCAGTTCATGTTAATCTTTCCATGTTTTTCTGAAATCACTCTGCTTGTCATTTCTTATAGCACAATACTATTCCATCACAAGCACATACCACAGCTTGTTCAGCCATTCCTCAACTGATGGGCACCCCCTCAATTTCCAATTCTTTGTCACCAGAAAAAGAACTGCTATAAATATTTTTGTATAGCAGGTCCTTTTCCCCTTAAAAAAAAATCTCTTTGAGACATATACCTAGCAGTGGTATTTCTGGATCAAAGGGTATGCACAGTTTTATAGTCCTTTGGGCATAGTTCAAAATTACTCTTCAAAATGTTTGGATCGGTTCACAACTATACCAACAGTACATTAGTGTCCTACTTTCCCCACATTCCCCTCCAACATTTATCATTTTCTTTTTTTGTTGTTGTTGTATAAAACCTATTTAGTAGGTATGAGGTGGCACATCAGAGTTGTTTTAATTTGCATTTCTCTAGTCAATAGTGATTTAGAGTGTTTCTGCATATGACTATAGATAGCTTTGATTTCTTCATCTGAAACCTGCCTATTCATATTCTTTGACCATTTATCAATTGAGGAATGACTTGTAGTTTTACAAATTTGACTTTGTTCTCTCTATATATGAGTTATAAGGCCTCTATCAGATATACTTGTGCCGCCTGTGGAGGTGACACCATGCTAAAAGAATCCCAGAGAAAGTGAAAGAAAGACATGGGCCAGGCAAGAGAGTATAGAACAACTCCATTTATTAAGCCAAGGCAGTGAGTTTATATACTCTATGGAATCAGATAAGTGGACCAAGAGTTGCATCGCTTTGTTATTTTACTTTGTTCCCTTGTAACATCCTGTCACATAGCCCATGTAGCCCATGTAGCCCTGGGACATGTTGTTACTTAATTCCATAGATGCTAACCATATTGAAACATTACTGTTCTTTCCCATGCGGATAACAGCTGCGAGGATGGTTCCTTGCCCCGTCCTCTTATCTTTTGACTGTCTTGCCTTGCATAGACCTATGCTCAAATGGCCTTGGCCTTGAGGCTTAAACAGGTTATAGCTGGATCTCAGCATGTCGTTCTGCACATTCTCAGGGGCAGCTAAAAGGGAGCTGGAGAGCCCACATCCTGAGTACACAGCCCAGAGAAGAACAGGCTCAGGCTCAAAGGAAAACCTGGCATGTACCTTTCTCACCACGGACCATCTCAGAGCTGGCCCTCTACATACTTGCTATAAAAATTTTCCCCAGTTTTCTGCTTTCCTTTTAATATTAGCTGCATTTGTTTTGTGTGTACAAAAACTTTTTAATTTTACATAATCAAAATTATCTATTTTGCATTTTGTAATCCTCTCTCTATTTTGTCCTAAATTCCTCTCTATATTTGGTCCTAAATTCTTCTCATATCTACAGATCTGACAGATAAAACTATTCCATGCTCTCCTAATTTGCTTAAAGTATCACCCTTTATGTGTAAAATATGTACTCATTTTGATATTAGCTTGGGATATGGCGTGAGATGCTGATCTATTCTGAGTTTCTGCCATACTATTTTCCAGTTCTCCCAGCAGTTTTTGTCAAATAGTGAGTTTTTATCCCAGAAGTTGGATTTGGGATTTATCAAACAGTAGATTATTCTAGTCATAGGTATTGTGTACCTAATCTATTCCACTGATCTATCACTCTGTTTCTTAGCCAGTATCAGATTGTTTTGATAATTACCACTTTGTAATTCAGCTTGAGATCTGGTATGGGTAGACAACTTTCCTTTACAGTTTTTTCATTGATTCCCTTGATATCCTTGACCATTTTTTCTTCCAGATGAATTTTGTTACTGTTTTCTCTAGCCCTGTAAAATAATTGTTTGATTGGTATGGCACCAAATAGATTAATTTAAGTAGAATTCTCATTTTTATTATATTGGCTTGGCCTACCTGCAAATGATTGATATTTTTTCCAGTTATTTAGATCTGACTTTATTCATGTGAAAAGTTTTTTGTAATTGTCTTCATATAGTTCTTGGTTTTGTCTTGGCAGGTAGATTCCCAAGTATTTCATATTGTCTATAATTATTTTAAATAGAATTTCTCTATCTCTTTGTTTTGTACCATGTTGGTAATATATAGAAATGCCAATGATTTATATGGGTTTATTTTGTATCCTGCAACTTTGCTAAAGTTGTTCATTATTTCTACTTGTTATTTTCAGTTGATTCTTTAGGATTCTCTAAGTATACCATCGGATCATCTCTAAAGAGTGATAGTTTTGGGGCAGCTAGGTGGTATAGTTAGTAAAGCACTGGCCCTGGAGTCAGAAGCACCTGAGTTCAAATCTGTCCTCAGACACTTGACACACTTACTAGCTATGTGACCTTGGGCAAGTCACGACCCCAATTGTCCTGCCTTCCCCCCTCCAAACCCCACCCCAAAAGAGTGATAGTTTTGTTTCTTCTTTGCCTATTCTTATTCCCTTAATTTCCTTTTCTTCTTTTATTGTTATAGCTAACATTTCTAGTACAATATTGAATAATAGAGGTGATAACAGGCATCCTTGCTTCACCCCTGACTGTATTGTGAAGGCTTCTAGCTTATCCCCATTATAGATAATGCTTGCTGATGGTTTTAAATAAATATTACCATTTTAAGGTAAGCTCCATTTATTCCTATGTTCTCTAGTGTTTTTAATAGGAATGGGTATTGTATTTTGTCAAAGGCTTTTTCTGCATCTATTGAGATAATCATATGATTCCTGTTGTGTTTTGTTATTGATGTGGTCAATTATGCTGATAGTTTTCCTAATATTGAACCAGCCTCACATTCCTGATATAAATCATACCTGGTTAGAGTGCATGGTCCTTGGGATATATTGTTGTAATTTCCTTGCTAGTATTTTACTTAAAATTTTTGCATCAATATTCATTAAGGAAATTGGTCCATAATTGTCTTTCTCAGTTTTGGCTCTTCCTGGTTTAGATATCAGCATCATATCTGTGTCACAAAAGGAATTTGGTAGGACTCTTTCTTCACCTAATTTTTCCAAATAGTTTAGACAGTATTGGGATTAACTGTTCTTTAAATTTTTGGTAGAATTTGCTTGTAATTCCATCTGGAACCAGGGGATTTTTTCTTAGGAAGTTAATTGATGGCTTGTTCAATTTCTTTTCTAATATTAGGTTATTTAAATATTTTATTTCTTCTTTTGTTAATCTGGGTAATTTATACCTTTTTTAGATATTCTTCCATTTCATTTAGATTGTCAAATTTATTGGCATATTGGGCAAAATAGCTCCTAATAATTGTTTTAATTTTCTCTCTTTTTGATAGTAGCAATTTGTTTTTTTTTCCTTTTTTAAGTTAAGTTACCCAGTGTTTTATCTATTTTATTGGGTTTTTTTTTCATAACATGAGTTAGTTCAATGGTTTTCTTACTTTCAATTTTATTAGTCTCTCCAATTTTCAAGATTTCCAATTTTGTGTTTAATTGGGGATTTTTAGTTTGTTCTTTTCCTAGTTTTTTAGTTGCATGCACAATTTATTAATCTATTTTTCCTCTATTTTATTGATGTAAGCAATTAGAAATATAAATTTTCCTCTAAATATTGCTTTGGCTTCATCCCATAAATTTTGGCAGGTTGTTTCATTGTAGCAATTTTCTTTGCTGAAATTATCAATTGTTTCTATGAGTTTTTGACCCAATTTTTTTTAGAATTAGATTATTTATTTTTCAATTAATTTTTAATCTATCTTTCCATTGCCCGTTATTGAATGTAATTTTTATTGTGTTATGATCTGAAAAGGATGCATTTACAATTTCTGCTTTTCTGCATTTAATTGTCAAGTTTTTATGTCCTAATGCAGGGTTTTTTGTGTGGGTGCCATATACTGCTGAGAAAAAGGTATTTTTTTTTCTATTCTTATTCCATTTTCTCTGGAGCTCTATCATATCTAACTTTTCCCGAATTTTATTCATCTCCTTAACTTCTTTCTTGTTTATTTTTTGGTTAGATTTATCTAGTTCTAAGAGGGGAAAGTTGAGGTCCCCCACTAGTATAGTATTATTGTCTATTTCCTCCTGTAACTCATTCAAACTTTAAAAATTTAGCTGCTGGCTCAGATTCAATCTGGCCCACTTGTATTACAAGCATCACAAATTTTCAGACTGGTCTATCCATTATGGTGAATCTTTAATAAACTTTGTTTTTCTTTAGCTGAGAAGGTTTAAGTTGAATTCATTCAAGCAAGATGCAGTGCATTGGTATTTGGGGGTCCCCTAAACCACAGGTTCCCTGACCAGGAAAAACTGCTAATTTCAAATTCTTCTCCAGCCAAAACTGGAAGAACTCTGGGAAGAGCTTAGAAGCGCTGGGAAAAGAGAATTGAGTCTATGACCTTGTTCAAAAGATCCAGGGGGCTTTTTGGCATTCCATTGCTTGAGAATCCACATTTGCTGCTAATGAAGCACTGATTATCTTGAGAAGCAATAAGGTATAACTGCTTCCAAAGTGGAGAGTGCTTTGTCCCAAGCTTCAGGAGTTTTGTGCTGCTGTTTTCAGAGCTACTTCTATTCTGAGGTGGTATGATACTCCTCTCCTGGCCTGTGCTGTGGTATGTGAGTGAAGGGGTAAAATTTAACCCCTCTTGGGTACATAAGATTATACAAATGAGACCTTGATTCAATTGCAAATTTGATCCCTCTTAACTTGACTCAATTGCAAATTTGGTGCAAATCTAATCTCCTAAAGTAAAGTAGAAAGGAACACAAGAAAAAGGTTCATCCCTGGGTCCTGGCCAAGACCCTCACATGAACCTGCCAGCTTCCTGGAACTAGCCACTCCAAGGACACGCTGCACTTAGAGACCTTGGAGGGATTGGCCTCCTTTCAGGGCCTTGCATAAGATGCAGCGTTTGCCAAAAAGACCTGGCATGATGCCTTCTTTGTTCCCAGCATTACTTACACAGTAAAATTCGGACCCCAAATTGGAATCTCACCCATGGCAGAGATGTCTGGCCTGGGACTTCCGTGAGTGGGACCCTGACAGCTGTACCCCCCGGGATTCCCCAGCTTGTGTGGTCAGGTGTCGGTGCTCCCCCGCATCAGTGATGACTGTAAATATATTGATTTTGGTAGTAATTGCCTTGCTATTATTATTCTTAAGCCTCCTCTGCTATTTTCGATTTCCATCTTTCTTGTCTGTATTTATTTTTTTAGGGTTTTTTTTTATTTTTAGTTTGCAACACACGGTTCTACATAATTTTGAGTTCCAGATTTTTTTCCCTCCCTCCCCAAGAAGGCATGGAATCCCATATAACTTCCATGTATAACTTGGCATTGAATTAATTTAAACACTAGTCAAGTTGTGGAGAAGAATTATGACCAATGGAATGAATCATGAGAAAGAAGAAACAGAACCAAAAAAAAAAAAAGCAAACCACAACCCAACAACAAATACAAAAGAAAGAAAAAAAAAAGTGTGTGGGGGGAAGGCAAGCATGAAGAGTGCCTCGATCTGCATTCACACTTCATAGTTCTTTCTCTGGATGTAGATAGCACTCTCCATCGTGAGTCCTTTGGAGCTGTCTCTGCATATTGTGTTGCTGAGAAGAGCAAAGTCTGTCAGGGTTAGTCATCACAGAATCCATATATCTGTGGTTGTGTATAATGTTCTCCTGGCTCTGCTTGGCTCACTCAGCATTATGTCGTGTAGGTTCTTCCAGGTTGTTATGAAGTCCATATCATCCCCATTTCTTATAGCACAATAGTATTCCATTTCCTTCATATACCACAGCTTGTTCAACCATTCCCCAATTGATGGGCATCCCTTTGATTTCCAATTCTTAGCTATCACAAAAAGAGCCGCTATAAATATTTTTGTACATATGC